>VZTB01000337.1:53192-63818 GCA_013397245.1 Thryothorus ludovicianus | reverse complement strand
GGCTGGGTGTGGGGCTGTGGCTGAGGTTGGGTGTGGTCTGCAGGCGGGAGCAGAAGCACTCACAGTGGGAGTTCCCCGACTGGATCCCAGTGGCACACGGGTGGACGTGTCTCTCTGACAGGTACTGTGGGAGCAAGGCCAAAGGAAAAGTGGGGCAGGTCCCAGCAGTGTCTGGGGTGAGCAAGGGGATGGGGGGTCTGTGCTCCCACTCCCCTCTGTGTGTGTGTGGTGGGCTTTGGTGGTCTCTTGGATTTGGCTGTGGAGCAGCCTGGCTGGCAGCAGGGCCGGTTAGGCCATGTGGATGCTGGGATGGTGCTGGGGCATGGGGCTGTGCTGGGGTGATTGGCTGAGGGGTGGGGAGACCTCCTCTGACTTCTTGCTGCACAGCGAGGCTGCCCCGTACCTGCCAGCAGAGGAGAAGTCTCCGCTCTTCTCCGTTCAGCGTGAGGGCATCAAGGACGACGGTGCCTTGTACAGGTTAAACAGGTGTGTGAGGGGGTGTCCTCAGGCCCAGCAGGGTGTTTGCTGCCTGTCAGGCTGGCCTCCACCTAACGTGGCAGTGGCTGTCAGGGTGTCCCCAGGCCTGTCTGGGGCCAGGGGTTACCCTCAGCGTTGCATGCCTGGGTCAGGCAGCCGGCCCATACTGTGCCCTGGGGTACCACCAGCTCTGCAGAAGCCTTCACCCCTCTCCCACCACCAGGTTCAGCTCTCTGCAGCCCCACCCAGAGCGCCTGGATGTCTCCTTCTTCGTGGGTGGCCCCGTGTGGGCGATGGAGTGGTGCCCGACCCCGGAGGGCTCCGCAGCCCCGCAGTTTGTGGCCGTCTCCTGTCACAGGAGCATGGAGGAGACTCACAGTGTGTCTGGGCTTCACTCAGGCCCTGCACTCCTGCAGCTCTGGGACCTGGGCGTGCTGCAGATGGAGCAGGGGTGAGTGGCCGGGCCTGGAGCTGGGGCCTGCCTCCATCTTGTGTCCCTCCATGGCTGCATGGGTGGTGAGGCTTGTCCTCTTCCAGAGCCACCAGCCACAGCCTGAACCCCAAGGAGGCTGTGCTGGTGGCCAGCTCTGCCGTTGGTGTATGCTGGTGTGGAGCTGCTGGGCACAGCTGCCATGTTGCTCATGGCTGAACTGACGCCCACAGCTCCCCCAGCAAGGCCAGGCTGGCCTATGCCATCGCTGCTGACTACGGCTGTGTGTGGGACATGAAGTTCTGCCCCAGTGGTGCCTGGGAGCCCCCCACTGCAGCCCGGACGGTGAGTGCTGCTCAAGAGCTGCCCTTGGGTTCCCCAAGGGTCCCGAGAGATGAGCCCAGGTCTGAGCCCATCTGTCCATCCCTAGCACCCCCAGATGAGCCGGCTGGGCCTGCTGGCCGCTGCCTTCTCGGACGGCAGGGTGGTGGTGTATGCCCTGCCACACCCTGGGGCCCTGCTCCACGCCAAGACAACCCAGGTAAAAGGTAGGAAGAGCCACACCGCCGAGCAGGGGCGGTGCCAGGGTGGGACTGCAAGCCTCAGGCTGGGCACCTCTGTCCATAGGAGCCTGCTGTGCTGGGGAGCTGCCAGCAGGACTGTGCCCCAGCCTGGGAGCTGCGTGGTGGGGAAGTGAGCCCATCTGATCCCCGAGATTGGGACCCTGCCCCCAGCCTGGCACCTGTCACAGATACAGTGTGGGATCCAAGGCTGCTTTTTGGTGTTGGGGCCTTGCTTTGAGTACTTTTATGCGCAGAGATCCAAGCCCCAGTGCTGAAACCATGCTTCCAATGGCTTCCACAATTCCATTGTGGAATTCCAGTGGAGAAGAGCTCCAGCCTTACTTGCAGCCTGTGTGAGCAGAGGCCCTGTGCAGAGTGCTGGTTCGGTTCCTTCTGAGGACACTGCAGCAGCGTGGCTGGGATGTAGCTCCCAGGCAGCCCCCGAAAGTTGGCACTGGGAGGGGGCAGTGTCACTGTGGCCATAGCGGGGTACAGGGTGTGGTGCAGCCACAAAGTGTGTCCCCAACCATTCCTCATCTCCCTGCTGCCAGAGCAGCTCCCTCCAGTCTGACCAAGCACAGGGAGTGCTGGGCCAGCTCGAGCTGACGGTGCCCGTGGCAGACTGTGCCAGGGAGGGATTGATGGCCGGTGCGTGCCGGCCGTGGGCGCTCAGCCGTGGCCGACAGGCAGCACCTCCGTGCTGGCAGTGGGAAAGGGGCTCCCTGTGCCCAGCCCAGCTCCCAGCCCCGTGGTGAGCTGGCTGTGCCTGTGCTGGCTGCGGGCGCACGGCTGGGCTGCAGCGTCGCTTTCCAGCCACAGCATCAGCGCCAGGCTGTGCTGACAGGCGCTGCTGGGAGCTCCCAAACTGGTGTGGCTGTGCTGGCTGTCCCTGGGGCGCTGGGGACCCGCATCCTGCGTTCCTGCCTGGCAGAGCTGGGGCTGGTCTCCGTGCTGCATCCCAGCTGTCACAGCTGTGCCAGGGGAGATGCACAGCTCCTCCATGTCTGCATCCATGGCTGCCACACTCCAGGCTGTGACGAGCCTGTCTGGTGTTCACTGTGCTGGAGGACAGCCCCGCAGTGGGGGTCAGGGGCCCAGGTCCGAGGGATGTGGGTGCCCACAGCACTCGTGTTGGGTGTTGCTGGCTCAGGGGGGATTCTCTGGTAGGCAGAGCTGGTGCTTGCTGGTCCTGTGGGTGTCCTGCCCTGAGCTGTTTGGTGTAAGGTCTCTGCAGCCTGCCCTCCCCAGGAGTGCTGCCTGGCTGCTCCAGTCCTGTCAGCCATGGAGCAGATGTCCTGCCCAGCTGTTCTCTGCCTTCCTGGAGTGACCAAATTCAGGTCTGACCCCTGCATGTCACTGTGTCACTTCGACTTTGGTGCTGGCCATGGTGGGACAGGAGCACGTTGTCTCTGCCTGTGGCATGTTTCAGGGGCTGCTTCCTCCAACACACATGCAGGCCTGGCTCCTGGGGATCCCTCTGCTGCCACTTTGCTCCTCCACGTGCTTCAGTTCCTGCTGTGCTGGGGACACTGCTCTGGGGGAATGGCGGGACAGGGACTGGGAGCCCTGGCCAGGGCCATGAGGAACCGCAATCCAGGCTCCAGGCAGGGAGCTCCTAGGACAGCCAATGCCTGCCCTGACCCCCTTCTGCTCTCTTCTAGATGGGTCCCTCCACAAGCACCTTATCTGCAAGGTCAGTGTTCCCCGTTATGGTGACCCCTGTCAGGGCCAGCCCCCACCGAGCCCCCCAGTGGGTGCAGGTGGCAGAGCCTGGGCAGCCCAGGCACCTGCAGAGTTGGAGGGGCAGAGCGGTGCTCCCACCCCAGGCATGGGGCATGGACTGCACCGGTGCGGGGCTGTGACCCAGAGCTCTCCCTTGGCCCCCAGGTGCAGTGCATCGCCACACTTCAGGTGGGCTCCATCCAGGCAGGTAATGCAGCTGAGTGTGGGCAGTGCTTCAGCCTCTCCTGGATGCCTTCCAAGCCTCACCATCACCTGGCAGCAGGGTTTTATGACGGTGAGTCTCTTTCTGTGCCCTGCAGCAGCACTCGGGGAGCAGCCCTCACCCTGGCAGACACTGGAGCCTTGTGCTCAGCCTCAGCTGGTGCTGAAACCTCTGCCCAGCCTTGGGTGAGGGGAAGGCTTCTCTGGGCTGGCATTGTCATTTTGACATACCTCCAGGCTGGTCACTGATCATCCCTGTCTGTAGTTCTGGGTTTATCCACATCTGTTGAACTTGCCTGGATGGAATTTTCTGCTAGGCTTGCAGTGATCCACAGCTCTGCTGTGTTGCCAGGACCTTACTTGGACCCCCAGCTGCAGCCTGGCCACCATGTCCCTTGGCCCTCTCTGTGCTGCTGCTGTATCCTGCCACCATCCTGTCCTGCTCTCAGCCCCAGCCCTAGCTCCAGCCTGGCTGCTGTGTTCTGCAGCCTCCACAGCCCTGCCTGTGCTGCTGCTGGTCTCCCACCGAAGCACCTGCACTACTGGCAGTGCCTTATGGACACAAATCTTTCCACAGGCACCGTGGCAGTGTGGAACCTGCTCACCAAATCTCTGCTACTGTGCGTGCACCAGCCTGACGCCTCCCTCAAGCTCTACCCTTTCCAGTGCTTTCTAGCCCATGACCATGCAGTCCGGAGCATTGAGTGGTGCAAGGCTGACAGGTGAGGGCAGGAGCTGGCACAGATGCTGCCAGGAGAAGAGCTTCCTCCCGCAGGAGAAGCTCCTTTGTCAAGAAGGGCTTGGGAGGCCATGGTGCCAATGGCACTTGTTCCTCTGCAGCACCAGAGAGGGATTGGGCTTTCTAGGGTGAGGGCAGTTGAGCCACTGCAAGGTTGGGCCCACTGGACCCCGTGGTGGGCAGGGCACAGCTCCGTGCTGGGCTCTCAGTGCTGCCTTTCTGCTTCTCAGCAACTTCCTGGTCACTGTGGGCAGTGATCGCAAGATCAAGTTCTGGGACCTGCGGCGGCTCTACGAGCCCATCAACAGCATCAAGCGCTTCCTGAGCACCGAGGTGGCCTGGCTGCTGCCCTACAATGGCATCACTGTGGCCCAGGACAACTGCTACGCCCCGTGAGTGCTGGGGGCCAGTCCTGCTGCCAGGGCCTGGTCCAGCTTCCCAGGGACCTCTCTGGCTTCCCCCTCCATGGGACTGTCCAGCTCTGCCATGGCAAGGGCAAGCTCTGCTTGTTTTGGGTCACACTGCAGAAGCACAGCATGACATCCTCTCTGCCACGCTGGGGCAGAGGCAGGGTGGGCCAGGGGATGGCCTACCCTGGACTGGGCAACAGGTGTGCTGCTAAAGGGGTTTGGGGTCACGGTGAGTTCTTGGCCTCTTGGCTCTATGCCATGATGCTAGAGCAAGAACAGCCCCTTCACCTCGGCCGGTTCTGTGGGGGCGTGGGCAGTTTCTGGCTCTCTCATTCCTGGTGGCAGCAGTCTCAGGCATCCCATGCCTCATTCTGTCCCTTCCACCGCAGGTACGGGCTCTGTGGGATCCACTACATCGACGCCGGGTACCTGGGCTTCAAGGCCTATTTTGTGGCCCCTCGCAAGGGCACCGTGTGGGTAAGGGCCAGTGCAGGGCCATTCTGTGCCAGTGGCCAGGTCAGCACCAGCTGTGGCCCAGGGCTTGTGGGCGGGCTGACACTGCCCAGCTGGGCGTGGTGGGAACCCCGTGCCCTCCAGCCCTCTGTCCCTGCAGAGCATCTCTGGCTCAGACTGGCTGAACACGGTAGCTGCGGGTGACATCACCGGTGAGCTGGTGGCAGCGGTGCTGCCTGACCTGGCTGTCAACCCCCTCAACGTCAAGCGCTCCTCAGACCGCAGATTTGTAAGAGACCATTGTGCTCGGGTGGCCCAGCCCAGCACACCTAGGGCTGGGCGAGGCAGGGGAACATAGGAAAAGTGTCTTGGCACCCCATCCCACTGGTCCCTGGTGGTCCCTGTCTGCAGAGGAGCAGCAGAGTCTCTGTGCCCTGCCCTGAGTCCCCTCTCACCCACAGCCGGTGTACAAAGCTGACCTGCTGCCCTATAGCCCTGACGGGCCTGAGTGCACCGAGCAGGCGCTGCCCAGGACCCATCGCTACAGTGAGATGGTGGCCAGGAGCTACATCCGATTCCAGGACACCGACCTGGTAGGAGAGGACAGGGGGCAGCCAGGGTCCGAGCCATGAGCAGGGCTGGCAGGGCTGTGGCTGGGCAGTGGGGGTGGCACTGCCAGGAGATGCTGCTGGGGCATTGGGGCAGCCCCTTAGCTCCAGCAGGGCTGAGATCACGGTGCCTGCACTGCTCCAGCCTCGGGCCCGCAGCCCAAGGTGGTGCCACCACTTTCCAGCGCAGCTTCCAGAACTTCCCGAGCCGGGAACCCATGCGCCGGATGCACGTGCAGGAGCTGAAGGCAGAACTGAGCCTGGACCGCCTGCAGCTGGAGGCCCTCCACAAGGTGAAGGGGCCAGGCTGAG
The DNA here is from genome assembly GCA_013397245.1 of Thryothorus ludovicianus. Lineage (NCBI taxonomy): Eukaryota > Metazoa > Chordata > Aves > Passeriformes > Certhiidae > Thryothorus > Thryothorus ludovicianus. The sequence continues at coordinate 57,882 of VZTB01000337.1, read as the reverse complement.
CCCCAGCCCTGCCTGCAGATGGCTCTGCTCTGGGCACCAGAGTCCCAGCACCTGGCCCTCCCTTAGGAACGCCTCTCTTCCCACAGGTGCGCTTCAGCCCCAACCTGGGCTCGCAGGGGTGGCTGGTGTCGGGCGGGCAGGCGGGCATTGTGCGGGCACACTGCCTGGCAGGGCTGGCTTCCGGCGTGGGCCACCAGCTGCTCCCGGAGTGCCAGGCTCGCTTCAGTGTTCTCTATGGGGACACACCCAGCAGCCCTGGCCCCCCTGAGCACTCCCTGCTGCCAGCAGAGTAGGGGTGTCAGCCGCTCACGGTGCTGCCATGTGCTCGCCCTGGGCGGGGGCTGGGGCCGGGGCCAGCTGTGCTGGCACGGGGCTCTGGGCCCTCTCAGTGCTGCCTTCCCGACGGGTGTCTGCTGCAGGACGGACAGCTGCTCCCAGCCATTCCCTGGGATGCTCTCGACGCTTGTCCTCATCCTCTGGGCCTGGACTGGCCCATCTGCACTGTTTGGTCTGAGCTGGGCAGGGGTGGTGGGAGCTGTGCATGTCCCGGGACTGAGCTGTGGGTCGGACCCTGCGGGACCCCGGGGGCTCCAGCAGCAGGGAGCTGTGCTTGTGCTCACCTCCGTCCCCACTGGGCAGTGAGGGGCTGGGGGCTGTGGAGTCGCTCACATTGAGCTGGTGTTCAGCTGTGCAGAATAAACGTGGTTGGTTTTGTATGGCTGTGGTGGTACTGGCACCGGGGCAGACGTGGCTGGTAGCTGTGGCCATAGGGGCCCACCCCAAACTCCACCATTTCCCTCCCCATGCCCCTCTGTCTGCTGCACTGCTGCTGCTGCTCTGACACATTTATTGGCAGTGCTGGCACCGCTGCTGGCACAGATGGACAGATGGACACGAGGGGCACAGGTACAACTCAGCAGAGGGAATGAATCAGTCCCAGGCACAGCAGGATTCAGATGGGGCCCAGGCAGCAGCATGGGGGGGCTAGGGCCAAGGCCAGGTCGGAGGTCCCCCATGGGGGTTGTCCCTTACTGCCAGGACAGACAGGCTCCCTGTGGACCGAGTAGTGGGGCAGGATTCCACATCCTTAGCAGTTGTGGCACAGGAGGGAGGGGAAGGTCCCAGGAAGCCCCTGTGCTCCACAGGCCAGGCCATGTGTCCGTCCCCCCAGGACACCACACTGGAGTCACTGTCCCACCCCAGGGCTCTAGCAGTGGGGTGAGTGGAGAGGGGGATGGAATCTCAAGCACTGCCCTGCTCTAGCGGGAGGAGCTGAGGCCAGGGCCACATCTGGCCCAATGTAGCAGCAGGTGGAGGTTTCAGGTTCGGGGGTCCTGGCAGTGGGGACAGCCTGCTGTCTCCTCCCGGTGCTGCTCCACCTGTACCGTGCACAAGGCAAAGCCAAACCTGCTCTGGAGCCGGGCAGTGACCTCCTGCAGCACCATCTCAGCGTCAGCGCTGGCATCTACGAGCAGCAGGGCAGGGGCTCGTTCCTGGCACGGCCAGTGGGACCCCCCGGCTGTGCCCTGTGCGGGTCACTCACCCACGGCCACATGCACGGACACCACGGGGTGGCTCAGTGTCAGCGCCCAGACGTGCAGGTCGTGCACCCCCCGCACCCCACAGGTCCCCAGCAGCGCCTCCTTCACCGCGTCGAACTCGAGGCCCCGCGGTGTCCCTGCCAGCACCGCCGGGTCACAGGGGCCACCCTCGGCCCCCGGCCATAGCACCCACCGGGGTGAGGGCAGCCACTGGGGCTGGGGGCTGCCCCAAGGGAACAAGGTGGCTGTGGGGTGAGACAGGCCTCACCCTGGGGCCAATGCCCCTGGCTGGGGTGGACAGGAGGGGTTGGGGGAATTCAGGTGGGGCAAGGGAAGGACAGAGGAGGTGAAGCTACCTCAGGGGGAAAGTGCTGTGGCAGCTGCAGCTCCAGGAGCTCCTGTCCCCACCCTGCACCTGTGGTCTCGCACCCCTCTCACTCACTGCTCACCTTCCATGAGGATTCTGAAGATGTCTCTGAGGATGGTGATGGTGGAGCCAAGGACGAAGACTGAGAAGAAGAGGGTGCTGATGGGGTCTGCGATCTTGCACTGGGGCTGCAGAGAGCAGGGTCTCTGTGAGGCTGGGGCCAGAGCCCATGGCACCCTGTGTGGAACTGGGAGAGATGTTCCCACAGGCAGCACTGGGCCAGTCCAGCCCGGGCACCTTGAAGTAGATGATGGTGGCAGCCACGAGGACACTGACGCTCTGCAGCAGATCACCCACCACGTGCACGAAGGCTGCCCGCACACTGGTGCTGCCGGGCAGGGGGCTTTGGCTGGGCTGGCAGGCCACAGAGCTCTCCAGCTGCTCGTAGCCCCCTGTGCCATGGCCATGGCCAGCAGGGGACTGGTGCAGGATGTAGGCCATGCTGGGAAGAGCAGGGCTGGCTCAGTGCCACGCTGACACAGCAAGGCCCTGCTGGCCTTGCTTAGGCGAAGGGGGCACGGGCAGTCACACCTGGATCTTGGGGCAGCGGGAGGAGTGGGGCTGGAGGTGCAGCAGGGCTGGAAGGTGTGCAGGAATAGGGTGGGGCTTTGGTTGTGGGGCCCATGACAGGGCTTGGGAGGCATTGCTTGGGGGACCAGGGAATGTGGGGTGTAGGGTTATAGGCAAATGGACTGGAAGCCCCGAGCATGTAGGGGACAGGAAGTGGGGGAGGCAGTGCCTAGGGACACAAGGCAGGTGCACAGGGATATAAAGGGACCTGGGGCACAGCTGGGGTTCTGGGGGCTCCAGGGACATAGGTGGGGCAGGACTGAGGCTGGTGGTACACAGGGACCACGCGGGACATACACCAGATTGACGCCAACGGCACAGGCGGATGTGGCCAGCATGGCTCGCGCCTCGATCTCGTAGTCATTGGTGATGATGCGGGCGGCCGCCAGATAGACAAGGGCTGCGGTCACAACCCAGATCGAGAGGACAGAGGCCAGCGCACCCAGGGTCTCTGTGGGACGAGACCCATCAGCACTCAGCCCAGCATGGGGGTCCCGTGGAGCCCTGCGGGGTTGTGCCCCTCAGCCCACCTGAGCGGTGCCAGCCAAAGGTCATGGTCCTGGTGGGAGGGCGGTTGGAGACCCAGAGGGAGAAGAGGCTGACGGACATGCTGCCCACGTCTGTCAGCAGGTGGGCAGCGTCCGTCATGATGGCCAGGCTNCCCCGACCATGAAGAGGCAGCAGACGGCGCAGGCGATGCTCAGCTGCTGGCGGGCCTGGAGCCCGCCCTGCCCAGGGCTGGGGGCCGGGGGGCTGCAGCGGCAGTGGGGATCTGGAGCCGGGGGGGCCGCCAGTGCCGAAGGGTCCCGAGAGCCTGTGAAGAAACTGGGGGCGGGGGTCACTGCCGGCAACACCGGCGCGGGGGCTCCTGCACAGGACCCCTGTGGGTCCTGCTACCGCCCAGTAGTACGCAGCCAGGCGGTCGGTGAGGCACCGGTGGAACACCCCCAGTGGGACGGGCAGCCACGGGAGCGGCGGCAGCAGCAGGAGCCGGTGGCACGGGGCTCCCGCCGGAACCGGAGACGGGACTGACGCGGGTACCCGCGGGGAGGTGCCGGTGGGAGCGAGGGGTTGCACCTGGGGCCAGGCTGCGGGACGGGAGGCGTGGGGAAGGGGCGGTGTGGGGCAGCAGTGCGGGAGTGGGGACGGACAGCCCACCGGGACGGCGGCTACTGGATGGACGGTACCAGTGTGGGCGGGTGATGGATGGATGGTGCCGGTGTGCGTGGGTGACGCTTGGGCGCCGATAGGTGCGGGACGGACACCCGAGGGGGGAGCGAGGCTGGCGCACGGTGGAGCTGGTTCCGCTTGAGCGGAGTGCCGGTGGCAGGGGGAGCGTGCCGGTGGCGGGGTGACGGTGCAAGTGGCAGACGGTCAGGGCTGGCGCGGAGACTGCGGAGGTACCGACGTCCGTGTCGGATGGCTGAAGGCACGGGGGCGGCGGGAAGGGACGTGCCGAGGGTGCCGGTGCCGGGGGTGGGGGGTGGGCGGCGCGCAACGTGCCGGGGGCTTGCGGGTGCCGGAGGAGCCGGGGGCGATGGGGGCGATGGAGGTGCCAGGGATGATGGGCGAGCAGGTACCGGCAGTGCGGGTGCTGGAGGACCGAGGGTTGCAGATGCGGGGGTTAATGGAGGTGGCGAGGAACCGCCGGGGACCCTGGGAGGTGATGGGGTGCCGGGGGTGGCGGAGCCAGGGTAACCGGGGTGCCGCTGATGGAGGTGTTAGTGCCGGTAATGGGGTGTCGGGACCATGGTGTGCCGGCGGTAATGGAAGTGCCGGTGGTGACTGGAGTGTCGGAGGCGCCGGGACAATGGGGGTGCCAGTGATGGGAGTGCGGGCGATGGAAGTGCCGTCGGTGCCAGAGGCGCCGGTGATGGAGCTGTTGCTGGCGGTGGTGAGGGTGCCAGGGTGATGGGATGCCGGGGTGATGGGATGACAGGGCGGTGGGTGCCGGTGATGGATATGCCGGAGGTACCGGTGACGGTGATGGATGCCGGGGCGATGATTGCCGGTGCCGGCGGTACCTCTTGAGGCGCAGGCTGCCGTCGGCGTGGCCGCCCAGCGAGCTGACCAGGCGGGCGCTCTCGGTGCCGGTCGCGGGCTCCATCCCGGGGGCGAGCGGCACCGCGGGCACCGGCACCGCCGAGCCCCG
>VZTB01000337.1:25016-53090 GCA_013397245.1 Thryothorus ludovicianus | reverse complement strand
GCGGGCGATGGATCTCCTGGCAAATACAGGAGCTGTGTGTCAGGGGCGCTGCTTTCACGGGGGAAGCTCTTCGGGGGCAGGCTCAGCGTCACCTCTTGTCCCTGGGCAGGTGATGGCACAACTGAGCACGGGAAGGACGGGAAGGGCGCTGAAGAAAAGCCGGCACGGTGTCACGGACGGGGATCGTGCCTGACCATTCCGGTCATCTTCCGCGGTGAAATGCCGGAGCTGGTGCACGAGGGGAGTGCAGGGGACCGTGTCTGCCCAGGCTGCAGGAAGGCTTTGGACGCTGCACTCCTCGGGATCCTCTGAGAGAAGTGTTGGGAGTACGGGCTGGATGAGCCAGGAGGGACTGCATTGAGCAAGGGCTGCGTGGCCGAGCCCAGAGCACGGTATTCAGCGGCCGGTAACGAGCAGTGAACCCCGGGCTTAGTACCGAGTCCAGTCCCGTCTATCGCCGCTTTTAGAGACCTGGAGGCCAGGCAGAGCACTCTCAGCTCTGTGACAGATGACACCGACCGGAGAGAGACGGCTTCACTCGGCGAGTCGTGCTGCTTCGTAGTGCGGAGGGATTCAGGATGGGCTGCAGAGACGGCGGGCAGGAGCCTGGGGAGGGTCAGCACGGGGCAGTGCCAGGTCCTGTCCCGGGAGGAAAAACCTCAGGACGGGCAGGGGGCAGCCGGCTGGGAAGCAACTCCATAGGGGTCCTGGGAAACACCGAATTGACCATGAACCAACACAGCACCCTTGGACACGATGCCGTAGCGCCAGGCTCAGCGCCGGCTCCCCAGGACAAGCTGGGGCCAGCCCGCCGAGCACCCTGTGATGCTGCAGGGCTGGAGCCTCTGCTGGGCTGAGGCTGAGGGAGCTGCGAGCCCGGGGGTCCCTGTGACAGCCCCAGGGAGGTGTCTGGGGTGATCCCGGGGGTCCCTGGCTGTGACAGCTCCAGGGAGGTGTCTGGGGTGATCCCGGGGGTCCCTGTGACAGCTCCAGGGAGGTGTCTGGGGGTGACCCTGGGGGTCCCTGTGACAGCTCCAGGGAGGTATCTGGGGATGATCCCGGGGGTCCCTGGCTGTGACAGCTCCAGGGAGGTGTCTGGGGTGATCCCGGGGGTCCCCGGGACAGCTCCAGGGAGGTGTCTGGGGGTGACCCTGGGGGTCCCTGTGACAGCTCCAGGGAGGTATCTGGGGATGATNCCCGCCCCGGCCCCGCGGCGCCGCACCGCCAGCCAGTGCAAGCCGGAGCCTCCGCTGCTGCGCACCAGCAAACGGACCATCTACACGGCCGGGCGGCCGCCCTGGTACAGCGAGACTGGCGCGCCCGTAGATGAGGCCTTTGTCATCGGTGAGCGCTGGGACGGGGCCGGGGATGGGAGGGGACGGAGCCGGATCAGAGAGGAGATGGAGCCGCGACCGGGCCGGGGAGGGGATAGAGGCCGGATCGGGCCAGGGTCGGGCTGCAGTCGGATATCGTGGAATCAGGCCCCGAGCAGCGGCCGAGGAGGGGCCAGGGCCGGGCTGGAGCCGGATCCGGGGCCGTGACGGATCCGGGGCCGGGGCGGTGCCCCCGCCGCTCCCCGCAGGCCTGTGCGGCGGCAGCGCCTCGGGCAAGACCACGGTGGCGACGCGGATCATCGAGGCGCTGGACGTGCCCTGGGTCGTGCTGCTCTCCATGGATTCCTTCTACAAGGTGCGCGGCGGGGCCCGCGGGTCCGGTACCGCTGAGCTCGGGATTCCGGCGATCCGGGGCGGCACCGAGCAGTGCCGGCGCCCGTGGGTGCCGGGGTCCGGTGCAGTGCTGAGCGGTGCTGGTGCCCCGGTCCGGGCATCTGGCGAGGCGCTGAGCAGTGGCGGGGCCTGCAGGTGCTGGATGAGGGACAGCAGGCGCTGGCAGCCCGCAGCGACTACAACTTCGACCACCCCGATGCCTTTGACTTCGAGCTGCTCGTCAGCGTCCTGCGCAAGCTCAAGAAGGGCAAGAGCGTGAAGGTGCCGGTGTACGACTTCACCACACACAGCCGGCGCCGCGAGTGGGTGGGTGCCGCAGGGGCCGCGCTGGGTCTGGGTGGCAGTCCCCTTTGGGAGCACATCTGGGTGCTGCAGGGCCTGGGAGGTTAAAGGGAGGGGGCGGCTGGGGGTCATCGGGAGCATGGGAGTCATTCTGGGAAGAGTGTGGGTGTGTCAGCAAACAGGACAGTGCAGATATGAGGGAGGGACTCAGTGTGGAGGGGTGCTGGGGGGATGGCCTGGAGCAGAGGCTTGGGATCTGCAGCAGGGTTCAGGGTCTGTCCTGGGCTGGAGCATCATGCTCAGGGATGAGCTAGGGCTCCGAGACACTGAGGGCTGCAGGATGGTTATGGGGACCCCCAACACAGCGGTGAGAGTCCATGGGGGGTCAGTGCCCCGTCCGTGTCAGTGTGGGTGCTGCTGTGGCCTGTGAGAGAAACAGGACAAACCCAGCTCCTGTCTGCCTGCAGAAAACAGTGTATGGGGCCAACGTCATCGTGTTCGAAGGGATCCTGGCCTTCGCCAACAAGGAGCTGCTCAAGGTATCGCTGCCTCAGGTGGCCGCTGGCCAGGGAGGGGGTGTGCTGCAGCAGGACAGGCACTAGCCCTGGGTGCCACTGCAGCAGTGGGGACAGTGGAGGGAGAGGTCACCCCACTTGCCAGCAGAGCAGTACGAGTCAGTGGTGTCAGGGATGGTGATGCTGGGCGCCATTGCTGGGTGGTGGAGGGGAGTAACACAGGTATGATGAGGGTTGCATAGGGGGTGCTCACCCCTCCCAGTTTTCCAGCTCCTGGACATGAAGGTGTTTGTGGACACGGACTCCGACATCCGTCTGGTGCGGCGGCTGCAGCGCGACATCATGGAGCGCGGGCGCGATGTCGCAGGGGTCATCAAGCAGTACAACAAGTTTGTGAAGCCAGCCTTCGAGCAGTACATCGAGCCCACCGTGCAAGTTGCCGACATCGTGGTGCCCAGGGGTGAGGCCAGAGCTGACCCTGGTGTTGGGAGTGGGTGTTCTGGGGCAGAGGTGGGTCAGCGTCCGCCCCATCTGGCTCTTCTGCTCCGCACTCAGGTGGGGAAAACTTCGTAGCACTGGACCTCATAGTGCAGCATGTGCACAGCCAGCTGGAGAAGGTGAGCCAGGGGTGAGGGGGAGAAGGGTCCTGCATGCAGAGGGCTGGATGTGGCTGCACACAGACCTGAGCTCCTGGAGCACCTGGGGGCATCTTGACATCACCTCTCCCTTCTCACATGGCCTTGACATGGTGCTTGGGGGAGCAGATCTGTGAAGTGGGCACTGAGGAGGAGGGTGGGGAGCCACCTGGGCTGTTAGGGTGGCTGTGCTGGCCTGTGGGTGACTGACAGGGTGTCCTTCCTGTTCCCCTGTGCTGCGCCGATGACCTCTCCACCATCCAGCGGGAGATCACAGTCAGGTACGTGGGACCCACCACTGCAGAGGAGCCAGTTTCAGATTGGAGGGTGCTGCTGGCACCCACTGTATTCTAAGTCTTGCCTCCTCTCTGTCCCTGCTGGCAGAGCTTTGCTGAGGTGCCTGGGTGTAGCTGCTCCACCCCAGTGCTGCAGTGGCTGTTGTCAGCTCCTTGGGGCCTGTCTGACTGCAGCTGTGGGCTCTGTGTGACACGTTCCACACTGTGGCTGATGCATGTTGCCAGCTCCTTGTCCTGGTCCTGTCCCTGTCTGGAGCAGGGCTCCTGCCCTGACTCCTGAGTTACCCTGGGCTGTCCTTTTCTGCAGGAGAGGTGCCCTGCTTGGTCCCTGTTTCTGGCAGTTCATGTCCTCCTGTTTGAGCAGGACAGCCCTTGTCCCTTGCACAGTGCACAGCCTGGTCCCAGGGCACCTGGGAATGTTCTGCCCTGCAGAGCTGCCGGCCCTGGTGCTGCAGAGGCTGCAGCAGCAGTGTGTGTAGTCTGGGAGGTTCACCCCAGTCTTTCTGGGTAGTCTTGCCCTGGATCTCATACCTGGTATCAGACTTGGGGCATTTTTCAGGATCCAGGCAGGAAGGCCAAGCACGAGGCCAACCTTTTAGGGAGGCTCATCTGGAGCCTTCCTTTGGCAGGTCTGTGTCCCTCTGAGGTGCCAGTGCTGTGGCTGTGCGTGTGCTGCACAGCTCTGACTTCTTTCCTCCCTGCAGGGCAGCCCTGGCCTCTGCACACCAAGGACAGCCGCTGCCAAAGACCCTGAGTGTCCTGGAGAGCACGCCGCAGGTGCGGGGCATGCACACCATCATCAGGTACATCCCTTCTCCAGGCTGCTTGGTGGGTTCACAAGGCCTGGGGTGAGTTTTTCCCCTTTGCCTCTGGGACCTCAGTGGTGGATGTTGGCCTGGAGCAGAGTAGCTGAATGGAGCTGGCCTTGGCCCCATAGGCACTTCTCTGTTGATCAGATATCTGCACATCTGCTTTGGGTGATTCCTGAGCCAAAGGCAGGCTTTTCCTACAGTGGGAGGGGACTGGTTGGCTTTTTCCTCACTGGAGCACAGGTGGCATGGAGCAAGGTACCCCTTGCCCCTTTCCCAGGGCACTTGGGTTTAGAGCTAGCTTAGAGAGGGGACCTGGGCAGCTACTCCTATGATTTCACCACTCTTGATCTTTTCATTCCCCTCTGATGCTGCTTTTTTCCAGGTGACAGTAGCACCAGTTAGTGGAGGGTCAAGGGCTGAGGCATTTAGGACTCCCAAGAGGTTCCTTGTTTTTGCAGCTGCAGAACCTGGCAGCCCCCAGGTGTGTTTCTCCAAGCAGAGAGGGGATGTTGAGCTCAGGCAGGTCCTCCTGTGCCCGCTCACGCTGTGGCTGCTGTGGCACCTGTCCGTTGGTTTGGAAAGTGTAAACTCATGTCTGTGTGACAGACCTGGAGAGGTCTGAGTGCACTTTCGGTGAGCTTGCAGATGGTACCAAGTTGGGTGGGCTGTGGATCTGCTGGAGAGCAGGAAGGCTCTGCAGATGGATTGGGACAGGCTGGATCAATGTGCTGAGATCAGTGGCGTGAGGGACAAACAAGGCCAAGTGCCAGGTCCTGTTCTTGGGCCACAACCCCATGAAGCACTCCAGGCTGGGCCAGAGGGGCTGAAAAGCTGGAAGGGCCCTGAGGGTGTTGGTTAACAGTGGCTCAACATGAGCCCAGGTGGGCAAGAGGCCAGTGGCACCTGGGCTGGCCCAGCTGGGCACTGCTGGGGCACCTCCAGTGCTGGGGGCAGCTCTGGGCCCCTCCTGACAGGAGAGCCCTGGAGGGGCTGGAGCGTGTCCAGGGCAGGGAACGGAGCTGGGGAAGGGAATGGAGCCCCAGGAGCAGCTGAGGGAGCTGGGAAGGGGCTGAGCCTGGAGAAAAGGAGGCTCTGGGAGGGACATTCTTGTTCTCTATGGCTTCCTGGCAGGAGGATGCAGCCAGGTGAGGGTCAGGCTCTGCTCCCATGGAAAAAGGGACAGGACAAGAGGCAACTGCCTCAGGCTGTTCCAGAGGAGATTTAGGTTGGATACTGGGAGCAGTTTCTTCATGGAGAGGATTTTCCATCCTCAGCACAGCAGCTCCAGGTAGTGATGGAACCCAAGCAATTTATGACCTTCTGATAGTCATGACCACATGCAGGCTGGGCCCCTCCTTTCCTTCTCTTGACTCCTTCCTCCTGTGGAAGCACAGACTCCAGGACAAGTCACGGCAGTAGAACAGGTGATGTGGCACCTCATGTGTGCCAGGCAGAGCCCTGTGCCAGGGCCCATGTCCCTCCCCCAGGCTGTGGCTCCACCTTCATACCACAAGTGCCTGATGACCTTAATCCCCTGAGGCTCAGGGCTGTGCTAGGCTGCCCTGGGGGTGGGTCAGGCTTTGCCTGGGGCTGCAGGGCTTTGGCACCATTGGCCTCACGTGGCTGTGCTGGTGCCATGTGGGAGCAGGGCCAGGGGTGGTGGGGAGGCAGCTGAGCCCGTTCCAGATGGTAAGTAAGAGATGCCACATTCTGAGGAACATGGACTCAGCCTGTCAGCTACCCCCTGAAATCCTGCTTGGCCTTTCCCAGCCCTCGGAGCTGAGGAGCTCTGCTGGGTGTCTGTGTTAGGGGACAGCAAGGCAGCACTGGTGAGACTTGGCAGCACTCGCTGCCTTCTGTGTCACTTGGGCATGTCATGGGGCTGTTGATGGCCACCACATGTGACCCTCTACTCTCAGGGTGCTGTTTTGCCTGCTGCCCTTCTGCTGGGTTCCCAGAGAGCTCCATGCAGGTGAAAATCAAAAACACCTTTAGCCACATTTCCTGCACCTCCATGTGCAAAATTACTGCATCTTGTCAAATCTGTTTCTTGTCTTTGTTAATTGAACCACACAGTGGGAGGGACCTTTAGAGGCTGCCCAGTTCAGCCCCTGACATTGGCAGGGAATCTTCCACTGCACCAGTTTCCAGCTGCTGCAGTGCTCAGGGGTGCTGCTGCTCCCACCAGCACGGCCTTTCCAAGCACCTTGGCACGTCCAGCCTGGCACCTGCGTCACTGCAGAGCCACGAGCCAGAGTTCTCCCTCCTTTTGCTGCCTGGTCTTTCCCAGTGCAGCTCTCTGGGATGCAGTCAGTCCTGGCCTGCCAGCCAGCACTATTCCCTGTTGTTCCACCCCAGAGGCTCCTCGTGCTCCCCCATCTCTGCCGGGAGGGTGGTGGTGGCAGCAGCTGAGCATCATCCTGGCAGACCCAGGCTGGCAGCCGGGGGAGGCTTTCTGGGGCAGTTTGCTGCTGTTGTGGAGAGACAGAAACTGAAAATGAGTCCCACGCTGGAATAGCTGCACGGTTTGAGTCAGGAGGCTGAGAGTAGATGGGGTATGAAGGATGCCGAGGAATGATGTCCCATTGCCAGAGGGTATGTTACACGAGAGACTGGGAAGAGGTTCTTCCATGAGGGTGATGAGGCTCTGCCACAGGTTGCCCAGGAAAGCTGGCTGCCCCAAGGTCAGGCTGGACAGGCTTTGGGGGAACCTGGTCTAATAGAAGGTGCCACTGCCCATGGCAGGGTGGTGGGACAAGATGACCTTTAAGGTCCCTCCCTGCACGTTTTGAAATTCTGTAACCCATTCATGCCCAGATTTCCTGGTGCCTGGCTCTACCAGGTGGCCCTCAGCTGCAGACAGTCCAGTTCATGCACAGAGCTGATGCTGTGACCAGGCCCCAGGCAGATCCTCCTGGTCCCTCTGTCATCTCCTGAGCGTGCTAGGGAAGGCTGAGCTCCTCAGGAGCGCCAGCTGTGCTGCTGGCATGCCCAGCTGCAGGCTCCCAGTGTGCTGCAGTGTGCTGAGGTTCATCTGCTTCCTCCATGGTTAGGAGCAGTGTGTTTCCTCAGGCTTCACTCAGGCAGTGATGCCTTGGGGGCAGCGATGGCCTCTTTGGCAGGGCTCTGCCAGCTGAGGGGGTGGGATGGCAGCACTGGTGGATCCTGGTAACCTGCTGAGCATATCTGGGCTGCCCTCCTGGCACAGTCCTCCCCTGCTTGTGCCCTGGGCAAGGGGTTGTGTCTTTGCACTGGGGCCAGGGGTGCTTCCCCTGCCTCTGCAGGAGCAGTATGGGGCCTATCCCACGCAGCCAGGGGCCAGCACAGCCCGTGTGGGTCTCAGTGGGGACAGCTGGCTGGGACAGGACAGGCTGCCGTGGAGGCAGGGGGGCTGCTGGGCTCGTGCTGCTCCCAGGCTGCTGTGGGTGGACGTGTGGGTGCAGCCCACCTGTGTGTGCGTGCTGACAGCTCACACTGGGAGCTATAGGCTGGATGCCTGTTCCTTCCAGACCAGAACTGATTTTCTGCCTTCCCTGGGGGTGCTGACTGTGCCCAGGGATTTGGGAATGTCCTTAGGCCATGGTCACTGCAGGTGCTCAGCTGTGAGTGACCCTGGAATGGCGGCAGGCACATAAGGACAGCAGTGGCTGTTCATCCTCCTCCGAGCGCCTCTTTGAGGCTGTCTCTCATCCAGTGAGGTGTAAGAATTGGCAGATAATGTCTTAAAATACAGAGTAAAAATATTCAATATCCTTCTGCCTCCTCAGGAGTGTTGCCAGCTCCACCTCTTCCATCTGGGATGGGCACGTGTCTGTGGGGCTTCTTTGTCCTCATGTTCCCCACGAGGCTGGTGGCCAGGGTGCTCCCAGTAGGAAAAGCCATCCATATTCCCTCTGCTGTGGGGTTACTGACCTGCGTGCAGGACTGGCTTTACCCCTCCTGGGGGAGGGGAGAGGTTTCCTGGGAATTGCAGCCCCATGGCAGCTTTGTTCTGGTCTGTGTTTATGTCTTGCTGCCTTCAGTACATCAGAGCTGTGAGAAGGCACGATGAGTATTTCAGAGTCACCTGGTTCTTGGCAGTGCTTTATCTCTGGCTTGGTACTTAGAGGGGAGCTGGGGACATGTTCAACTTTTTTCTGTCACCCAGCATGCTCAGCCATGGTGCACTACGTGGGGTCCTAGTTCATCCTGGCTCTGCTCCTGTTCCCCCCCAGGCTCCCCAACACTCGCCCATTGCTCCTGAGATTGTGCAGCCCCGGGACCAACGGTCCTGCCTGACCTGTTCCCACTCCTCATTCTCTCCCAGCTCTCTTTAATGTCTGTAACTGGTGTTGCATCTCCCTCCCAGGGTAGCTAAGCCACTGTCTTGCCTCTATGGTCCTGTCTAAGACAAAAGCTGAGGTCTCAGTGAGTCCCACAGCGCTGGTGATCACTGGCTGTGTCACTCCAAGAGTGCTCTGGTTCCCACAGACTGGGACTGCCATCCGTGCTGGTTGGCCTCTGGAGCCACACATGTGGTCTGCAGGGGATGCCAGGGGCTCACATGTGTCATCCCTCCCAGGAACAAGGACACGACCAGGGACGAATTTATCTTCTACTCCAAGCGCCTGATGCGGCTGCTGATCGAACATGCCTTGTCCTTCCTGCCACTGAAGGTGAGTGACCATTCTTGGGCGTAGCCACAGCCTTATCCCCATCTTCCCCCCTGGGTGCCCCCAGTTACACGGGGTCTGGCTCCCCCACACTCCCTGTGCTCCCCTTTCTGCAGTCGGTCACTGTGGAGACGCCCCAGGGCACGATGTATGAGGGGAAGCGGTTCCACAGGCAGCGGGTGAGACACAATCCCTGCTCCCCATGAGGGCACAGCTCCTGCACTGGGTGCACCCAGCACGTGTCCCTGCCCCTTTCCCAGATCACCGGCGTGTCCATCCTGCGGGCAGGCGAGACCATGGAGCAGGCCCTGACCGCTGTCTGCAAGGACATCCGCCTGGGCAAGATCCTCATCCAGACCAACCTGGACACAGGGGAGCCTGAGGTGGGGCCTGCTGCAGCCTGGCACACTGCTCTGCACCTCTGGCACGTCACCAACCACCCTCCCTTCCCTCCCCAGCTGCACTACCTGCGCCTGCCCAAGGAGATCAGCGAGGACTACGTCATCCTCATGGACAGCACCGTGTCCACGGGGGCCGCGGCCATGATGGCTGTGCGCGTCCTGCTGGTGAGCGCTGGGCCACCGGGGGGTGTGAGATCCTCTGGGCCCAGCTGGGCTCTCATCTCTCCCTGTGCCACAGGACCACGATGTGCAGGAGGACAGGATCTTCCTGCTGTCGCTGCTGATGGCGGAGATGGGGGTGCACTCCGTGGCCTATGCCTTTCCCCGTGTCCACATCATCACCACCGCTGTGGACAAGCGGGTCAACGAGGAGTTCCACATCATCCCGGGCATCGGTGAGGGGGATCAGGGTGTGCTGTACCTCCTGGCTGGGACCAGCACCCCTAGGGGTGACCTTGTGGCCACACCGAAGGGGCTGGAGGGGCTGGTGCTGCTGTCCCTTCACTTGGTCCCTTTCTCTGCCAGGTAACTTTGGAGACAGGTACTTTGGCACCGATGGCCCCTCAGCCTGGTGTGAGAGCGACAGCATGGACTGCTGAGCTGGCTGGCCACAGGACCACAGGCCAGGCTGGCTGCAGGGCTGGCCCCCATCCCTGTCCCCAGGAGAGGCCCTGAGCTGCCAGCCCGTGCCCACCTGCCAGCCCCTGGCTCTCCGGACCTGCACAAGCCCCTGCTGCTGGTCTCCCTCTGCCCCAAAGGACCAATCCTCCCCAGGGAGGAGAACAGAGGGACGGCCTCTCCTGTGGACCACGGAGAGGGGACATTTTTTAGGGACATTCCTTTCTCCCAGAGCCCTGCCTCTGGGCCTGGGCCAGCCGTGCCTCGGAATGGAGTGGTGGCCTCCCTGCGGCTGTGCCTGAGGGGTGCTCACCTTCTACCCAGGGGAAGAGGGGATGGGGTCCAGTCCAGGTGAGCTCCGTGCCTGGAATCCGTATTTATTTGTATTTATTGTGGGCAGCCCCTGCCTCCAGTGGGACCCTCTGACATCAGGGACTGGACCTCATGGATCCACCCTGTCCCCACCAATCCACGCTCCATCCCTGGTCCCAGGAATTGGGGGGGTTGGCACCGGGCTGCCTTCCCGGTGCTGTCCCATCCCCGGTGCGCAGAGTGGTGCCGGTGACCAGGGAGTGGTGAGGTGTCCCCGGTGCTGCCCTTGTTGCTCAGGTTCTTTTTCCAAAGGGCAGTGGCAGCCTTGCCCCCCCTTGCCCCTGCCACCGGCAGCAGCAGGAGGTTTCGGGGCTGTAGCCCCCACCCCGCGCTGTGCCGGGGCCCGGCCGAGCTGTCACCATCCCCTCGCCGCCGTTTTGTACCAATAAAGGAGCAGCGCGATCCCCGTGTGCCACCGTGCCCCGTACCGAGTGTCCCCGGAAGGGGCCGTGCCCGGTACCAAGTGTCCCCGGGCCGTGCCTCGTACCGGCTGTCCTCAGGCCCTGTCCTGCTCGGTACCGTGTGTCCCTGGGCCCTGACCTGCTCGGTACCAGGTGTCCCCGGGAAGGGCCGTGTCCCGTACCGAGTGTCCCCGGGCCGTGCCTCGTACCGGGAGTCCCCGGGAAGGGCCGTGTCCCGTACCGGGAGTCCCCGGGAAGGGCCGTGTCCCGTACCGGGTGTCCCCGGGCCGGGCCGTGTCCCGTACCGAGTGTCCCCGGGAAGGGCCGTGTCCCGTACCGGGTGTCTCCGGGCCCTGCCCTGCCCGGTACCGGGGCGCGGGCGGCGCCTGCGCAGAGCGGCGGGCGGAAGCGACGGCGGGCGCGGGCAGGGCTGGGGCGGTCGGTGCCGCGTCCGTCCGACCCCGCGGCCATGGCGCAGCCCCCGCGGCCGCAGCGGAAGCTGTCCCGGGTCGGGGAGAGCCTGTACCGAGTGCTGGGGCTGCCGAAGGGCAGCTCCCCCGAGGAGATCAAGAAGGCCTATCGGTACGGGGGGGCCCGGCGGGGTCCGCGGGGGCGTCCCTGGAGCACAGGCGCGAAGGTCCGGCCCGCGGGCGCGACCGGGATCTCGTGCGGGTGGTGCCGGTCCCGTCCCGGCGGTCAGGGTCGGTTCCGGGACGCGAGACAGTAACCGGGTGGCGGGGGTCCCGGTTCCACCGCGGGGGTTTGGGTCTGTCCCGGGAGGGGAGGCCGTGAGCCCATGCTGGGGGTCCCCCCGCTGCACCCCGCAGGAAACTGGCTCTCAAGTACCATCCAGACAAGAACCCCGATGACCCGGCGGCAGCCGAGCGCTTCAAGGAGATCAACAGCGCCCACGCCACGCTCAGCGACGCGGACAAGCGCCGCCTGTACGACCAGTACGGCTCCCTCGGCCTCTACGTGGCCGAGCAGTTCGGCGATGATGCTGTCCGGCACTACTTCCTCATGTCCAAGTGGTGGTTCCAGGTGAATCCGGCGTCCTGCGGCATCCTGCGGCTGGCGGGTCTGGGGAGCTGAGTGGTTTGCCGTCCTGGCAGGTGGCTTGCATGGGGTCACAGGATTGGTGTGATGGGTCAGGGTGAGCTCACAGTGTCTGTCCCTGACACAGGCACTGGTGCTGTGCTGCGGTGTCCTCACCTGCTGTTGCTGCTGCTGCTGCTGCTTCTTCTGCTGTGGGACGTGCTGCCCACCCAAGGAGGATGAATCCTACAAATACGTAGACCCCAAGGACCTGGAGGCACAGATGCGTGCAGAGGACAGCGGTAAGTCAGGCTGGGGGCCAGCAGCTGGGAGTACCTGTGTTTGCTTTGTGGGGGCTCTGGGATCTCCCCATGTCTCATCTCACAGGGACAGAGTTCTGGCTCAGGTCTTGGGTTGGTTTTAGCTTCAGCTCTTACTTCCAGCCAGCCCTTGTTGTTTCCTGTGTGGGCCAGAGCTGGTGACAGTGACAGGGGGAGCCACTGTATGGGTTAGGGGTGCACCTTCTCCTTCCCTCTGGACAAAGGCGCCCTGAACAGGCCTGAAGCTTAGAGAGAGACCCTTTGGGGCACTGAGCACGGGAAGAGTGGCTGTGCTCCAGACCAGCTCTGTTCCCTGGCACTGGCCATATTGGTGTCAGTGGAGCTGGGTGACTCCTGCAGATTTCCATGAGGTCAGAGCATTCCCACCCAGCTCTGCCCTGGCCAAGGGTGGGGAGCTTTGGGCTGTGGGAGCCCTTGCAGGGCTGTTGTGAAATTCCTGCTTACTGGTACCGCAGGATGGGGCTGAGCCACTGATGTGCAGCTCTTCCTTTCCAGATCCTCAGGACCCTGTTGTAGCACAGCCCCTGCCTGCCAGCACGGAGCCACTGCCAGCCAGCACCAGGAGTGATGCCTGAGGCTGGCCCCACCTCGCCGGCTCCCCCAGGACTCAGGGCAGGAATTCTCCTTTGAGACTGTCACTTTTTAGGACCATGGTCCCGCCCCCCCGACTGGCTCATCAGCCTCGGGAGGGATAGAATCTCAGGTTAATTTGGCCAGCATCAATGCGCAGGCTCCTGGGCCCCTGCTCGAGCTCCAGGGCAATGTCCCTGCGTCCCAGCACTGGTGGTGGCAGTGGTCTGGAGCCTGTGCTGCTGTGGCCTCCTTCAGTGCCTTGCCTGCGCCCACGTCGGGCACCGGGCACCAGGCAGGAATGGAGATGCTCCAGGCCGAGCTCTGTAGCTCGCAGGGGAGCAGAGTGCGTCCGAGACCATTAGCACTGTAACCTCTGGGGCTGGGCTGAGCCCAGTGCCCCTCATGCGACCCTCCCGATGGGTGCTGGGTGCCAGACGCTGCTGTGGGGTTGGGGTGCATCCCTCTGTGCCCCTTCCTTCTGCCCTCTGGGTTTATCTGGCATTTTGTGGGCACCATTAAAGGCTGACGGGAGGGGAGTGTGTGTGTGCCTGGGCTCTGTGGCAGCAGGATGTTCTGATGTTCCTCTGCCTGGTGTTGTCCGTGCTGGGGGCTGTGCCCGTGGATCCTGCAGGGTGCTGGACTGACTGGGGTGTGGAATAGGTAGGTCATGTCCCGGGGAGTGAATGTCACTTGTCTCCTGTCACTCAACTGTTCCCACTCTCTGCCCCCTGCTGCTGGTTTCCACAGCCTCTGTTCTTCCCACTCCTTGCTGCTGCAGTCCTGGAGCCCTGGAGCTCCACACGGCCCGACCCCAGTGCTCCTGCTTCTGCCCTGCTCTCTGGGGAGCCGTGGCTCTATGGAGGGCTGGGGCTGGCAGGAATGGGACCGGGGGGGACACAGGGAGCCGCTTGCCCTTTCTTCCCATCCCTGGTCACCACTTCTGCCCTCAGCTGCATGGGCTCTGCCTCACCCCCTAAATATAGACAGGGTGGCAGGGTGAGTGAGGATGGGGGTGTCCTGGCAGCAGCCTCTCCACCCTGCTGTTCGGAGGAGCTGGCATGGGGCTGGGGCTGTGGGATCTGGGGGACCCCAACCTACCCCAGCCCTGCTGCCTGCAGAGGGGGGCACACACTCCTCCACCTGACTGCCAGCCCTGCGGCCCCTGCAGCAGCCAGCCCCGGTCCCTCCGAACCTCGGCCGCTCCTCCTGCCCGGGGGGGGATCAGCGAGTCCCGAAACTCGGTCCCAGGGGATCAGCCGGTCCCGGGACCAGCCGGTCCCGAGGGGTGGGCAGGAACGGTGACTCAGTGTCACCCGACGCCGCCGACAGCTGCGGCCCCGGCGGGGCGGGGGCAGCTAAAATTAGCGCCGTGGGCCGGGGCCGAAACAAAGCGGGCACCGGGCGGCCTGAGCGGAGCCGCGGGACAGAGCCGGGTCGGGTCGGGCCGGGCCGGGCCGGGACCGCGGCCATGAACTTCGCGGTGGGGCTGAAGCCGCTTCTGGCGGAGGCGCGGAGCATGGAGAGCCTGGAGAAGCAGCTCATCTGCCCCATCTGCCTGGAGATGTTCAGCAAGCCCGTGGTGATCCTGCCCTGCCAGCACAACCTCTGCCGCAAGTGCGCCAACGACGTCTTCCAGGTGGGACCCTCCGGTGGGGCGGGGGGAGGCACCGGGACCCCAGTCCCCAGGACTCCAGTCCGGCGGGTGGTGGCCCCGTTATCCCGGGATCCCTGGCCAGCGAGGCGGAGGGGCGGGCGGCACCGGGAGCACTGGGATCCTCTTCATGGAGGGGCCTGGTCTGGCACTGGGAATCCCGGCTCCGAGACCAGCCGCTGGGAGCTCGGCTGGGCTGTGCTCGGCGCCGCTCCCGGCTGGCGGGGGCGGTGAACGGGAGGCCGGGGCCGCGTGTGTGTCCTTGTTCCCGTCCCACCTGTGTCCGTGCTCTCGCCCGTCCCCGTGTCTGTCTCCGTGCCCATGTTCGAGCCGCGGGACTGTGGGGCACAGATCCGTGGGGGCGGGAGTTGCGGGGGTGCCAGGGGTGCGCGGTGCCGCCGCTGTGACCCCTGCGTACCCCCCCAGGCCTCCAACCCGCTGTGGCAGTCGCGGGGCTCCAGCTCGGTGCCGTCGGGCGGGCGGTTCCGGTGCCCGTCGTGCCGGCACGAGGTGGTGCTGGACCGGCACGGGGTGTATGGATTGCAGCGGAACCTGCTCGTGGAGAACATCATCGACATCTACAAGCAGGAGTCGGCCCGGTCCGGAGGCGCGGGGACCCCGGGGCGGGGGGACGAGACCCGCGGGTGACAGCGAGCCCACCGAGAGGGCTGGGGATGGGATCCCAACAGGAACTGGGAGTCATGGGGCCCGTACAGAGCCAGGGAATATCCCTGGGGCTGGGGGTTTGTCCAGAGCCAGAGGTATTTCTGGTGCCAGGAGTGTCCCCGGGGTTGAAGGGTCCCTGTGAGCCAGAGGCGTCTCCAGGGCTGGGCAGGCTCTGGGGCTGGTGCTGTCTCTGAAGCTGGGGTGTCCATCTGACACCCCCAACCCCCGTGTAGACCCCTTCATGCCAAGGCTGAGCAGCACCTCATGTGTGAGGAGCACGAGGATGAGCGGATCAACATCTACTGCCTGCGCTGCGAGGCGCCCACCTGCTCCCTCTGCAAGGTGTTTGGGGCGCACAAGGACTGCGAGGTGGCCCCGCTGCCGGCCGTCTACCAGCGCCAGAAGGTGGGGGTCCCCTGGGGTCTTGGGGGGCCGAGGGTACCCACACAGCCACCCTCACGCCCATGCCCTCCACTCCCAGAGCGAGCTCAGCGATGGCATCGCCATGCTGGTGGCAGGGAACGACCGGATCCAGGCCATCATCACTCAGATGGAGGAGATCTGCCACACCATCGAGGTTGGCACTGAGGGGCCCGGCCCTGAGGCTGTGCCAGGGGAGGGATGAGGAGGCGCTGGCAGAGTCCAGCGCTGGGGTCGTGCTGGGGGCACACGGAGCAGCCCCCGGCTCCTGCCCCGCAGGAGAATGGGCGGCGGCAGAAGCAGCACCTGGGGCTGCGGTTTGACGCTCTCTACGGGATCCTGGAGGAGCGCAAGAAGGAGCTGCTGCAGAGCATCGCGGCCGAGCAGGAGGCCAAACTGCAGCGCGTCCGCGGGCTCATCCGCCAGTACGGAGACCACCTGGAGGCCTCCTCCAAACTGGTGGAGTCAGCCATCCAGGCCATGGAGGAGCCCCAGATGGCTGTGTACCTGCAGGTCCTGCCAGGGGAACAGGGAGAGAAGGGGACAGGGGGGTTGGGACTGCCCTGGGGCTGTGTGGTGGTGCTGTGGTTCCCTGGGGGGCCTGGGGCCACCTCACAGGTCCAAACGGAGGTCTTTGCTCACCCAGAAGGATCTGTGGATGCTCCTGGGATGTGCA
Organism: Thryothorus ludovicianus; assembly: GCA_013397245.1. NCBI lineage: Eukaryota > Metazoa > Chordata > Aves > Passeriformes > Certhiidae > Thryothorus > Thryothorus ludovicianus. The sequence goes on along the minus strand of VZTB01000337.1, from coordinate 37,017 downwards.
GGGGTGGATCTGGGGTGGGGGTGATGTCTAGGAGACACTGATCCCTCCTTGCTTTGCTTCACAGCACTCCAAGGAGCTCCTAAAAAAGTGAGTGGGGAGTATGGGGGGAAAAGGCCTTTGGCTGGTGGCCCTCTGGGGGCTGGACCCTGCAGCTCACAGGTGTCTCTGTCCTGCAGGATAACAGACATGTCCAAGGCATCAATGAGCAGCCGCCCGGAGCCTGGCTATGAGAATATGGACCACTTCTCCATCAACGTGGACTACGTGGCTGAGATGCTGAGGACCATCGAGTTCCAGACAGGTGCCTGCACTGGGGAAATTGCTGCTGTCCCAAGGGGGCTCTGGGACTGCCTGGAGTGCCCAGCCCTCAGACAAGCAGAGCCCCCTCACCACATGCCCTGCATGGGGATCCCACACAGGATTGGGGATGTGACCCTCACCCCTAGCACCACCCTGGAGGGTCAGTCGTGCCCCAGGCTCTCCCTGGTTCCCACACTGGGCTGGTCACATTCCTCCTGGGAACATCCTGGAATGTCCTGCTGGTCACCTTCCTCCTGGCATATCCCCATAATGTGGGAGGGAGGGAGGGAAGGTCCCACCTGAGCTGTCCCCTGCCCACAGAGCCACTGGGTGAGGATGAGGGTGATGGACCTGGGGACAGCAGTGAGGCTGCCACGGACGAGGACCGGCTGGACAGCCTGGAGGTGCCCGAAGCTGCTGAAGGTGAGTGCATGCCATGCCCAGTGCCATGCCATGCCCAGTGCCATGCCATGCCCAGTGCCATGTCCAGGCCAGGCCTGCTTGCCTGTGCCATGGTCCACGTGCAGCAGCACGGGTCCTTTGGGGTGCCGGGGTACCCCTGACCTTGTTCCCTCTTTCCCTTTGAAGATGTGGGGCCGAGACAGAAGCCAGCGAGTTCTCCCCATGGTGAGACCCCCACGGGGAGGGAGATGGGCACGGCCATGGGGTGCCTTGGGGCAGAGGAGGCACCTCCTGGGAATGGGAGGATGTGGGTGGCACGGTCCCACCCCAGGCTCCCCCCAGACCATCTCTGCCTCCTTGCTGCAGGGAGTGGGAAGGGTGTGCAGGAGTCACAGGGCTGAGGCTGCTTTTCTGCACAGGTCAGCACTGAAGTGAAGCCGTGGGGTAATGCTGGCATGTCCTCAGCTCTGGCTGTCCCTGTCACCCCCGCCCCGGCTACGGCCATCCCTGGCTCTCAGGTGAGCTCCGTCCCTGCTGCTGGAATCCCACAAACGGGCGCTGCCCCTCTACAACATTAAAAGCGTGTGAGGACACGTTCTGCCGTGTGGTGTGTGGGCCGGGGGGAAGGCGGGGGTTACCCCAAACCTCAGGCAAGGGGCGGAGACCCCAGAGCTCCGGTGCCACCCGGGCCCGGCGAGCAGGGCTCTGCCCGCCGCCCCCGCTGGGGCGAGCATCCTCCGCTGTCGCCAGCCTCGCCCGCCGGGGTGGCACCGTCCCCTGGGTGCTCGGAGCAGACACTGTCGGGCTGAGCTGGCTGAGTACACACGCGGCCACCCCGGCCCAGCCCGGCCGGGTCCCCCGGGAACCGCGGCTGCGTCACCGCCGTGTGCGGTCGCCAAGGCGGCCGGCGATGCGCTCGGCCTGGGCTCCTCTGGCCGCTCCCCGGTGGCCGCGCTCCGCTGGGCAGGTCCCCGCTGCCACACCCTGCCCAGCCAGGGGACAGCGAGCGGGAGCCGCTGGCTGGGGTGTGGGGTGCAGGGTGCGGGAGACAGACGGGACAGACGGGACATCTCTTGCTGCCCTGTGTCCCCGAGCTGTCACTCCAAGCAGAGGCGATGCGGCTGCCAGTGGAACAATCCCCAGCTGCTCCCCGCCGCCATCTGCTCCCTCACACACCAGGATCGTGCCTGGGACGGCTTGGGTGATCCCTGGGGAGCACCAGGGGCTGTGGCTTCTCCGTGCCGGCACCAGACATTCGTGGATGCAGCATTTGCCTTCCCTGCCCTCCTCAGGGGTGTTCCCTTGCAGCCGTCACCCTCCAGAGGTGACTGAGAGGGACTCTCAGGCACTCAGCAGCCCCTCAGGTATGTGCTGTGGGTGCCACCCCAGTGCTTGAGGTGCCTCAGGAGACCCCCACCTGAAATCTCTTTTATTTTGGGCAATTTTCTTCCTTGTGCTTCGTGTCCAGTTGCTCATCCCCTGTCACTGCCCTCCCAAACCAGGCTGTCCTCTGGGCAGGCCGCTGGAATTTCCTGATGCCTCTACATGTCCAGTTAAATTGTATCCCCACCCGAGATTTCAGAAACAGGTGATCTGAGCATGAATTCTAACACACAACCTGCTCCAGTTACTGTTCAAGGTTGTCTCCAAGAAGCATCATTATTTCTCATTATTCTTTTCCATAACTGTGCTTCCAAAGGCCTTTTTCTCCATAAGGGGCAAAATTAACATTCCTAGAGAACATCTTTTCACTTTCCTCCACAAAGGCAGGTGGGTTTTCCACCTACTGTCATCACTATGTGTCCCATTCCTGGAATTTTGTCCATTTCATTGGGTTTGTATCGGGTCTGTGTGGCAAGGTTTTGGTAGTGGGGAGATTATTTCTGTGAGAAGCTGACAGAAGCTTCCCCCATGTCCAAGAGAGCCAAAGGCAGCTGGCTCCAGGATGGAGCTGCTGCTGGCCAAGGCAGAGCCCATCAGTGATGGCAGTAACACCTCAGGGATAATGTATTCAAGGACAAAAAAAACATTCTTGTGTAGAGGTAGCTGCAGCCAGAGAGGAATTCAGAGAGCAGCAGCCCTGGAGCCTCTCAGGCTGGTGCAGGAGTGAAAGGAGGTGCTCCAAGTGCTGGAGCAGGGATTCCCCTGCAGCCTGTGGACACCCTCAAGGCAGCAGAGACCTGGAGGAGCCCACACCAGAGCAGGTGGGTGCCCTAAGGAGCCTGTGACCCGGTGGGGAGCCCGTCCTGGGGCAGGGTCCTGGCAGGGATCTCTGTACCCGTGGGGAGAGGAGCCCCTGCTGGAGCAGCGTCCTGGCAGGACCTGTGACCCTGTGGGGGACTCAGGCTGGAACAGTTCCTGAGGGACTGTCCCCATGGCAGGGCCACACTGTGGAGCAGTTTGTGAGGAGCCACAGCCCATGGAAGGACTCAGGCTGGAGGAGCCTGCAGAGGGAGGATGTCTCCCTCCCACACTGGAGCAGGGCAAGGACTCCTCTCCCTGGGAAGGGAGCAGCAGCAAAAACCACGTGGTGAACTGACTGTCACCCCCATTCCTGTCTCACTGCACCCCTGGAAGGGAAGAGGTGGAGAATTGGGAATAAAACAAACCCTGGGATGGAGGGAAGGGTAAGGAGGAGATGTTTTTAGAATTTGTTTTAGTTCCTGTTACCTTACTCTGATTTGATTGGTAATAAATTAAACTAATTTTCCCAAATCATCTGCTCTGCTCCCTGCAGTAAGCAGTGAGCTTTCTCTGTCCTTATCCTGAGCCGTGAGCTTTTCTTATATTTTCTCTTCCCTGTCTAAGATAGGGGAGTGATGGAGTAGCTTTGGTGGGCACCTGGTGTTCAGCCATGGTCAATCCATCACACATATAATGTCAATTACCTTTCTCTTGTCTTATGTTAAACCCCATGGAAAATCCTCATTGCATTTTGGGACTTAAGGAGCAATACCAGATTTAAATCTAAGATTAAAATTCCCCAGTCCAAAGAGTCCTTCACTGACTGTGACACTGGGAAGCCCAGCAGTTTTGCTGCTGGAATTTGAATTTTCCCAAGCTGTAAAGTAACAACACATTATGTAATTACTTCACTTACAAAATTAATTTACATAAACAGATTTCAAAAATGAAGAACATATTTCTATGTCCTCGGTCAGCTGGAACTCCAGGCTTCCAGTCTGGTGAGGTTTCCATGTACCTTGTCCAGACTCAGGGACCCTTCTCACACCTGCAATGGATCCAGGAGTGGACTCCTGTCCTTTTCACTGCAGTGTGTATCCGTAACACTGTTGGGAAAGCACCTTCCCACCTTTCCTGTAGGGTTTCATCCTTCCATGTTCAAACACAGACCACTTCTCCAGACTGAAAAAACTGCCCAGGGACACCCAAGGGAAGGGTGGGGCCTCCCATTCAAATCCTGTGAATGAGGATAAAGGCTGTGAAAGACAAATTAAATATTTCTTTGGCTCGGCTTGATCTCCGTGTGTGGGTACAAGGTTATTCCTTCCAGTGTGGCATTTCCCGAGTGCTCACTCCTGCTTTGACACATTCCTGCACTGGCACAAACTCCTGTAAGAGCCAAAGGTGATGCTCCACTCCAGCCTTTCATTGTAACTTGGACATTTGTCTCTGTTGTCTGATTCACCCTTTCTTTCTTCCCACTGGACTGTGGGATCCATGAGGTGTGTGGTTCCCGAACAGACTGTGAAAATTTGGACTCTTCCTGCACCATTTCTGCTGTAAAGTAGGGTTCATAATCTGTAGAAATTCCTTCTGGGACACCCAATCTTGGTATTGTTTCTTTTAAGAAACCCTGATCACTTTTCTGCTCTGGTTGGTGCAACAGGGGAAAGCTCCAGTGTCACGGAAAAGCGGGAAATAAACTCTCCAACCCATTTGCTAGGTTAGAAAGTAAACATTGCTTCATTAGGAGTGCTGGATGCATGGGAAATTCTCCTCAAAGCATGCATGCCCAGTAACCCAACGGACCAGGTTATATTCCTGAAACTAACACACATCCATCACATTTCCTGAATGCAAGCATGTATGCTAATGATTTCTAAGGACTTATTTTGGTATGGTTCCAGATCTTCTGGTGAATCTTTCCTCCTTCAGAGTATTTTAAAAATGTGGTTGGGTCATAAGGTACTTCTCTTATCATTCTTTGTTCTGACACAAAATCCTTGTTCTCAAAACTAAGATATTGGCTAGTGCATATTAATCTCTAATACAAGTAAATAAGGAAGCATCAGCTGGCACAAGATTTGGTCACAGACTTTCCTAACAGTCCTTTCTTAACAGTGCTGGGTGTGGGCCCTCTGATTTGACGTGTATTGTTCTACAAACAGGTACTTTTTAATTATGTTTTTTTTTTATTATACCAGTTATTTTGTGCTCAAAACTTGAGGCTTCAATGCTTCTGCCAGAGACTCTATTTGCCAGTGAGCTCCCCTCTGTTGTTCCTCTGCCATCTTCCTCCTAAGGTGTTGGGGAATCATGACCTGTCTGCCGGTGTAATCCACCACCCTTCAGGGCTGTTTTCAGGATCTAACAAATCTTCCACTTTCTCTCTTTGTCAGCCAGGCCATTTCCAATATCCACTGCGGCTTCTCTGAACAGATGAGCCTTGCAATGCATTATTGCCACCTTGTGAGGTATTGCACACCCTCCAACAATCTCTGTGTTGCTTGGCCACGTTTCCTGGGGGATCCCTTGGAGGTTCACAGCTCTCTCTCTCATTCCAATGGCTCCATGGGCACAGAGCACTCCAACAGCAAATTCTGGGTCTGTCCATGTATTCTCATTCTCCCCATGTGCGAGCTCCAGGGCTCTGCTCCTGAGTGGGGGCCAGAGCTTTGGCCTCTCTCACCTCATGCTGAGCTGGCACTGCACTCCAGGCTCTCCAGATTCCATCCCTCACAGAGCTGCTCCCTCCCACACAGTTTGCAATCAGCTTCCTCCAGAGGAGGGTCCATGGATCCTCCTGAGTGGATCCTCCTGTTCAAGGGGGGATTCTGCATTCCAAGCCCATCCTGCACTGCATCTTCTAATCTTTCTGCTTCAGGGTCAGCAATCTGTCACAGGTAGACTTGGGCCTCCAAGGCCTTTTCTTCAGGAATATGAACTGTTTGGCAACACTTGCCAACCAGAAAAGTGGTTGGTGAATACCAATAAATGTTTGCATTAATTACAGCTGGGTGATTCTGTAAAATTCATCTGCCAATGTTTATCTGGGGTTATTCCTTGCTTTGTGCTTCCTCTCTGTATTTTCTTTCTTATTTTTACATGATTAACACAGCAAAACTCTCTGCAAAACTTTGCATCTTACATCCAAATATTTTTTTGCTAAAAGCAGTGACACATTTGCTCCTGTGTGTGTCTCTTGATGCTCTTGGATGATCTCCAAGAGCTGCTTTCCAGAGGTTTTCTACCACCCTTCCTTATTTTTAGTACAGTTAAGCTCTTCCACTCATTGTTTCTCTCCTTTGGTATAATTTGTTGGAGATGAATCTACACAGGTTTGTGGGATCAAAGCTCCTTCACAACTTGGTTTCCTCAATGCAGCCTCTTCCACTGCTGGATCTGCTCTTCTATTTCCCTTCACAATACTTGAATTCTTTTTCTGGGGGGCTTTGCAATGTGTTATTGCGATGTTTTTTGGTAGAAGATCTGCTTTCCATACCTTTGGAATTTCAGCTACATATTTTTCTGAACTCCCTTGTGAGGTCAAAACTTCTTGCTCTTCTCAAACTGCTCCATGAGCACGGACTGTGCCCAAGAAATGTTTTGAGTTGGTATAAATATTGACTTCCTTTGCTCAGCTCCATGCCAGGGCCCAAGGGAGAGCTCCCAGTCTGCTTTTCTGGGCAGTGCTGTTCATGAGCAGTGGATTGTTTTCCAACACCTTCATGATAGTTGTTGGAACTCTGGGCACAAAAAAATTCAAACTTTCTGTGCTGGCAGGGACTGATCCTCAAAGATAACACTGCATTTCACATGAGGCCATGGAAAAGGTTTCCAAAACTGAGTGATAGCACTGAAATGATGAGCGTGTATTGAATAAAAGTGGGTTATCTCACAGGGAAAAAATTAGAGTTTGGAGTTTTGAGATATAGTAATATATATGTAACAAGATGGAGGGTTTAGGGCATGAGATTCTTCTTCTCCTTTTTCTTCACAAGTTTGGGTGATTTTGTTTGATTCGTTGAAAAAATCAACAGTGCAGAACATGGGTGATTAGTTATTAGGTTAAAAGTAAAAATAAATTAGTAGGCATCTCATAATTGGGTAGTTTAAGCTTAAAAAAAACCTTGAAGACAGAACTCTGTGCTCCATTTCTAAAATGTTAACTCAGCATGGAGAAGCACTCACAGTCAGTGAGGCTGTGACTGAGATAAGAAATAATCAACATCCAAGTCCCAGCAAGAATTCTGTCTCTCACACTTTTAATCTTGACCCTGAGAAAAAGAACCAGATGAGGCCAAGGGGTTCCCCTCAGGTAGTGACCACAGTGTGCCCAGATTTCTGATCTCCATTTCCCATGTCACTGCTTCTGTCAGTAAAGACCTGCACAGCAAATCCCTCCCCAGCAACGGCAAAGGACTCTCTGGCATGCAGAGAAAGTCATGGGGTCATTTTTTGTTCCTAGTTGTGAATTCCCATCATAGGATGTGGAATGGTCTGAGGGGTTACCTGCCCCTGAGGAATTTCCTCCCTGTTTTTGCTTAAAGGTTCTTCACAGTAATTGCAGAATGAACTGCTCCATCATGCTCTAGAAAATCCACTGTTTCATTCCCCAGTTTAACTGGAATCAAAGGATTTGCCAGGGAAATAGGAGATGCCTCTGTACCCCTTTAGTCCAGCCTAATTTCTGCATCTTCTGATTTTTTTTCCTATTTGCAAGTCGAGGATGCTCCTTTCCCCAGAGCCCTCCCTGTCTGCAATGGGCACCCTGATACTTTAGGAGGGCTGTTAATCCTCATCCCTGAAATCGTCTGCCCCTGACAATGGGTTCAGTACTTTCTCTTGGCTCTTCTCTTCTACCTCTTCCCTATCCTTACAGGCATCACTTGGGAAATAACCATCCCCTCCACTTCTTCTCTGTTCTGGAGCTTCTTTCTAATACCAGGTGCCAAGTGCCCAACAAAACCCCTGTGAAACAGCATCCTGCTTCCTGCCCCTGCTGGATCTGGATCTGTCCATTTGGGAGCCACTTCACTCAATCTTTCAGGCAAGGCCTTTGCTCCCTGTTCCCTTCATACAACTTAGCAAGGTGTTTCAGTTTCTTCACTTCCTTCTAGAATCCAAATAAAATAATGTTCTGATATAATTTTAGTGACTCTCACCAGCACTCTGATTGAGGTCCCACTCTGGGTCATTCTTAGGATGAAATTTGTGAGGATTTGGTATGCCATGAACCTTTTGATCTAATCTTATTTTCCTAACTCCTTCTCCTCAAGCCTTTTATAAACTGTGCTCTGTTCCTCATGGGAATACGCCAGGAGAGCCTGGATGTCCTCCTGGTTTGGATTATGAATTGACATTTTAATTATACCAGATATTCCATCAGGGTTTCTGTGGTGTGACCCTGCAGAGTGGCCGGCACCTGCACATCCACAGCCTCCCCCTCAGGTCCCTCTGCTGCCCCAAACCCCGACCCACCTTTCTCCCTGATCCTACTGGGAATGGGGGATGCCTCAAAACCACCATTTCATCCCCAGATACACCTCCAGCTTTTATCTTTGTGTCAGAGGAGCTGTCAATTGTCTCTTTGATCTTTTTGTCCCATATGACAAGTATCTTTCCCTCCTCTATTAATTTCAGAAAGAATATATTCCATTTTGATACTTTTGAGTCTACTAAAGCACATTTTTTCTTAGTTTATTAATTATTTCTTAATGTGAAAACCAGATCTACATCAGGGACTTCATCCCATTCATTTTGTTTCCTAAAAAGTAACATCAGCTATAAAATTGTATTGCATTTTTAAAAACCTGCTGCTTTCTGGCATTTTTTCACCATCATCTAGTTCAGAATGAGGCAACCATTGATTACAGTATCTGTTCAATTTATCTTGAGTCATAGGGTCACCCCAACTCTTCAGGATGCATCCTAGAGGAGAACAAAGTGGAATTTTTACAGAAGCAGAGGCACCTATTTCAGTTGTGCAATTTCCAGTGTTTCATATCCCAATGCACACATCCAAATCCCAGTTTTCACATCCCCAGCTGTGAAAACATTAAAAATCCAAGACATGTATTATCAAATTATAGAGACAAAATATTTTTTTCTTCAGCTTATGTAGAACCCAAACCCAAAATCCTACTTCTTGGCAATTTCCAACCATTCCCTTCACCTCTAGGACGTGTTATGCCATTGAGCCTCTGGCTGTCCCAGTGTTAGGGCTGGTCACCCAAAGTACCCGACCACGAGGTTGGTGTGGCTGGAATTCCTGCCAAGCCCCTTTACCTGGAGTGGCCCCTGGAGTGGCGGCCAGTCGGGGCAGGGCACTCTGGCTACCCCACCTGGGTCATCAAAAACAGCTGCAGGCTTCCTGCTGTGCACTGACAGCCCACAAATCAAGGCAAGGGATTTCTGGTTTTATTTCAGGTCCTGCAGAGCCAGGGGCTGAGGGTTTCCCCAAGGCTGCTCCCTGAGCACCAGAACTTGACACTGTTAATACATTTGAGCAAGGTACCAGCATTCACTGGTTAACAATTAGAGAACTCTGTTATTAATTGGGATCCATTTCTCTTTGCTGGGTGTTTCTCCTCATGCTGATCACCCCACAGGTGCAGCTCTTTCCTCCGTTTGGCCTGGGGTCCATTCTGAGCAGGTGGTCAATGGGTCAGTGATTGTGATCCCCTGTTGCCATAATTCCCTTTTTCCCTGGCGCTGTTCAGTTCTGCTGATGACACCCCTGGTGTCCCTCATCCAGACAGCCCAATGCTCTTGGGATGCTCTTCCCTTTCCCTTAGATTAGCTGGGCCCACGAGGTTCACGATGTAATTACTAATCACAGGTGTCCAGCTACAGCTACTGAGGGACATGAGGGACAACAAAATCCTCGGTGGTGCTCAGGGAAGCAGCAGTGACATCCCTTCCCAGTGGATCCAGGTGGACAACAGCCCCTGGGTGGGGAGGATGAAGTGGGGGGAGCCCTCCCGTCCATGAATGTGGAGAGTTGTGGCTGCAGCATCCTGGTCAGGCTGGGGTTTCCTTGGAGAGCAAGAAGGATGTGACATCTGGAGCCAGGAAAGGGTCAAAGAAATGCTAAAGGGACTGGAGCATCTGCGGCATGAGGAGGCACTGGAATGTTTTGGGGTACCCACGTGTATACTTGCCTAATGGGAGGGAAGGAGGACGGAGCCCGGCTCTTCCCAGTGGATCCCAGTGACAGGACCAGCAGCAAAAGGCACAAACTGGCCTCCAAAGATTTGGGTCTTTTTGCAGTGAGGCTGATCACACAGGGTGCCTGGAATAGGCTTCCCCTCCAGCTGGGAAGCCACCACAGCTGCGTGAGGGACAAAGGGCCCCTGGAGCCCCAGCAGCCCCAGTCCTGCTCATCAGGGTTGGCTGGAGCAGGCTGGCCAAGTCCAATCTGGTATAAATACCTCCTAGGAGGGATTGTCCCACTACAATCCTTGCCAGTACGGCTTTCCAGCTCCAGGGTACTCATGCTCTGGTGGAATTTCCCCTTTCAAGTCCCAGTGGCCACAGGATGAGCAGCTGGAGCAGGGCCTGGAGTGGGGACTCTCCAGACTTGAGCTCGTTCCCAAGGGCCGTGCTCCCCAGCTCCTTTGCCCCTTGGAGCAACCTCCTGCCAGAGCCATGGGTCACTGAAAGCAGCTCTGAGGAATCTGAGGGCTGCACACCCTGCCATGGAGCACCGTGCTGCCTGCACTGCTGCCTGCCCTGAGCGCTGCCATCCCCACACAGTCATTCCCAGCTACACCACAGGCATTGCTGCCTGCTCCAGCCCTGCCAGGCTGCCCTTCCAGCAGCTATCGGGATGTTATCACAGAATTTCTGGCTGGTTTAGGTGGGAAGGGACATCCAGTTCCATCCAGTGCCACAGGCAGGGACACCTTCCACGGACCAAGCTGGAGACCCCAGAGAGGACCAGGGCCACCCAAAAGGAGGCTGAACCCTCCCCAGCTGCCTCAGAAGGCTTCATCCCTGTCCTCTTGGTTGGGAGCCTGAAGCACGGCCCACCACAGTGCCCCCCTCCCCACCCACGACTCCAGCCCTGACCCGCTCAGCAGCACCACGTGTCCCACAGAGGTTCCCCCCACTCCTGGTGCCACATCCTCCCACGAAGGGTCTGTCTCTCCCTCCCCCAGCTCCCAGTCTCGCCCCCCATCCTGGGGAGGGACTGCTTCCCTGCTGATGTCCCCACCCGCGGGCAGATGGGTGCAGCCCCCCGTGCCTGGCTCACAGTGAGGACCTACTGTTCCCATCCCTCTGCCCCATTCCTGCTGCTCCCACACCCAGGGGGCTGCGAGCCTTTCCCTGAAGAACGTGGTGTCACCTCCTGACCCAGAACACACACAGCCTTGTTCCCAGTGCTGGGGGGCTCTGCTGCTGGCCCAGCTGCTCCTACCCAGCCCTGGCCCAGCTCATCCTGTCTCCTCCTCCTGAACCCTTTCTCCCTTTCCACTGAGCCCTTTCCCTATTCCCACTGATCCTGTTTGTCCCTTCCTGGTAAAACCATTCCACCACTCACAATAAATCTGTTTCCCCATCCCTGGTGAGCCTCTTCTTCATTCCTGATAAGCTCATTCCTGTTCCTGGTGAGTCCATTCCCGGTCAACACGTTCCCAGTTTACCCAGTCCCTAGCCCTGCACAGCCCCAGCTGCCCACACCTCGCACTCGCTCACGCCTCGGGTTTCCACCACGTTTTATTACAAAATCGGTGCGGACCGGTCCCGGGCCGGTTCCGGTCCCCCTCGCCCCAGCGCCGGGACTGAGAGGGGCTCAACCCGTTCCGGTGTTGGTGCCGAGCGCCCTACGGTGCAGAGGCCGAGGCGGTGGCTGGAGGCCGGTGCAGCCCAAGGGTTACAGGGGGCTCGGGGTATCCGGGAATTCCGGGGATCAGCGCCCCACGGCGTCGAGGATGCGGCGGTTGGAATCGGCGCGGGCGCGCTGGCTCTGGGCGCGGGCGAGCAGCAAGAGGTGCCGCAGAAGGTGGAAGGTAAGGTCGATGGAGAGCGGCGGCTCGTCCCGCCGCCCTCGCCACGGCCCCGGGGGCGGCGGCGCCAGTGGCGGCCAGAGCGGGTGGTCCTGAGCCCCGGT
>VZTB01000337.1:4222-15033 GCA_013397245.1 Thryothorus ludovicianus | reverse complement strand
TGATCTCGTTGACACGGGGCAGGGGGTGCATCACCACCATCCTCTCCTTGGCCCGGGTCATGATGTGGGGTGTGAGGATGAACTGCCCGAAGCACTGAGGGAGCACAAGAGCCCTGAGCTGGGGCAGGGCAGTCCCCACGCCCCAGGAGGGCAGCAGGAGCCAGGCTCCCCTCACTCACAGCCTCGTACTCCTCGGCCCGCTGGAAGCGCTCCTTCTGGATGCGGGTCATGTAGAGCACATCTGTGTCCGGCAGCGCTTCCTCGATGCTCCCGAACTCCTCCTGGGGCAGCACCGTAAGGTTGGGTGAGGGCACAGGGCCACAGAGTGTGCGAGGGCCAGCCCCCCACGCTGCTCCTCACCTGCTGGATGCCCCTGGAGGCCACAAAGCTGGTGATGTCGGGGGGCATGCGGAGGCCGGGAGGGGTCACGTAACGCAAGTGGACGCGGTACTGGGTGAGCAGGCGGGCCAGGGAGTGCACCGTGCGCCCGTGCTTCAGGTCACCCACCATGGTGATCTGGGGAAAGCTGTCAGCCCAGCCTGTCCCTCAGGGCCCAGACAGGGCCCCCTGACCACCCGGTCATGGCGTCTGGCCCCTGCACCTCACCGTCATCCCATTGACTGTGCCCAGCTCCTCGCGGATGGTGAAGATGTCCAGAAGTGCCTGCGTGGGGTGCTCCCCCACGCCGTCCCCGGCGTTGATCACCGGCTTTCGGCAGTGCCTGGCGGCCAGCTGGGAGCACCAGTGAGGCAGGACAGTGAGTGCAGGCAGGACATAAAACCCACCAGACCCCCTGGTACCGGGACCCAACCCCCAACCAGCTGGGGACCACGTCCCTGTCCCACAGCACAGGTCACCAGCTCTGCCATTGGGGCAGAGACCCCAGAGCCTCCAGAAAAGGAGGCAGCTTCCCTCAGCCCCTCTCACCTCGACAGCACCTGGCTGGGGGTGCCGCAGCACCAGCACATCGGCGTAGCAGCACATGGTCTGCACGGAGTCAGCCAGCGACTCGCCCTTCTGCACCGAGGAGGTGGCCTCGGAGAAGGACAGGACAGAGCCACCCAGCCGGCTCATGGCTGCTGCAAAGGAGCTGCTGGTCCGCGTGCTCACCTCGTAGAACATGGTTGCCATCACCTTCCCCTGCAGGGCCGGGCTGTCACCTTGGGCATGCCCGCCTGACACAGGGCTCCCTCAGAGTGCCCAGGGGACTGGGATGTGCTCACCTTGAGGATGTCCAGGTTCCGCTCCTTCTGCACCAGCAAGCGCAGGGTGTGTGCCACATTGAACAGGTGGGACAGCTGCGGGGACAGGTGGCACAGGAGGCGCCGGGGCTCAGCCAGGGCACAGGCAGCACCACGGCACCCACAGCCCCCGCACCCGCCCAGCCGGGCACCTGCTCCTTGGAGAATTGCCGGACAGAGAGGACGTGCTGCCCGACAAGGGGGTGCAGCAGCGGGGAGGTCTGGAAGTGGAGGGCACGCTGAGGGGACGCCTGGCGCGGGACAGGGCCCAGTGGGTAGAAGGGGTTGTCCTGGACCACCGCCGAATCTGTGGCACCGAGAGCAACTGGTCAGCCCATGGGGGTGCCCTGAGGAGTCCAGCCACCAGCCATGGACCCTGGATCCCCACTGTGGGCCCCTGCTGCACTCACCCAATTCTGCTGCCTTCCTGCTGCCCTTCTCACGAGTGTCCTCGGCTGGGTGGGAGAGAGGAGCATTGGTGTTAGGGGTTGTGGGCAGAGGCAGCACGCTGGGCCCCGCTATACTCCCAGTGTGTTGCCAATGTGGCATAGCCCTCCTGGCACTTGGCAACACCAGGTGAAGTCAAGATGGGCTCGACGCCAGGGTGACAGTCAACCAGAGACAGGCAGTCGAAGCCCCACATTGTGCTGTGACCCTCTCCCTGCACGCCCCACAATTCCCAACTGGCCACCCCCTAGATCACACTGGCAGGTGAGGGGTCTCCGAGGTGCCATGCAGGCTGGGCAGGAGGGGAGCGGGCGGCACGGCCCTGCCCTGTCCTACAGCGCCCAGTCCTGGTGCCGGGTGCCAGAATGGGCCCAAGGTGGGCAGCACAGGCAGCCCGGGGCCTGCATGGCACCTGGAGGAGGGGATGCACTCATGGGCTGCATTTAGTGCCATTAGTGAGCCCCACCCCAACATTACCGGTGCCTCGGGCGCCCGGGCGGTGCGCGGCTCCCAGCCTCTGGAATGCTGAACGGGACACAAGGGCTGGCGTCAGCGGGGCCGCCCAGCCACGGTCCCAGACCCGGCGCCCAGGCAGCGTGCCCGCTGCCCGCCCCCCTACCTGGCAGCCCGGGGTCGGAGGCTCGGTGGATGCGGGGTGGGAGGTGGAAGCGTGTGTCACCCACGGGGCCGGGCCGGCGGGGGCTGGGGGCTCGTCCACGCAGCGCTTCAGCGGCCATGTGCCGGGACTGCTCAGGGGTCTGAAACGAGAGACTGAGCTGGAGCCAGGGCGGAGAGAGATCCCCTGCCAGGTCTGTACACCCCAGTACCTTCACACTCTCCTTGGTGGAGGCCCCAAGTGGCAGCAGTGCAGCTCCAGAAGGCCACTTCTTCACATCCTGTCCATAGCCAGGGGGCACCAGCACCTGCAGCCATGACAGAGGTGAGATTAGGGAAATGGGGTCAGCACTGGGGGACTCCCTCTGTGATGGGGAACACCCTCAATACAGGAAGAAATGGACTCAGGACCTTACCTGCCCATCGATGTAGGCAACCTCCCCACGCAGGACTACCCTCCGCACTGTCCCCTTCACCTGCATGCCCTCAAAGGGGGTCCAACAGGCCTTGGAGAAGACTGTGCTGCTGGGGATGATCCATTCATGCTCCAGGTCCACCTGCCAGGACAGTAGGTCAGAGGCAGAAGGGTGGGGGCCGGACCTGGGGCGAGTGGGCAAGGACACACCTCCACATAGGTGTCCTCCTGCGTTGGTAGCCCAAAGATCTTGCGAGGGTTCTCATAGAGGCGCTGGATGATATCCTCAATGCTGAGTCGCCCCTCAGAGACGGCCGTCAGCAACAGTGGCAGCATCGTCTCCAGGCCAGGGTACCCAGGGGGAGGCTCCTGCCCCTGCTTCTCCTCCAGCGTGTGGGGTGCTGCAGGATGGGGCTGGTCACCCAAAGCTGTCCTCACCACCTTACCCGCCCCACAGCCACCATCCCTGGGATGCACCATGGTCAGTGGCAAAGCAGTCGATGATGTCCATGTTCTCCCAGAGCGCCTCCACGTCCTGGCGGGTGCCCAGCTCCGGCCGCACGGCTGCACGGCCCTTCCCAAGGCGCCCCAGGTCATCCTGGCTCAGGAACAGGTGGTGCGGGGCCACCTCGCACGTCACCGGGATCCCCCTCTGCTTGGCCGCCTTGATGAGCAGGATCTGGGGCAGCCGTGGTTAGTGGGGAGCTCACAGGGCCCCGTGCCCCATCCCTGGAACCCACAGCCCGCCCTGCTCACCTCCTCCCTGCGGGCCACATGACAGATGTGGACAGGACGCTGGTACAGCTGGGCCACCATCAGCACGGCGGCCACCGTCTGCCGCTCCGCGTGTGCCACGATGGGCAGGTGCCGCGGCCACTGCTCCAGGTGCTGGGGAGAACGGGGCTGGTTGGCACCAGTGCCAGGAGCAGACCTGCCCCATGCCAGCCCTGCCCTCCCGCTCACCTCCATCCACAGGGACACGTCGTCCATCCGCAGGCTGGAGAAGGTGTCATTCAGGTACATCTTGAGCCCAGCGGCTGCCCCAGCCAGGGAGCCCAGAGTGCCAGCGTTGTCCGAGGAAGCCCCCAGGAAGAGAGCAAAATCGCAGCGGGCCCCAGCCTCAGCCAGCTGCAGGACAAGAGGCAAGGGCTGCCGTGGCGGGACCAGTCCTGCCACCAGCAATGAGCCCACCGTGGCTGGCACAGGAGGGGATGTGAGCATCCAGCTGGCAGCAGCTCCTCACCTTCTGTGCCAAGGCAAAAGAGGTGGCATTGGTGACAGCAGGGCTGGTGTTGGGCATGGCACACACCATAGTGACACCCCCGGCCAGGGCGGCTGCTGTGCCTGATGCAAAGTCCTCCTTGTGGGTGCCACCCGGCTCACGGAGGTGGACGTGGACATCGATCAGGCCTAGAGAGTGTCAGCATCAGCACTGGCAGCTGCTGGCCACAGGGGATGTGAGGGACGAGGGCCATGCCACCAGTGCAGCACGGAAACATCTCTCCCTGCAGCACCTGCAGGTGTGCCCAGCCTGGCCTCCAGCACTGCCCCGGGTCCGTGCTGCCCCCCCAGCACCCACCTGGCAGACGGATGAGTTTCTGGGATGTCATGCAGTCCACGTGCATCTTCAGTGGGGGGGCTGCCCCAATCTGACCCAGTGCCTGCAGAAACAGCAGCCGTGAGGCAGGACCCTTGGTCAGGAGCAGGGCCAGGGTGGTGATGCCTGTCTGAGCTGCACCCCAAAAACAACCACAGGGACACCTACATACAGTGCCTGCTCCACAGCACCCACAACAGAACTTCTGCCACTCTACTTTGCTCCCTTTCCTCACACCGGTGGTCCCCACGTGCCCCAGCCCACCTCTACGAAGAGCTTTGTGCACTTGATGTCGATGATGAGGGGCACAGAGTAGTCGACAGCCAGGCGCCGGGTGCGGTACCCCTTGGTGACAAAGGAGGAGAGCCGGCGTCCCCCCGAGTTGCGCATGGAGAGGTTGATGACCATCTCAAAGTGGTTCTCGGCCAGGTAGTCCAGGATGCTGCGCTGGGTCTCCCGGGCACCAGCCTCGCTGCTGTCTGCCTCCTCAAAGTGCCAGTCCACCGCCTTCACCTGCAGGCAGTGACCCTGTCAGGGCCCTGCAACACCCCCGCAGTGACCCTGGCCCTGCAGGTCCCCAGCCCTGACCTTGATGCCGTGCTCGGTGTAAAAGTCGGCGGTGCCCAGGCTGGCATACAGGTTGTAGCCAAGGTTCTCCAGCGTCCGCACCGTGGGCAGCAGCTCACTCTTGTTCTGAAACAAGTCAGGGGCTGGTCAGAGTCCACAGAGGGAAGCCCAGCCCACCAACACTTTTACCCCACGTACCTTGTAGCTGCCGATGGTCAGCAGAATGTTCTTCTTGGGGATCTTGAAGCCAGTGCTGAGCATGGCCTTCAGGTACGCCTCGCAGCGGTTCTCCCCAAAGCAGGCAACCTCACCTGTGCTCGTCATCTCCACACCCAGCACCACATCAGCACCAGCCAGGCGTGAGAAGGAGAACTGGGGCACCTGGGGGCAAGGGGACACTCAGGGACTGCCTGGTCCTGCACCCCAGCCAGGCCCCATGGCCCCCACTCACCTTGACACCAACGATGCCTGTGCCTGTCATCAGCCCCACGGGTTCCACATCCTCACCCATGATCACCTGGCTGGCCAGAGCCACCAAGTCCACACCCAGGGTCTTGGAGACAAAGGGGAAAGAGCGAGAGACGCGAACATTGCACTCTATCACCTTCAGCTGGTCATCCTAGGAGAGAGGGGACAGAATGAGGCAGTGCTGGGGATGTGGGGTGCCCTCCCTGGCACCGTGCAGTCCCCTGTCCCAGGTACCTTGGCGATGAGCTGCAGGTTGAAGGGCCCTGTGACCTGCAGCTCCTGCCCAATGGCATGGACAATGGCCTTGATGCGCTCCAGCGTCTTGGGAGTGATGTCCTGTGGGGGGGTCACCAGTGTGGCATCACCTGAGTGCACCCCAGCGTTCTCCACATGCTCCGAGATGGCGATGGCCACCACCACGCCGTCAGAGGCCACCGCATCCACGTCGATCTCCTGCGAGCGGGAACATGGTCACAGCCTGTCCCTGGACTGGGGGCTGGCTAGGGCTTTCAGGGGGCATCCCAGGGCTGGAGCAGCCTCCTGGATGGACCTTGGCCTCCTGGATGAACTTGGAAATGACAACAGGCTGCTCCTTGGACACAGCCACAGCGTTGCTCAGGAACTTCTCCAAGTCGCTGTCCGAGTAAGCCACGTTCATGGCAGCGCCGCTCAGCACATAGGAAGGGCGCACGACGCAGGGGTACCCCACCTTGCAGCAGAAGTGCTTGGCTGACTGCAGGAGAGACAGAACCTCAGCACGGACACGGAGAGCCATGCTGGGGCTCTCTGCTGTCCGCCAGGCCCCACCTCCATGTTGGAGAGCTCCTTCCAGAGGGGCTGGCTGATGCCGATGGAGTCGAGCAGGCGGGAGAACTTGAAGCGGTTCTCGGCAGAGTCTATGGCCTCCGGGGAGGTGCCCAGGATGCGGCACTGCTGCCGGTGCAGGGCCATGGCGATGTTATTGGGCAGCTGCCCGCCCATGGACAGGATCACACCCTCGGGGTTCTCCAGCTCGTAGATATCCATCACCACCTGCAGCAGCGTATGGGGCAGGGGGATGGCTGTGACAGAGCCATGGCAGCCCTCACTCAGGCCTGCAGCTGTCAGGGCCCCGGCCCCCTCACCTCAAAGGAGATCTCGTCAAAGTAGAGGCGATCACACATGTCATAATCCGTGCTCACTGTCTCAGGGTTGTAGTTCACCATGATTGTCTTGAAACCCATCTATTGGGGGGTGGGACAAGGTGAGCTCAGAGCCCTCAACCCTTACCCAGCCCCACGCTCTGACCAGGGACACCCACCCCTGGAGCCCGTCTGACCTTGCGGAGCTCCTGGATGCAGCCGACAGCACACCAGTCAAACTCCACGCTGCTGCCGATGCGGTAGACACCGGAGCCAATGACCATGACGTGGGGCTCACGGAAGGCCAGGTCGTGCTCAGAGCCATTGTAGGTCAGGTACAGGTAGTTGGTTTGGGCTGGCCACTCTGCTGCCACAGTGTCGATCTGCTTCACCACCGGCAGAATCTTCAGATCACGCCGCATCTTCCGCACGGCCAGCTCGGTGCTGCACAGAGCTGAGTGAGCGTCGGGAAGGAGGCAGGGAGCAGAACAAGGCTGTCCCCTCCCCATCTCACCTGAGCACGGCCAGGGCCACCTGCTTATCGGAGAAGCCGAGCTGCTTGGCGCGCTTGAGCACGGCGGGCGGCATGGTGCCCTGCTCTCCGCGGTACGACTCCAGCAGCACCGTGTGGTCCGTGATGTTCTTCATCTTGTGCAGGAACCAGCGGTCGATCTTGGTCAGCTCATAGAGCCGCTCGATGGAGTACCCGGCCCGCAGCGCCGCTGCCAGCACGAAGATTCGCTTGTCTGTTGGCGTCTCCAGCTCCTGCCAGGCCAGGGGTTGAGTGTGGCCGTGGGAGGCAGGTGGCCACCTCTCCCCAGAACGGCACAGCCAGCACAGACCCCAGACCCCAGCACTCACCATGTCTGAGGCCGGCTTCACTGTGTGATCAAAGCCCACACAGTTTTCATCCACCATCCTCAGAGCCTTCTGGAACGCCTCCTCGAAGTTCCTCCCAATGGCCATGACCTCTCCTGCAGAAGGTGGGGTTAGCAGGAGGATCCCGTGCCCACCACCTGCCCCACCAGTGCTGATCCCTGCACTCACCCACGCTCTTCATGGAGCTGCCGATCTTGGTGCTGACGCGCAGGAACTTGCTGAGGTCCCAGCGAGGGATCTTCACCACACAGTAGTCCAGGCTGGGCTCAAAGCTGGCCGTGGTGGAATTGGTGACTGAGTTCCTGAGGAGGTGACAGGGGTCAGCAGCTGGGGCCATCCCACCAGGGCAGCACCTTGTCCCACACTGTGGTGGCACCTTACCTGAGATGGGGCAGGGGGATGCCCAGGGCAAGTTTGGCAGCCACATAGGCCAGTGGGTAACCAGTGGCCTTGCTGGCCAGGGCCGAGCTGCGGGAGAGCCGGGCGTTCACCTCGATGATGTAATACTGTGGGCAGCAGGCGGGCAGGCTCACTGGGTGCCATGGAACAACCGGCCCAGCCAGGAACACGGCCAGACCCACTGTGTCCCAGAGATGCTGCAGCATGGGGGCTGCTGTGGCACAGCCTCGCAGGATGCAGATCCCCTAGGGTGAGGCTGGCCGGGGATCAGGAGCCAGAACCCACAGGGAGATGCAAGTACCTGCTCTGACTCGGGGTTGAGAGCGAACTGGATGTTGCACTCGCCCACGATGCCCAGGTGCTGCACCACCTTGATGGCTGTGCGCCTCAGCATGAAGTACTCGGTGTCATTGAGGGTCTGACTGGGTGCCACCACAATGGACTCTCCCGTGTGGATCCCCAGCGGGTCCAGGTTCTCCATGTTGCACACCTGCCAGTGGTGGGGGTCACTGCAGGCTCGGGCTTCCCCCCCATTGCTCCACACGCTGTCCATGGTGGTTCCTCCCAGTCCCCACCACATCCTCCCCTGCCCAGTCAGGACTGGAATTCACGGGGTGTTCCACTGGGTGGACATCTGGGGTGAACACCCCAGCACAGGGGTGCAGGGCTCTAGTTCACAGGGTGCAGCCCCCAGTGGCACACAGCAGCTGTGCCAGCACCATGAGAGGCACTCTCTCCCCGGGTGCAGTGCAAGCCCTCAGCCCCCAGCCCCAATCCTGCATCTCTCCCTCTGCAGCAGCCCAGAGGCCTCCCTCCATCCCGTACCGTGATGCAGTTGTTGTAGGCATCTCGCACCACCTCGTACTCAATCTCCTTCCAGCCTTTCAGGGACTTGTCCACCAGCACCTGGGAGGTGTGGGTGAAGGCCTGGCTCACCAGAGCCACCAGCTCCTCCCGGCTGTTGGCAAAGCCGGAGCCCAGCCCCCCAAGGGCGTAGGCAGAGCGCACCAGCACTGGGTACCCCAATCTCTCAGCTGCAGCCTGCGCCTGCAGGGAGCAATGGGGTCATGGTGGGAACAGGCAGGACCCTGCCCTGCCCCACAGCCCCCCAGACCACCCCAGACCTGCTCCAGGGAGGCAGCAGCCTCGCTGGGCGCCACGTGCTCCCCGATCTCCTCCATCTTCTCCACGAAGACCTTGCGATCCTCTGTCATCTCAACGGAGGCAACCGGGGTGCCCAGCACCCGCACATGGTAACGCTCCAGAACACCCGCCTTGGTCAGCTCCACGCCGCAGTTGAGGGCCGTCTGCCCCCCGAAGGTCAGCAGCACCCCATCAGGCCGCTCGTTCCGGATCACCTGGGGGGCACGGGGCGGTGGCACAGAAACCACGGTGGGTCCTGTGTTTTTCAGCTGCCTCTTCACCTGTGCGGCCCCTCAAGTCCCTTGCAACTCCACCCTGCCCTACATGCACCAGGCTCTAAGACATCCCCCAGCCCAGCTCCACACATATCCCCTAACTCTGCCATCCCTGCATCCCCAGATTGCCCTCTCCCAGCCAGCATCCCGGGGTGCTCACCTGGGTGACGTACTCAGGGGTGATGGGCAGGAAGTACACCTTGTCCGCCAGTCCCTTGGAGGTCTGGACTGTGGCGATGTTGGGGTTGATCAGCACCGTCTGGATGTTCTCCTCCTTCAGCGCTTTGATGGCCTCATGGGGAGCAAAGGGTCACAGCTGGCGGCCCCTGGGCTCCTGCTATCCCAGTGGCCCCTACCACCCCCCCTGCCCGGGGGTGGGCACTCACCTGTGACCCTGAGTAATCGAACTCGCCTGCCTGCCCGATGGAAAGGCCACCGGAGCCCAGGATCAGCACCTTGCGGGGCCGGGCTGCATCCAAGTCCCCCGCTGGTGCCCGGGTGTAGGTCAGCCAGTCCTGCAGGCGCTCCCGCACTGGGAGGGAAGTGGCACGCTGGGGACGGGGCACCCCCACGCACAGCCCCGTCCTGCAGCCCTTAGGCCACGGNAGGTCCCGCGCCACATCCACGAAGACATCAAAGAGACCCTCCAGGTCTGTGGGGCCAGCGCAGTGCTCGGGGTGGAACTGGACACTGTGCAGGGGGTCAGGCAGGGCACCCCCACCACCTGCCATCCCGCAGCCACAGCCCCCCAGCCGCCCCCCGCGTACCTGAAGAAGGGCTTGTGCTGGTGGACGAGGCCCTCGTTGGAGCCGTCGTTGGCGTTGGTGAAGAGTGGCACCCAGCCAGGCGGGAGGCTGCCCGCCTGCACGGCAAAGCCGTGGTTCTGCGCCGTGATGAAGCAGCGCTGCGTGTCCTCGTGCACGCAGGGCTGGTTGTGCCCACGGTTCCCGTACCTGGGTAGCGGGACAGGCGTCAGGCAGCTCTGGCAGCCAGGACCCCCACGGTGACTCTGGACCCCCACTCACTTCATCTTGTAGGTACGGGCACCAAGGGCCAGGGCAAGCAGCTGGTGTCCCAGGCAGATCCCAAAAATGGGCTTGGGCTGGGGTGCATCCAGCACCTGGCGTAGGCTGGACACTGTCTCCTGGCAGAGCTGTGGGTCCCCAGGGCCATTGCTGATGAACAGCCCGTCGAAGTCTGTGTCAAGAGAGCAGCAGGGTCAGAGTGGGGTCCCCAGCCCCTCCACATTACAATAGGGCCTCTAAGGTCCCTATGGGCTGACAGCGGGCACTCCTGGCTACCAGCAGAGAAGCACTCTGAGCCTGCAGCTCCCCCAACACCCCAGCAGGGTTACAACCAAGATGTACTGATTCCACAACACCCATTCAAGGCCCCGTCAGTCCCCCACGGCACCCCCTGCCCTGAGCCACACCAATACCACAGTCTAGAATCCCCAATCACAGTAAGGTATCCCAAGCCCATGGCCCTACTCCTGTGGTATCACACAGAGGACCCCGAGCCCCAAAGCCCAAAAGAATGATGACACCAAGGCTCTCCACCCCAAGGCATTGGGCAGGACACAGGTGCCTGCTGTCCCCAGCCCCAACCCGGCAGTCTCTATGCCAGACCCCATTTCCCCCCCCC
>VZTB01000335.1:142247-168214 GCA_013397245.1 Thryothorus ludovicianus | reverse complement strand
TTTGGAGTCAGCAAATTACAAACATCAGAGGTTGCTTCCTTCACTTTATTTGCATCTGAATATTAGACCAACACCAGCTCTTCCCAAACACTGCTTGATTTTCCTCAAGGTGTTTTCCTTGCCTAAAACATTCTGAAATACAGATTCTAAAGGGGTGATGTGCATATCTCTTCTTCCAAGCAAGAAGCTGTGAAACCCCTTTTAAAAAAACTGTTATTCTGAATCCATTTTTTTAAATGATTGAAAAGGATTTTGGAAATGGATTCTCTCGGCAACATCTGCCAGGGCCTCACCACCTTCACAGGGAACAATTTCTTCCCAATATCCCATCTAACCTTCTGTCACTGCAGGCCCTTGTCCAAAGTCCCTCTCCAGCTCTCCTGGAGCCTCTTCAGGCACAGAAAGGGGTTCCAAGGTCTCCCCAGAGCCTTTTGTCCTCCAGGCTGAACACTCCCATTGTATAAAAACCGTTGTACTTCAGAACTTAAAAGGAAACTCAGGAAATCTGTGGTATTATGATGAGTATCTGGTCTGCTAAGGAGCTCTGCATATCACATCTCTTTTGGGTTCAGTTTCTTCCTTTGAAAAGCAAAGGCATTTTGTTACTGATCTCTTTTATAAAGAGCTCAAAAACTAAAAATTATTAATACATAAAAATACCCCTATCTTTGGCTAAAAAAAAAAGTATGAAGAGTTGAGCCTGTAGGTATTGTTCCAACTAGCAATTTACATCTCATTATCTTCTAGAATATTAACTTTCATCACATTGTGGATTCTCCTTACACTGTTTCCTTTCATACTTAGGTTGACTGTAATACAAAATCACAGGAAAAATCTCTCTTGTTCAGTTCAAGTTAATTGCGTTGTAGTTGAGGGATTTTGATAAATTGATACTTCACCCCCATCATCTTTGGACCTGAAGAGGATGGAAGAAAGAAGGAAAGATGAGATTTTATCCTAATATTTTGCTTTTAAAATGAGAAAGTATATGTAATTATTTTCTTCTGCTATATATGGTTCTATGAAGGCAAGCCATAAAGGGCTGTGCTGCTGATGGTTGGACTCAATAAGGTGATAGGGCCTTCAGAATGTGTCAATTCTCTTTCAAATGAATCATGATGGTAGGTTTGGGGGGAAAGGACACAGGTTCTCATGCTGACCTGCCCTGGTGTTCTACAGCTATCCATGGTACATGGATTATGTCTCTGAGTTTGGGTTGTTTTCCTCGCACAGGCTGCCCTCCATCACACACAGACCATGCTGATCACTGGATCAGCAAGACAGGAGGTGACTACCTTGACCCCCACCCCAAAGGAAGCATTTTAAGCCCATAGACAGTGGCAAAAAATGTTGATTTTCTCAAATGGATCATTCTTGTGCTTTGCCAGGGAACCCTGCCCAGTGTGAGGCATGGCTCGTGGGCTCACCCCACACGAACCTCAGCCCACCTTGAAGATGCTGAGGGCACACTCACAGGAGCCAGCTTTAGGGTCACT
The DNA here is from genome assembly GCA_013397245.1 of Thryothorus ludovicianus. Classification (NCBI taxonomy): domain Eukaryota; kingdom Metazoa; phylum Chordata; class Aves; order Passeriformes; family Certhiidae; genus Thryothorus; species Thryothorus ludovicianus. Next base: position 166,718 of record VZTB01000335.1, on the reverse strand, counting down.
GGCAATATGGGCTTTGTAAAAGGAAAAGACTGTCACAATCCCATTTTCCTAATTTTCAGGACCAAATACACCTGCTGGAAATTAAAATAGTTCAGCTGATTCAGAATACACTTAGTGATTTAGCACATTGTCCTTATGCTTCTTTGAAAGTCTTTTTTAAAGGAACGAGTCCCATCTCTCCTGTCTCTGTTTCCTTGTAATTCCTTCATTTGGCTTGATGCAGCAAGACGATTTGCAATGCTGCAAGCATCACAATTAGCATGATACAAACATATAGACTTCTGATATTAATAATCCTCCTGGCCACCTGAGCTATCTTTTGCATATTTCTTTTTCCTTTTCTCTTTTACAAACATGCGCACACATGTGTGCACACATGCGTAGAAGATATTGTTTGTTAAAAAGTTGTTTCATAAAACTTTTATTTTTCCCCTCAAAAATCCATATTTTATGCTAAATAATAGTGCAGAAGCTCACTACTATCCCCTCTTTTTCCCTGGATTAGAGGCAGAGGCAGCTTTTAATCAGAATGGAGAATGAATAGTTTCCTGTTTTCCCTGTTAGATTGTTTCTAAATCCTTTAAAAAATATAAATTAATCATTAGATGAAGCTTAAAAGAGTTTTGAAGTGTTTGGGATTTTTTCCACAAAACATACGCAGTCTCTGCTTTTAGGTTTATTGATACATTATGTCAGAGGTGTGCAGCCTAGTCCTTTATTTCTGCAGATTAATTTTACACCAAGAATAATGTGCCTTGTAAATGGCAGTCATGCTTTCAGAAGATGCTGAGGAGTCTTCATGTTCGCTAGTGAACTAACCAGAGCCCTTCAGCAGCCTCTGATAAAAACATAATTATCACAGGATGAACTATGGCATAGGAAATCTGAGTTATTGCTGTCACACCCAGACAAGTTCAACCCCCACCACATGCTATTTTATCCAACTTGTGTGTTACCCACAGCACCAGTGAATAGCCCCATCTACACTTTCATCTTTCCTTCTTCAGACCCCTAAATGTTTTCTTGCAGAACAGTGACTGCAGAAGCTCAGATTTAACCTTCATGATTTCTTGGTCAGTTTTGTTGTTTTCACTGAAGATGCAAAACAAGCTTTGTGGCAACAAGCAAAATGAAAGATCCCCCTGCCACCTAAGTGACACAGATCCTCCTGTTCCAGAGCAGGCTTGAGAGAAGAAATATTTATTTGTCTTTGAAATGGACCATGGCAATAAACTTTCAAAGCACCCTATGTTTAGTTGCAATTTGCAGCAATATCACTGCTGGGATAGCTCATTCCTTCTCTCCAGACAGGAATGGAGGGTGCTGCTTTCATGGCCTCTATGATAAATGAGTGTGTACAAATTCCCAGCTTCTATTCAGAATGGTATTTTCAAATGTGAGGTTTTCTCTTAAAAGGCTAGGCAGTTCATTTTTTCATCTCTTCTTCGACTTCAACAGAAGCAGAAAACTCATTTCTCTCTTTGAAAAAATGTAATTTAAAACAAGAAAAAGAGTAAACTTCCTTACAAAGGGAGGCATTTTCTTAAATCTGAATGTTAAAATGAAACTCAAAGTCAATTCAGGAGCAACTATGATTTCTTTCTATTATTTTTTTCTACATCATTTATATGCAGATTTGAGGCACTTTTCAGCAAGTGTCAATGGGGAGAGGACTAATGACACCTCAGGGGCATTAGGGAAAAATTCTCACTTGAGAAAGAACACAGACATCACTGAACCAAACTGCTGTGGATTTCCAGTTCATGCAAGCTGTTTTCAACACTCCAGCTTCTCAGTGAGGTCTCAAAATGGCATAAATCAGCACAGTTCCACTGAAGTTCATGATGGTGTCAATAAATCAGGGTGTACCTCAGCGTTTGGCTTTTTGAATTTAACAGCAAAGCCTCCAACCTGATGAGAAAGCACTGCAGTGGTCATTGCTGCAATGTCTTCAATAAGTACGTGGGTAGTTATTTCCCCTGTAATTTGCATGTTTCTCCTATTTAATTACCATACTTTTATCTACACCAAGTGTTTAATTTCCTCCATGGAAACACAGAATGGCTAGGGTCGGAAGAGACCTTGAAGATCATCTAGTTCCAACTCTCCTGTCATTTTAATTTCTTTAAGATACAAAAAAAAAATATTCCCAGTTAAGTACAGTTGCAAATACTTACTTCAGGTGACTGTTTGTCTTAAGCATTCTTTTACTCAGGATGAAAATGAGAGGTGGAAAATAATGAGCAGAATTTTGCTAAATACAAATCTGATTCTACACAATTGCGTTGCTGCTGCAACACGGATTTCTTTCTACCTTCTTTCTTATTTTATTATGCTTTCTGAGTTGAAACTCTTTTTCTTCTCTCAGTTTCCCAAGTTTCTCACATTTGGGACACCTGAACTCTTTGATTTTAACCTATTTGCCTATATATATATTTTTTATTATTATTATTTTTTTGTTTACTCAAGGATAAAATTGAGGTGCTTTGCTTAGGTTTCTGTAAAACTAGCAAACACATGCTTTCTATCTTAGACATTCAAAAAGAATGACATGGACTAGTACTTCTCTCCAGAAAGATATTCTCATTGTGATGGACTGTATTTTCAGATTGCCAGTATACTGGATAACAACACGAAAGACTTGAATATAAGGTCTGTTTTTGCAAGTGGCTCTGACAAGTCAGTTCATGTGATAAAGACTCTCTATCTTAATTTTCTTTCTTATACACCACCACCACCCCATGAATTTAGACTCAAAGCTGGTTGATGTAGAAATTGTCTCCTAACGCAACTATGGCACTGCACACAATGAGAGACCTTTCCTACACTGGAACCCCCTCTTATTTACTGATAAAACGAGATATCTGTTAGGGTTCTTCCAAAACATCCCAGATATACTGGATATGGAAGTGAGGAAAGGAGGCTTCCAGGTTCTTATCTGCCTTATAGCAAAGTGCACCTGAGATGTGATGAAAGGCTTTCTCTAATGCTGATCACAGCTCGTTGTGCTTTCTGTTTGCATTCCGGCTCCAAATCCTGAATCATCACCAGACCTATTCCATACAGCCAGCTAGAAGAGTCACTTGCAGATGGGAGCACGATTTAGAATAATGAGCCAATCACAGTTAATTTTCTTGGTATTTACTGTAATAACATTAATTTTGATGAACCCCTCCATTATTAATGTGAATGTCACAAGTGCTTCTATAGCATTTTCACTTGGATTCCGTATTAATTACCTGGGCTGTTAATCTAAAGTGCCATTACAGGAATATAATAGAACATAACTGTGAGGGGAAAGGATTTCTTAGTCAATGGGAAGGCAAGACCTAAAAAGGGAAAATTACCTTCACTTACTGATTTCTCAGGCACAGTAAGGTGTCAGTGCCTTGGACGGAGTCACGGTCCCATAATGGATGCCATTTACTCTTCTGCAACGTGATGATACACGGCTGGATTACCATTTGAACTCATCCCTCTTTACATGTAATGGACATAAATTGCATTTATGTTTTCTTTATAGCCCACTTTAGTGCCATCATGGAAAAAGCTTTAGAATAAATGAGAGCAGACCCACATTTCTTATCCACTTTTCAAAACATGGACCAACTTGACTTTTTCTTATGGAGCTTCAAGCTTAGCAGGGTATGCAGATAAAGGATGACATTTCCATCTGTGAGAAGCAGTATGTCAGCTTTCTATAGCATGACAGTTGCAAAGCTAATCTCTCCTATGATTTCTGTCCTGTGCCCCTAATCACCCTCTTTAGGAATTTTCTATATTGCAAGGGAGCACTATATAATTTACTAACTGAGCAATATCTGTTATAATATAATACTTTCCTTTTATGAATCATTTCATGCCCCCTTAATACAGATTATCCTGGATAATTTAGATTCCAGGAAAAAGCACTCTTCACCTCTTCTGCTTTATTTTTTTAAACCTGGGTTGAGCGGGATAGAGATGGATTAAAAGCATCATTGTTTTTGTGAACAATAATGTGTATTTTTTGGTGGTACTCTGCTTGATACCCCTCTCTCTCCGGCTTTGTTATTATCAAACATTTTCATTGACATAATCTAAAATCCCCTCTTATTCCACTGCTGCACTCCTGGAGGTCCCTTTACCAGCCACTGCTTCAGACCCACAGTTCCTATTCTCTGGATTCTCCTCCTGATGCCCAGATGCAGTGCTGGAGGCTCCAAAGAGCCAGGACTCTTTGGTATCACTGTATATTACTCATCTGGACCCCTTGTTTGCTCCTTAGTTTTTCAGCACCAGAAAAGCCTTTCTAACCCTTCCATGGCCCTTCCATGTCTCAAATCCCTGAGTCATTGTCCTTTACAGTCTGACACAGTCATGTCTTGTCTCCACTCACTGCCTCCATCTTCTTTTCTTGCCTGGCTCCAAACTTCAGTCTGAATTTCCTTTTCTTCCTCTGTGTGTATAACTTCCTATGGAAGAAAATGGAAACCCAGGCATGCACCCACCTGCCTTGCTCTGGGTGACGTTCCTGGCATTGGCACCCACAAACACCTCATCACAACTGTCCCTGATGGCCAGCATAGATCTGTGCACAAATCCTATGCACAACTCCTCTGCTTCCAAAGGAGAAACTTCCACTTAGAGTATGATTTGAATGCAGATTTTGATGAGCTGCTTAATTATTCCTCACAAACAGAAGGTGGTCCATGTGCCATCTTTGCTAAGAGCTGTGCTCCCTGAGCTACCTGCCTGGGGAGGTTTGGGTCCTGATTTTCACTTGAATGATTGAAAAGTAGCTACAAATGCATTGTTTGAACTCCAGAAGAATCCGTATCACCGATTTTCTGTGTGGTTTCTTCTCAAGTTTGTGAAATATCAGCTTTCATCTGCTTTCATCAGAAAATGCCCAACCTTATACAGAAAAATCCGAGCGTGTTTAGCGTCTGTCAACACCGACTTCATCACAGTCCTGCTGAAAAAGAGTGATGAATAAGTGAGAGAAAGATATGAAAGCATAATAAGTCTCATCTATCTCTCCTAACACATAAGTGTCGAGGAATTATGAAGAACCCTTTTCTCAGTCTCAGCCTCTGAGATCACAAACCTTGTCAGTCAAGCTTCTAAAACCCAGGGTTGCTAAACATGTTTGTGATGATGTAACAGATGGCAGGGAGCAAGACACCAACGGAATGTGATAATATCCTAAGGAAACTATTTTAAAATATGGCAAACACCTCAAAATCTCCTTTCACATATTCATCCAGGCCTAACAGCAAAAGACTCTAACAGTTCTGCAAAAATATCAGTGAAGCTCAGAAAAATTAAATGTTGGAAACTGCTTTTCCCAACTCTGATAGAAGCTACCACCTATGTGTGAAATAATAAAAGCTTTCTGTTACAGCTGGATTTCTTAAAGGAGAAGCAGGAGTTGCCAGGCACATTAATTATTAAGGAAAAGATTTAATGATGATTTTAAACTTGGGTGAGAGATAGACTGTATCAACTGAGCTGATGTGTCACTGCTTGAGAGAGGGTTTTCTTTTGAAGGAAATGACCTTTCTAGTCATTGTGGGCTGCCCTCATCACTTATGATCCTTACAGAGTCTCACATGCCAGCTGAGGACATGGTTTAACTTGTGTATTTTCTGCAAAAATAGAGAAGCTACAGCAATTTACAACATCCAAAAATCTGCATCTTTTGCCAGGTTGTCTCTCAATGAAGTAAACAATGAAGGATTTTCAGCATTGCCAGCTCACACTTTTATTATGGACTTTGTTTTCATGATTGTCTTCTGCATAGAATTTAATTGTTTGGATTCTTTATGAGATCACCCTTTCAACAAATGATTCATCTCAACAGCAGGAAAAATTTGACTGCAAAAGGCCCCAAATTAGAGACCAAATTTATCCAAAGGTATACAGTTCTTAATCTTTAAGATAACAAAATAGCAAATTTAAGCCTTTTTTTTTTGTGAATGTTTTTTATTTTCAGTGACCATTTGATGTTTCTGCTTCCAGTAAGGTCTCTTGGGCTGACTGAGAAGCTGTGTCAAAGAGCAATTAGCCAAAAGGTTTCAAGGGTGTCAGTATTCTCAGTGCTGACATGAGAAATCTGGGATTATCCAGCAACCAGACACTCCAATGGTAGCACACAGCCTCAGTGTCTGACAATCCCAAAGGCACCAACATATCCCTGGAGGGCAGAAACAAGATCTCCATGGAGAAATCCACCCACTGAGTCAATCCCTTAACTGAGTGGCTGAGAATTGCCACCCAGAGTAAGAAGAAAAGTACATTTATTATACTCCTCCCCTTCAACTTTTTCATTTTTCTACTCCTTTATCAGCTACCAGAAAATGCCCTTTCTATCAGCATATTACTGCACAGACATTGTGTAAAGTGCTGGAGAACAGACTGAGCACAGCTGAGAGCTTATTAGTGATGGACTTAACCAATTAATAAGCATGCTTTCTCTGCTCTCTGAAAGCCAGAATGGAAATATTTTGGGCTCCAATTCCTCTTGCTCATGATGTATTTCTTCTTCACTTTTGCTTTGTAGGGTCTCTGATTCATGGCTGCTTTATACAATGTTAGCATATACACTAATTAAAAAGGATTTATCAGGTTGAGCTCATGATGACTGAAGGATCCTTCCTCCCTTGGCAAGGTTTGAATATTTGACTAGCTCATTAATGGTTCTGCTTTTTCTCTTTGTAAGAGGAGACTGAAAAATGAAAGAAGGGATTTGCTGTGCAGCTTTAGATGAAAGGTTGGTTCATTTATTTTTAAAGCTGTCTAAAGGGGTTAAGCCCTACTCTGATTTACACCAAAGGGCAACTTACAACACCTCAGCAAAATAATTACTCATTTACATTGACAGGCACCAGTTATTTACAGGATTTTTTTTAATGTAAACAAGACAAAAATTTGTATGAGGTTTTTTCCTTTAGAGGATGTAAAACTGAGAGAGCTCTTCTGAATCTGTGTGAATCAGGAGTTCCCTTAGATGATCTGGTTCTGATATTTCAGACCATCATAGCCTTTACAGGAAATTACAGGAAAGTACCCTTATTTATACCACCTGGGGATTTGACCCTGAAGTTAAAAAAAAATTGCTCAGTACTTGACTCTTATTCTTCCACTATTCACACACCCCTCCAAGCAGAATTACTCCAGATTTACCTTACCACAGGTGAAATCCCTGCATCTTTAGAAATAGACTTCCCACCTAATAGGTACAAGCTTCAAAGTAATTTAATATACCCAAAAATATACACACATATTTTAAAAATGCCTCCTATCAGTGCTAATCTTTGATGTTTGTCTGGGTTATTATCTCATGAAGACTGTAACCCTGAGAGTTTTAAGTGCCCACAATGTTTCCTTTTTTATTCTTTCCAAAGTACTTGAAAGATCCCACTGAGTCAATTATACACAGTATCTCTTAATAATGTCCTCTTCCTGGCACATCATTGTTTTCCTTTATGTTTATTTCAAAAGGTTAAATTAAACAGGAGAGTAGAGATAAATCCACATTATGAATTATAAAAAGTTACCACATGCTCCTGAGAATGCCCGGAATTTTGATGGGGAGGATTTAGTGAAGCAGTGCCCTGGGTTAGTCAATGCCAGAGAAAGCCAGGATTGTTTAAGACAGAGGAAAGCTGGGTGCATGAACTTTGCTGTTTACAAGTTTATTTTTTCCTGCACAAGGAGTCTGGTGCCAAACATCCTCTTGCTTGCTGACTCCATTTGCCTGAAAATCCCTGCATGACATAGAAGATTAAGTGGATGCCAAAGAGAGTGGAGCAAGTCCCAGTGGCTGGGAATCTTAAGGAAAAGATTATTTTAACACCATCCAGGACGGATTTAGGTCCTGACCCTCCTTTCATCAAGGTGATCCTTGGAAAACCCTCCAGCTCTGTGATTATCTGAAATTTTGCTACAGGATGGAGTTACATTGTGTGGGGGAGAGAGTTGCTGCTTCATGGGAATAGCTACAGTGGGCATCTGAATGCTACAAGTGAACCCCATAATCTTTCCTGTTGCACCTCTTTGGAATGAAAACTTATCAAACTCTTGACTGTATGACTTTGAGCTTTATCTTCACTGTGGATTATGAAACACTGGCCACATCTCTCACACCAGAGTTGCATCTCATAATGAGAGAAGTATTATTCATATTGCCTGTGAGTGAGTACATAAAGCACCTTATGAGCCTTCCAAATATAAAAGGTGATATAAAAGGAAATAGTAATATGCCCACATAAATATTCAGGGAAAACTGACACTTCCCTTTTATAAAAGCAATATCCATTCCTGACTTAATATTTTCTAGAATATACTGAAAGATAAAATCTGCATGTCCACATTTTATGGCTATATTCTCATCTACAGAATTTCACTTGAAATTTGCTCACCCTCCTCATTTCCTCTCCTCCTCTCCAGTAAATCATTAGAAGCAGTGTGGCTTGTAAACCTATTGAGTACAGAACTCCCTGCAATTCTTGTCAAAAAAGGTCAGGAAAGAGAGGTTTGTTCTGAGATAGAGGTGATGAGAAACAAAAGGAAAAACCTCAGCTTTTTATGCTGCAAAAAGAAGAACACAGTGCTGAATCTTAGAAGCAGGCAGCAGCAATAAATGTCAAGCATGGTGGGTAACAAATTCCATCTCCAAGAGTATGAGGAGCAGCCAGTGTGTTACACAGGTCATCATTCCTTCATTGTTCTCTTTTCAGATTTCCCATTGTACATGGTCGCCTGAAACCAATGAAATCTGTAGGAAAAAAAAAAATCCAAAGCAGGGCTTTCCCTGTGATAAAGCCTATTTACCATCTGCTTTAAACTGTTGTATTTCCTAACATAAATTGGTTTTGCCTGTCGCTTCAGAAGTCTCTACTGAAATTGCAACAAAATGGTTCTCTGGCCTCACTTTTATCCTCAGCGACCCTTCATTAGAATTACCAGCACTTCCATTTCCAGCTTCCTTTTTTGTCAGTACTGTATCATGAGTAAGATACCTATAATAATGGGATATAGTGTTATGGCACTTAATTATAAGCATTTACACCAACTGGTTTTGATTTCCATATCTGAAACAAGGTTTAAATCAAATAATCTATTTTGAAGTCTTGTGGAGGATGAAGAACCAGTCAAGGCAGTGATGGATTATTTGAATCAACCATTATTCAAGAATATATCCTTCCCTTGTGACACATCCACCACAGCAGAGATGCACAGAATGAAACTGGCCCTGTCCAGATTGATTTTGGACAGGGCAGACGGGGGAGGGAGAGGGAGCAGAGTCCCAACCATCCCCAGATGAGCTGGCCACACTGTCACTGCTGTGTGAGCCACCAACCTGCAACAGGGACAGTGCAGGTTCAGGAGCTGAGTACTCAGCTGTACCGTGGGGATGGAGCAGCTCACTCCCTTTAGCTTTGGACTGCTCTGCCATCCTTGGCTGTGGACAGGTGGAGAGGAATGAGAGAAGAATGTCACATCCAGCTCTGGAAGCAGAAACGGTGCGGGAAGTAGAGACTAAATTTAAATACACAGGAGATCTTGTCTCAGTGTTTCTCAAAAACTTAGCCAAAACCTCACCTGTGAAAATGAGCAAGCCAGGGCTGGGCTGCTTCTCAAACAAGGCAGGAGTGAGGAACTGAAGATGCTGCTGCTGCATCCATAAGGATGGCCACTCATACTTTGAAAGAAAAATGCCCATCTTTTTCTGTGCTTCTTTCTCAGAAGGGAAGACTAACAGCACAACCCAATTTCTCCCTTGGCACCTCTAACCTGGGCTGCAGGGTTTTAATGTATGCAGAAGAGGGAACAGCCATGTTTTTAATCTCAGTTTTCTGCTACATGAGGCCACCACCTGCTTTGCTTGAGGCTGGAGCTGTCTCTGGAGCAGTCCCCCCAGTGATACCAATAAAGCAGAATGTCACAGTTCCTGTGGCTTTGCATATTAACAAGGCTATTATGGCTCCTAAATGACACAGTATGACCCTCCTCTTCTCATCCCCTTGGAACTCCTCCTTTGCAAATTATTTTTATTTACATGTGCAGTTAAAATCAGGTCAAGTAGTCATTTCAGAGAACTTTGCAAATTTGTTGTATTTTTCAAAACCAGTCTGAGTTTAGATTATTTTTTAGGTTGGAGTTCTGGGTTTTTTAATTCTTTTCGTTAAATGGCATCCTGCTTCTTTAAATGAATCGTGAATCCTCCAGGGCTTTAATTCTAAGTTGTGTAACTGTTGATTTCTGTAGAATAAGTCATCACAAAGTATATATACTCAATCCCTCTACTCTATATTACACTACTTCTTGCCCCACCAGTGTTGTTGTCTCATTTGTTTTCTATGCTGACTGATTATTATTTATGTCAGGCCAAGAATTTCCTGCAATCACTATTGCCCTTTAAAAATTCCCATTTTACGGTTCTCTAATTGCCCTTTAAAAAAAGCTATTATTAGCAGCAAAATGGTCATAAAAAGACTTGGCAATCCTAACAAAATCTGATCTATATAAACTCTAATAAAAAGTCATGATAATTTCACACAATTCCATTCCGATATTTCTGTATTGGAACATTTTGATTTTAAAATTACTTAATTGATGGATTTTAATTTTATTGTCTGTTCTTGATTTTTAAAGAAATAATTTGGAACATAAAATTGAATGTAAGTTAGATTATTTTTTTTTGCTAGACCTTTACTTCAAAAGAAGCTGGTGCTTTTTTTCTTTCAGTATATATGTGTGTGTGGTTTTTTTGGTCCTGTTATACTTTCCTCCCACAAAAGACCCATCATAAAGGAATTATGGCAAAAATGTTATTTAAATCTCTGGCCAATTACAAAGAAACTATTAATAAGAACAGATTCTGTAAGTGATTTGAATTTTATATGCAATTCCAATGCTGCATGACTGCCCCACCTCTTCTTTCTCACCAACAAAAAAAGCCACATTAATCCTTAAAAAAACAGAAAAAAAAGAAAGAAACATGCATAGTAAGTTATACCAAATACCCTCAAAGGCAGAATCTTTTCTAGTGCCCTGTAGTGATTCCTTTCCTCTTCCTATACTCCTATATTAATTTAGTGACTTCTTGAATTCCTAAACTTGTGTTAATCTTTCTAAACTTGACCAGACTCAGGAAGATATCCTGAGTGAGAGAAGACTTGACCCAGAACAATCTTGACACACTTCTGCCATGTGGTAATAAAATCCCTTAGACTTTCCTTAGGTTTGATGAAAACGAAACAATTCCCAGCTAAGGTCCAATATTTGGAGGACCCTGGGAAGGTGTTGTCCACTCTTTTCTGTACTTTAACTACATTATTTCCCCTGGTCTACCTGAAGAATGGGTTGATCTGCGAAGTTCAAATGAAGCTGAAGTCAGACTTCTCAAGTATTTCTACAGATAGGATGAAGGCTTAGTTAAGGTAACTTTCCCCATCCTTAATTCAATTAAGCTATTCTCATGGCAATTGTCCTCTGAGATTTGGAAGAAGAAACTCCTAGAAGAAAGAGCTGATCCTTTCAGAATTCCTTGATATTCATGACTTACTGACAGTGAATTAATATTAACTGTGAGTAAAAGCTTGAAAACGAACTTTAAAAGCTGCAAATTGCCCCTGTTTATGCCTAATCATTTTCAAAGTAACAGGTGGCTGATTGAGATCTTCAGCTGTCTTAAAAGGTGATAAATTATGTTAGTTCTTCTCCAGGTGCTGCTGAATTCCCATATTATCCTCAGAAAACATGTCTTTTCCCGTTAGCTAATATTTCATGGGGTGTCAGAACATTTATAAAACTGTCATATTGCTGAGCGGCAAATAGCTGAGAATGACAAAAACCATTAACAGTGAAATATGTTGTCCTCAAACTATTAAATTAAAAGATCAAGTAATCACAGAAATTATTGTTTACCAAAACTCCTGGAGAACAGAACCAGAGTGCTATTTTTCCCAATTCAATTTGTCTTTTTGCACACACTATTTACCCATGTCCATTATTTTTTCCAAGTGATTCGCCCCAGTTCATCACTCTACAAATGAGATCCTCTTCTTCTGAGTCATTTTGTGCTGCTGCTTTATAAATATAAAGGCAAACCTCTAACCAAACCTTTAGAAATCATTGCCTTTCCTGATTTAAAATTCCTCAAAATTCTTCTTGAGGCGGCCTACAAGTGAAAAATCACATAGACACTATTATATTAAATGTTTAGAGAAGACATAAGGTAGTGAGGAACTTAGAAAAATAGCATACAGGGATTATTCAAGGAAAAAAGCATTTACCAGGAAACAAATAAATGCCTGACAATTGGTGATGTGATGAGAGAAAAACACTGTCACTTTACAGTTCAGAAGAAATCTGAAGTCATTGATTCTACTTATTTTGCACTTCATAGAAGTGTTACAGCTTGTTGGGATCAATAAAAACAACTAATATACTACCAGTCACAACTGTTATTCCAAGAAGCCATTCATCAAAGGCAATCATGTTTTTTCTTCAGAAGTCCATGCATTAAGTAGAAAAATATCTGAAGTGAAAGTAAAACCCTGTGCCAAAGTCAGTATGGCTATTAGACCACCACTGTCATAGACATAAAAATGGAGTTGCTCCTGTCCTGAGCCCACTAACCAGCTCTCAGCTGAGATAATTCTGCCTGGAGAGATATTTAGGTCTTCAAAGGATTTCCAGATCTACAGAATCTATCCCCTCTCTAATTTCTACAATTTTTTTACTCAGTTTCAGTGTTCAAAATTTTTATCTGGCCTCTCACTTAGACTTTAAACTGCCCGCTCTCAGTTCTGATTAGACTTTTTTTGGCTGGACTTTTTACCCTTTATGATCTGGTATTTTATCCCCACAAAAGTACTTACACAGACAATCAACACAGTGACTTCCTGATTTGGGGTGCACATTTAAAAGTTTTACTGCTTAATTATTGGAGACAAGCAGCCAGGGATTTCATTGACTCAGGTGACCTTGTCATGGATCAGAGGTAGTGGTAACACAGCTGAAAATAGAAGCAATCCTTCTGGGCTCTGCTTATGTGCACTGATCATAAGCTATCTGCCAGATAATATTCACACTTTGCTGGAGTACACAATTGTGACTGCATTGCTCAAGACATAATGTGTTGTGCCACTAATGGAAGATACTTCCCGTGGGATGGGGAATCCAACCAAGAGGAAACTCTAAAAGGAGTTTGGCAGGTCTGCATTGAACTCCTCCACTGTAACAGTCTTGTGCTCTGATCTCAGGCACATCACTTAAGTTTGCCATATTCCACCTAAAAATACAGCCCTGACAGTAGTGTGGGGAGAAGAGTGTGAGACACTCCAATTCACGCTGCTGTAACAGGAATACAAGGAAACCTTCAGTGCAAGTGACATGAAATAACCTTTATGATCCAAATTCATGTTACCTGGCTGCATCAAACACCCCCAACTCTGAGCTTTTACACCACAATATCTGAGTTTCTCAAAGTGCAGAAACATGAAAATCCATCTTTAATTAAAAATAAGCATTTCAATCCTTGTATCAAAAGCATGTGAACCATAACAGCTTAAAACAAAAAGCAGTAATAATAAATAAAGTTTTATAGTTTCATCTGCTTTTTTGCCTTTCAATCATTTTTTGGTGGATATAGCTGATTATAACAAATCCCCAAGGTAAACATGTAAGCCACGATTAGTTTCAATCTCCTGTTTCTTTTGAGGGTTTGCTCTGAGTAAGGACATGTAATGGCACATCAAACTAGAGAGTTTCAAGTTTTCTTTGGTGTAATACTAATATTAAAATGGTTCTTCTTCACTCAAACTCCATAGATTTTTGGTCATTATTTTCAGTCTGGTTTTCTTTCATTCATTATCTCTGAGCTTAGATAGCCTTACTTTCATTTTCATGCCTTCATGCAGAGGGTAGTTGGTTCTGAAAATGCAAATTAATAAACACATAAAAAGAAGACCCTGTATTTTAAAAGAAAATATATCCTTATTAAACAGATAAGTATCTCTTTTGAGAAGCTCAGTGTCAGATACTGAAAGAGGCAAGGGTTTTGTGTCGCTTGTTTGCTTTTTTAAGAGTACTCAACAGTGAAAAATAAACTTTTAAGGCACTAAAGCTTGGATTAGAAAAAAATTATTTTTCAGATACATAAGTGTTCCATTTAAAATTATATATTTATTTTTCCATCCAGATTAAGCTTTTGAATATCGTATGATTTTCTAGTTTAACAAACCCAATGTTGCATTATGTAACTACTCAAGTGCGTCTATTTAATGGACGAGATTTATTTCAAATAATGGCTTCCCAGAGAAAAACAGCTTTAAACAAACCCTGGTGCAACAGCTGCTTTTCAATTCCAGCTGAATTGTGCCTCACACTCCACAGCACTGCGTGGCCAGGCGTGAAGGGGTGATGGCCTTCTCCAGCCAGGGCTTTTTCTACTGCCATCACAGACATTTGTATATCCAAGGTGATACTAAAGGAAAAAATATCAAATAACAGCTAATACCTTGCCTTAGTCATGGTTATGCCTTTCCCACCCCTAGACAGAAGAGTGGCATGGTTTTTAGGAGGATTTTACTGCTCCCCTAGCATCGTTTCTGGTCACGGCACTCATTCACTGTGGCTGCTGACTTCTGGATATGTTCTTATTAGAGCTGTGCATGCACACAAGTGTGGGCACTTGGAAATTAGTCATGTTAGATAAGAATTAGGAAGCACACTAGGTACCAGATCAGCTAATTATCTTAAAATAACCATGAAGAAATTTCGTTGGAGCAGGGCATCCTACCAGCTGCGTCCCAGCATGGGCCAATAGCTCACTGCTGGGGAGCATTGAGGCCTTTTCTTCAGAGGACTGGAAAGCACTTTAAAAATGATAATTAGATGCAGATCAAAGATGTCTCTAGGAGCAGCCAGATATGAACATCCCTGTTCTGAGCTCCTGTTCTGAGTAAGAGGAATCAAGTTGCTCTGTAAACTTGAAACTAGTCCTATAGAAGGCAGAAGCAAGAATGGCCCCATGGCAGGATACTCCAGCTTGGGAAGGTAAAGGCTCATCTACAACTGGTGGTTCTGATGATGTTTGATGTTTTCAAAGTGAAATACACACACTCTGAAAACAGCTAGGAACTGACCCCTCTTTGCAGAAGAAGGGGACTCGGTTGTGCTGCCTGAGGAGCACAGCCCAAGTGTCACAGGCCTGTGTGAACCTCTGAGGTACACTGTTGTTTCCATCTGTGACAGGAAGGAAAAAGATTCCCCATTGGATAACTGACCATTCAGAAAGCTGCAGGAGGATAAACACATATTTTGAATGCAAAGAAAGAGATTTTGTGCCATGGGGGCAAGTGGACAGGCATTACCTTTGCCTGCAGTGACACAGCCAGCGGGCAGCACAGCTGGGAGGAGGAGCTGTTGTTTCCTACACCAGTGCTCCAAGGAAAGGCATGTGCTGCTTGCAAGTACACAGCCAGGTAAGGATTTACAGCAATAACTCTGGAGTTTGAAGTGGTCATTGGGTCAAACAGGTGACAGCAAACACCATTTTCCTCATAATGATTTGTCTCCAGTTGATCAGGGCACTCTAGGTGTTTGCAGCAGGATAGTTCATCCTACGGATTGTTGTATGCACGTTATTTTCCTGGTTCAGGAATGGAAAATGTTTGACTTTTTGATTTAAAAGCACCTGCTCTCACACTGCTCCTGACAGTCTTGTTAGCTGTGCCTGAACTCAGATTTTCAGGGCTACAGCAGACCATGGGGTGATCCTGCCCCATGCTGCAAACACTGGCATTCTTTAGAGATGAGTAGCAGCTGATCTGAAATAGAGCATTGCTGTTGTGGCATTTTCCCTCTGATCTCATTTCCCTTCATTCTCTGATCAAACAGAGGAAGACACCTTGAATTTTTTTAAAGAAACACATTTAAAAAAAAAGAGAAAAAAATTAAAATTTAAATATTACTCTGTGTTGTAGTCAGAAAATTGTGATGAATTGCAACTTTGTAACTCTAATTTCCTCCATATCTTTTTTCATAAGCATTTATACTTTCTCAAAGCACTACTTACAGGGGACACTGAAAAACAGTAACTTTATTTTACACAGACTTCTTGTTATTTCAAATGACGTTCCCGTATGGAAAATGGGAAATGTATTAGCCATTAATTCATTCAGATATCTTCTGGATTATTCCCCTGTGAAAGTATAATTTTTTCTTCTTTTATGGTAGTAAGGAGAAGGGAGAGAGATATAGTATTCATTTTTCTCCCAAAATTCTTCCAATTTTTCTGTCATCTTTCATCTTCCTATTGAAAGCAGAAGAAAAGGGATAGAGAATAGACAGAGAATGCATTCAGCAAAAGAAAGGAAGAGTTCTTTGAAAGTTTTAAGTCTAGGGAAAAAGGCTACTTTTTGGGGGCAAGAAGCTCTAAAAATATTAAATGACTACTTCAAAATTTGACATTTCAGACTTTGATGTCTATTGCTGTAGGGTAAACATTTGATAGATAATGCATTGGAAGCTTTTATCAAACATAAATCTTAGATTAGTAAGATAAAAAGGTCATATATAAATTTAAATAGAAGCATTAGAGACTATTAAAATGGTGATTATTTGAATTTTTTGTTTTAATAGTACCGTGACCTACACATGAGAGAGTAGGCCCAGAGATTTATTATCAGTTTTTAACAGTAAAAATGTTATAACTTGCTCGGTGAAGGTGAGGGTCAGAGTTAAGGCAGATCATAGGATGTTAAATTAAGAAAACAATCACCATGGGGTCAATGAGACAGAAAGATCTTTTCAGAATGAAATTGCATAAAAAGAGGCAGAATGAGAAACTAAATCCATTAAAAATAAATAAAAAAGAGTTTATGGAATCTAGTGGGAAAAACCTGAGGGAAATAATTATGAGCACAGACAGGGATGTGAGCATTTCTGCTCCTGAGTTCAACCATTGCTTTGCTTGGTGACCACACTGTATGTTCTCAAAAAATTGAGTTTGCAGCTGGTTAGCCACAGAAATGTGATTACCAGCAATGGGAAGGCATTAAGAAAGGACTACATGTAATGAATAGGAGGGAACACTTCCAGATGGTGAAATTAATTAGAAAGTGAAGCATGCACATGGGGAATTTCTAAGAGCTTCACTGCAAAGGTCACTGAGCACAGGACTGAACCAAGCATGGCAGATATCTGCTGAGGGAATTTTCATGGCCAGCCGTGGTTCACTCTGTTACTCATGAAGAACCATTTTTTCTTTGGGAGGGTGAAAATCTTTGCAGAGTTTATATCAATAGTCTATTTCTACCAACATTAACCAAGATCCCTGAAAGACACCCTTTTTTAAATAACATGTGGGAAGTTTAAATCTTTTATTCACCACAGCTGATACATAAACATAGGCTAAATCCAAAACAGAAAAGGGCTTGACTACTTGACACACGTAGAATGATTTCAATTGCCAGTCACAAGTTTCCTGAAACATGGGGAGACTTCAGATGTTAGTGTCCTGAAGATCAGCAAGGCTCTTTTTTGAATTAGCCTGTAGCAGACTGTGGTTTTATTGCAGTCTCACCTGGGGTGTAAACACATGATTTATTTATAAGTTTTGCCTGGCACACACACATGTAGCATGTGAGAAGCACCTGAGCAAGGGAAAATGCTGTAATATAAATACAGTTCTTTTCTCATCCTGCAATTAAGCTGACAATAAGCCCCAGGCCAACTCTGCCTCATGTCAGAAAGATACCCAAAGTCTTCTGATAGCAAATGGTGCTGCACTAATGCACTGCATAATTTACTTTCCAAGGGGTGGAATGGGAATTTGCAACAGCTAAAGATGTTCATGGATTAAGAAGATATCCATCCCTTTAAGTGCTCTGTGTTTACGGGGACTTCTGGGAATGTTTCTGAAGTACAGTGATTTCCTGAATTTTTTTTTCCTGCACAAGTAATGTCTTACTCCTCACAAAATAAATGTGGGAACTCTGAACTTAAAGTTGAAGAGTAAATATTTCTTCACAACCAGAAACAAAGATTTTGGGGGAGAATCTAATGATCCTGGGAGAAAAAAATCAATCATTTCAATTTAGTTTCAACATGCACCACCTTTATTGTACATTGATTTTCTACCTTCACATTCAGCTTCACACCAGAAAGTGAGATAGGATGATGACCCACCTTCCTGCTTTACCACTATCAGCTTTTACAAAATCCATGCTCTGCCACATCACTGGAAAAAAATGTTTCATATACATGGTGGCTAGAGAAACTTTTAAAGTGAAAAAAAAGAAAACAACATAATGGTCAATGTTTTAGGACCAGAGATCACGTGGAAAGGGAAGCCAGTAACAAACAGTCAGTAAAAATGTAAGGCAGAAAAGAGAGTTTTAAGCAAGGTGGTGACCAGCAATGCACTAGAAGGATACAGGGGTGCTCCTTGAAAGCCAATCTAAAATTTGCCTCTAATGCCCATAGCAAAAGCCAAGGGATAACTTGGTTTTAATCAAGTTCCAGCAATAACAAGAACCAGTTCATGGGAGTTGGTTCTGTTAGCAGCTGTCAGTCTGTTCTCTTCAGCTGCAATGTACAGATATAAGACTGGATCAGATTTTCTTTACATTTTCATCTTTTATACTACATTTTTTAAGGAATTGACCTATGATTTTTGCTGTTTGAGTACAGTAAGAATTGTAAAAATCAGCTGCTGCAACTTGGCCTGAGGACATAGGCTCTGAATTCATAATTCCTAAGATGCTAATTAAATTGCATTCATAACAGCTTGACAAATTTTGCAGGTATTTTTGAGAAGTAACTGCAGGACAAAAAAAATCCAACAAAAAAAAACCCAGTAAATCTGTGCTGCATCCCTGCAGGACTTGGCTACAAGATTTTTTGATGTTATACCAAAGATCAGATAATCCATTCAATATTTATTGCTATTTAATGGAGTGAAAGGTTTCCATCATCCATACAATAAAACTGCCAAATTAATGATCAAATGTAAGACTTTGGCAAAGATTTACTTTATGCTCTTGGTAAACTTTCTCACAGTATTCCTCTTATTTCTGAGATTTGTGCCTTGTGAATAATTTAAAAAAGTGATTCAAAATCTCCAACAGAATTTTTCTCAGCCATAACAGCAACACTGCCAGGTTAGAGTTTCCTGCCATTATTTCTGTCCTTTTACAACACCCTTAGGGCAGTGAAAATCAGATGAAGAAGAAAAAGGAAACCTAACTGAAGGTATTGATTTTTTGAGATATTTGTATTTAAGGGACGAACAGCATGATTGTTGAAAGTGGATGTTGGCAATATTAACTTCTCCACAGGTGGATGATTAACGTAAATGTTGTTATAAATAATCTCCGTAAGAGAGCATTCCAGGATAAGGAAAACAGTAAGAACCAAGATGTGCAGATATATAATGTAACAAATGTCCCAATGCAAGGTAGACTTGATATTTCTCCACTCCTTTCTCAGGATATGAAAGTGAAAAATATTCAAGTGCATTAAAGTATTGTGAATTTTAAGTATGATTTTTATTAAAGATGTACTGGTATTTATTATGTGAACACTATAAGCTTTTATTCATATTTATTAACCCAAATATGCACATGTGAACAGACATTAACTTTGGAGAAGGTGGATGAAACACTAGACAGTAGGCAGGCAGATTTCATGGCTGATGGGAAGACTCTTCCCTGTAGCTCTGAATCAGTTGGAGTTTGTTAGAGCATAAACACCCAATCTATTTTCAGGGAGAGAGCAAAGACTGGAGGGTGGAAAGAAAACTTGCAAACATGAAAAATTGAAATGAAGTTGACCAAAAGAGAATAAAAGTCTGGGGTAAACTTCAAACTTTCTGTCCCATCAAGCATACAAGACACACTTGCCCCAGGCCTTTGGATCTGTTGCTGTAGATTTTGGAAGCATTACAGCCTGGGGTAAAATCTTCCAGTAGGATGAACAGTCACTGAGCAATTCTCTTTCAGGTTTGCCAGCCAGACAGATTTGCTTTCAGCAATGTGTACAGGGATCTCTAACGTACCTGGAATTGTTTCTAGCTCTTCAGCTTCACAGTTTTCCTTTTAGCAGCTGGACCTCTCTAATTTGAATTTCAGCCTAATTAGGCTACAAGATTTTGGCAAGCTCTGTCTATTCCTATTATTGCAAATGGGGCTCAGTGTATTGCAGAAGCCTGTCCAAGCCAAAGAAAAGAGTATTTGCTGTATTTTCTTTACTGGAAATTTTACAGGCTTCTACATGACCTTAAGCTTGGCTCAGCTGGTAGATCACCCCAGTTCTCTTAGCCTGAAATCTGCTGGTCAGCTTTATGCTTCTGGAAGCCTTGATGAACATCTGGGCAGGAAAAGAGCTTGATTATTTTAAAATATTCACTTTCCAGAGACAAATCAAAATCTGAACGTTTTTAAACACATTCAGGATAGCCAAAAATTAGAATCCAGGTGGTGATGATCCATAATATTGACCTAACTGTACCAGCAGCACCTCCTGCAGACTTTGGGTCAAGTTTGGGCCAAAATTCTCTTTGGACACTGCACAATACTGAAAGTGGGTACATGCACAGTACAACAACAAAAAGGCATCAGGAAGCCTGTGATATGTCTGTTTTTACCTGCTGGAGAAAGTTCTTTCTCAAGGAAAAGTCTGTTTCTCCAGACAAAGAAATGTTAATCAATCAAATGAACATCTAAACACTATTATGTGGCCGTTGATAAAACATTTCATTACAATGTATTCAAAAAAAGATGCTGAGATTTACCCAAAGGAAAACCAGACCAAAAAAATAATGACTTTGAGATTTACACTAATAGATTTGGATTTTATTCATAATTAAAGAATGAGATCCTTTTCAACATGACTGCAACTGTTAGCAAAAGAAATAAAACATCTTTTGCATAATTTATTACCTCCTATTATTAGTCTTTGATATTAGTCTGTGTTTTTTTTTAAAACAATCACCTTGTATTTGTCCAAGCAAGAGTATAATACAGGAAGTGTATAGTATTACAGAATGTATGCCTTTCCTTAGTAATTTTTTTTTTTTTTTCCAAAACATGTGACTTAACCACAGTAGTGTAATCAGTCTGTTGGTCACTTTATCCTATCCAAGATTCTAACACTCCTATCCCTTTAAAACCCTGCCTCATTTACCTGCTACATTTGCATATAAGGGAGCCCATCAAATCATGTCGCTCAAAATAAGAATCACACTTTCATGACAGATCATTCCGAGCAAGTATTTATGTAGAGTAAGTGGGAATACAGACAAACAACCTCAGAGTACCCAGGAGACAGAGCTGTTTGGAACAGCTGTAACTTGATTATTAAAAAAATAAAATTTAATGGGTATAGAAACATAAAACTCACAAAGGCTAGAGTTTCTTTATGCATAAATAAACATTGGCAGCCTTGACGATAATGAATGGCCTTCCATGAATAATCTGTTCCCTTTAACAGGTGGTATTTCATACTCAGGCTTCATCAATGGGATAATTTTCTTGTTAAAGAAAATAGATATTATCTTAACAAATAACTGCTGCTTCCATGCATAATTGCCTTAGTAGGCTAAGCAGCAGGGGAGAAATCCTGGCACTATCAGTGCAATCCACATTTACTTGTGCAGTGTCTGAGAATGGCTTCATGGGCTGCATAAAGGAAAATTTCCTAGTGGGCAGCTTCTTGTATTTTCAGATAGGTGTTCAGCAGCAGCTTAATCTTGTGATGCAGATAGACAAGTCTTCATCCAAGATCACTGTCTTTTAACTGGATGGATTAGGGAAAAAAAAAAAGAACAAATTTCAAAGTCATTTGCAGTATAGCACTATCTGTAAATCCAAACTAAAATTCTAAAATTCAGAAATGTTTTGTTGACAAACATATTGGAAAAGAGTCAGTATCTTTCTAAGAAAGTTTACTGCTGCATTAACAGGAAAAAGGGGAATAAAAATTACTTGGTGCACTTTGCAAGTGTAAGAAATATTTGCAAAACTGAAGCCAAATCTACTGAATGCTCATCTTGCCTTAAAACAGCAGAACACTCTTTTCTTCCCAGCTATACTAGGTGCTGTATTTTGATGAAAATGATTGTATACTATCACGATTTAGCCTCAAAAGCTTCACAGAACTGCGCTTAGAGCTCAAATAGTGAACAGTTTAACCAAAAGAATCACCCATCTACTCATTTCCAAGTTTCAGATGTCTCAAAACTTTCCTGAGAGGTCCACTCCTGTGACTATTGATTTACATAAATATTCACAACTTCTGAAAAAGACCATCAGGAGGAAATATTCTTTTCATTTCATGTTTCTCTGCTTGCTGCTCTCTGACAAGCAATAACATCATGCTTGGAAAGCTCAGTGATTCTCCAGATACTCAGGTAACCCCATGAGCTGGTTAAAATTGGCCATGTGATCCTCCTACACCAGTAGCTGACATCCTTAAAGGTCTTGGGGTTCCATCAGCCAGCTCTGTGCTCCCGATGCCAGAATCCCTTCCCCTTTAACACTTCACTGTCACCACACCACCCAGCCAGCCAGCCAGCCCTGCTTTCAAGGTCTTTTGCTGCAGAAAAATTGGAGTGGGCAATCCCAACAGCTGCCAATGGAGCTACGTGGAGGGACTTGCCAGAACAACCAGTTGCTTCTGTTATCCATCACTGAGCTCATTGGCTTTAGCTAATCTTCAGCATTAAAGCTGCTGATGAAAACCCAGCAGTTGCCAGGGAATAAACATTAGGAAGAAAGCTGAGGAGTTTTATGCCATGTGTTTAAAAATAAGCAGAAACTTGGACAGGACCATGCATTTATAACAGAAACCACCCAACCTGCAGAGATGGGGCATGAGTGCATCATGCAGGTGTCATAGCAGCAATTTTGTCATTAACTGCATTAAATCTCAGAAGAGGAAGATGAAGAAACACCTTTTTCCAAGGGCATTAGACAAAGTGGTGACTCAACTTGACATAAATAGGTAGAATAAAATCAGAGATTGTTCATTACTAGAGTGACCATTAGCAGAAATCAATTGCTGCCCAGTCTGCATTTTCACTGCAAACTTGTCTGATTCTAGTAATGGGAAGGGGGCTCAAAACCTAAGTGCTCCTGCTGATTTAAAACACAGAAGTCTAAAGTAATTGAAAATAAATAAATACTGTCATTAGCTGATTGTTGGGTTGTTTTTTTTCCTAGTTCAAACCTTAAATGTTGGTTTTCTAATTTGGCTGGAGCTTCAGTGGGAAATTAGGAGGGAAAAGAAAAAGTAAAATCAGAAGATAACATAAACCTCTTCTTAGTGGAAGTTATTAATGATTTAAGATTGCCAGTGTATCAATTGTAGTCTTCCTTCATAATAAAATTAGATCCAGTTTCCTTGTATTCTACCAAACATAGAAGCTATAGAGTATTTCAGAAGATATCTTTTAGGTTTTGGACTTGCCCAGAAAATGATGTAGAAAAAAAAAAAGATAGGGGGAATTTTTAAAATTCATAATGAATAAGTGTTAACTTCTAAGGAGAAGATATTACTTTTGTATTCCTTACTATTGATGGAGTAAGTGCTTTTTGCATTAACTTTTAGGTTACCCTTCCAGATCCAACAATTCTTGGGAGGAAAAAGGGTTCTATTAGGCAAACTCCCTCTTGCTTCTAAGAAATGCACAAAGACTGTAAAAGGAAAGCTAGACTTTTATGTTCTTTTCTTCTCTTCACATTGTCAGAAATGAAATTTTGATTACCATGAAAATGACAAACTTTCATACCAGAAGAAGTGTAATTGTGCTTTTATATTTTGGTAGAAAAAATAAAAAGCATAGTAGGTTTTTGCACTGACTTTAAAATCTCTTTCTTTCTGTACATCCACACAAACACGTAAATGCACACTTACAGATTTTTTTCCTTTTTTTTTTTCCCTTAGTCATATAAAGGGACACAGCTCCTGCCTCTCATTCAGTTTTGAACAAGATCTACCGTGACCTGTACTCTAAGGATGGAGAAAGCCACAACTTCATCCCTTGCTTTGCCAGTGCTGTGAAGCAGCTGATACACAACGGTCCCAAAGGCACAGAGGAGACACTTCAGCACTTCCAACAGAGCAGTTCATAACAGCCAACACTCCCCCATCTCCCTTCACTCTCAGGAGACTGCAGATAATCTCCCTGAGCCATCAAATCAATATCTCCTGCTCCTCAGTGCCAGTTCCACGACAGAGTGTGTATGCTCAGCCTGGGTCTAGGAGGTTATTGCCAATATCATGCTAGAAAAATCTAATTAATTCATCTATGAGGCCACAATGGAAATTAGGGACTGGCTCTGTTTGACTCTACAGGATGTTCTCACAGCTGTCTCCCCCTTCCCAATCTGTTTCACCTCAAAACAAGACAAGTGCAAGGCTAGCCAGTGTGCATGCTGAATTATTCATTCAAATGCCTTGTGCTTAAACCTC
>VZTB01000335.1:110931-142221 GCA_013397245.1 Thryothorus ludovicianus | reverse complement strand
AAAAAAAAAAAAAAAACTCTTAATGTCCTAATTAAACCAGAAATTGCAAAATGCATCTCCCTAAATCTCAACTTCCAGATTGCTCTCTCTTTGAATGAGCCAGCAATGTGACTGTAAGCATAACTAAAATGGCAAGAAATTTGGTGAAATGATAACTTCTAACCCATTTAAATCATCACATCAGGCACTGGTCAGGGAAATGTCTTGGCATAGCAGACTATAGGGAGAATTCACTAGGAAAAAAGAAATACCATTGTGTATTGCCAGTGTGTGTCTGTGGTAGTTAAACAAATGTTAGCTAAATGCTATGGTGCCTCCTTTGTGTTATCTTATACAGAAAAACACAGGGGTCATGCTCTTGAGAGAGGTAACAGTCATTTTCAAAGAAAAGAAATGTGAGGTCTTTGTTTCAGAATAATTTGAAAGTTAGAAATCCAAGAAAGAAAAATTCCCTAGATTTTTCTCCTAAAAATTACTAAGATATTTTTTCAAAATAACGATGTTATATTTGTTATTTTTTTGATTTCTACCAGACACAAGAATGAATGTTCTATGTCAGAGCATGTTCTGAAACTGAAAAGATAATTCCAAAAGGAGAAGCATATTTTTGTTTTGTTAAAAAACATAAATGATATATTTGTGTAAAGATTTGGTCTCTACAACTGATCCTCTATATGCATTCTTATTTTGACTGTTCAAACTTGGTGAAGAGTGCAGACAGAAAGCAAACTGTTCCAACTGAAAAAACCAAAATTCTATTCAGAATTTTCATTTTATGAGCATCACTCCCTCTTTCCTAACAATTCTCTATACTAGGATTAAAAGAATAACCCAAAATTCAACAGTTTTCTGTCATTTACATCACACATCACACACTTAGGTGTGTTTGTAACGCATAACAAGAGTTGGAAAGCTTGTTGTGTGATGATGGCTTCTGTAACTAGGATGAGTGTGAGCTCCATCTCGCCCTGCCCAGCAGCTGTAATGGAGCAGCCCTAACAGATCCCTGTCTGTGCTGGTATCCAGTGTGAGGGTGGGCTGGTTCCCAGCGAGTCCCAAGGGAAGAAGGAGGCCTCGAGCTGCGCCGTGCCAGGCTGCGCTTTGCGCTCGCGGAAGCGGCGTTTGCTCAGCTCCGGCTCTTCCTCCACACATCAGGTCTGCCCTGAGAACCACAGCCTCGAATGGGCCCTCACATCACACCTTCACAGAGACTCTAATCTTTGTTACAGCGTTTCTGCCGCCAGCCTCGAATGGGCCCTCACATCACACCTTCACAGAGACTCTAATCTTTGTTACAGCGTTTCTGCCGCCAGCCACCCAACCCTTTTGGAAGGTTTCTGGAAATAAAGAAGGATGTTTTGTCATTGCAGGCTAAACACAGTGTTAGAGGGCACCTTCCCTAAACACAGCTGTGTCTGGGGTCCCCTGCCATGAGATCTTTGGCACCTGGGTGCTTGGTTTGGCTGTCATGACATCCCCTACACGACAGTGCACATTAAACAGTACACACAACTGCACATTAAAGGTATTAGTTACGTTTACTTTCATGACTATTTCTTAATAATATATATTATGTGGCATAATAATTGAATTTCATGTGCCAAATTTCTGGGTGTCTGATAAAATGAGACTGTTTCCAAAAAGGCAGAATGTAGAGGAAAGAGACTAAAATCAGACTGAACTTCTTGGCCGAATCTAATTCTGAACTGCCACTGCTCCCCCAACACATGCCTGAGTTATGGAAGCCAATTTCTTATTCTTCTTTGCTTTTGTAATATCTTTCAAAGTTGTTTGCTCACAAGGGGACAAAAATCTAAGTTATACTAGAGAAAATAAAGGTGAAGATGCTTTGTTATCCGTGGGAGCTGGCATAATGGGAGACAGAAAGGGAAATTAGCTGTGAATGCAAAAAACAGAAGAAAAATAGACAGTCCATGATGAAGAGGAGAATCACCACAGTTAAGTACTGAAACTCAACATTTATCCAGTGTCACTGCTGGTTCTGTTTTGTTTCTTAAAAAACTTATATTTCTTTTTAAAAAATTTTTTCAAACTCAGAGTAGTTTATTAGAGAACTGCAAACATGCTCTTGGGTTTCCAGCCTGTCTGTAGCAATTAACTTGGGCAGCAGAGGCAGGGCCAGGACAGGAGTCCCTGGTGGCCACCTGAACCTGTCTCTCTTATCCCATTCCGATGTTAACGGGGTGCACAGGACGCTAATCCTCACTCTGACTTCATGTTAGCAAATCAAAATGCCTTGTGACAACAGCAATACCCCGTGGTATTAGTGACTTTCTGAAATGTCTCATTAGATCTTCGTAGCTGTGTAAATTAAACAGAGTCAGGTTTGGCAGAAGCAGACGTGGCTCCCTGAATGCTGATTGCCTCCAGCTGCAGAAGCAAGGTTGGACTGGAGCACCTTTGCAGTCATTTTTCCAGTTCCAGTGCTCTTATCCAGCTCACAGAGGTACAAGCATGCACTGAACATGTGTGTGAAGGGGCTGGAGCACAAGCCTCATGAGGAGCAGGGAGGGAGCTGGGGCTGTTTAGCCTAGGGTTGTTTAGGGGAAAGGAGTCTCAGGGGTGACTAGATCTCTCCCTATAACTTTGTAAGAGGTGGGAGTAGCCAGGTGGAGGTCAGTCTCTTCTCTCAAGTAACAAGAGATAGAACCAGATGAAAAAGCCAAAAGTTGCAGAATCTGTCCCTGGAAGTGTTCAAAAGGCATGTGCATGTGGCACTTGGGGACATGGTTTAGTGGTGAACATCGTGGTGTTGCCTTGATGGTTGGACTTGATAATTTTAGTTGTTTTTTCCAACCTTAATAATTCTATTTGTTTCTATGATGGAAGAAACTTAGGGTAGAAGTGAAAGAGTAAGAAAGTCTGCTGGGTAAAAGGCCATGCCTCTAACTCTTTTCCCCTATCCTTTTCAGAGATCTGCCATGATCCTTTAAACTTGTCACCTCTTATTTTCCCAATTTCCCCCTGTCAGGTTTGTCTTTCTAAGAGCCTTGACAATTCATTTTTCAATGCACATTCCCCAGTATTTTATTTACCCATCTATTGAAATATGTTTTGACAATTAAATCCTTTCCCTGTCAAAGCAATATTAATTTATTCTCAGAGACACTAGGTTTATTTCAGTATTCTGAATTTATCCTGGAAGACTAATCTAATCTTGACGTGCACCAAAAAGTGCTTCCAGTTCCAGGACCATGGAAGGGCTGAGGGAACAGCTGGAATTGCAGGCACTAAGTCAGCACCATCCTGGGTAGATTTCAACCTGAATCTCTTGAAGAATTGAAAAGCAAGAGAAAAACATCAGAGATTAAGCTACAGGTAGGAAAAGGGTTCAGAGTCTGCCTAGGAAATGGTTTAAAGTATATCAGAGAGAGTTCAAATGCAAAGGGAGGATGAATTCGGTCACAGGGTGGAGATTGGGAGTCAAAAGAAAGGATAGGAAGAAAGGATGATACAAATTCCTGTGGGATCCCTTCATCATCTCTTCTTTCTAGGGACTTAAAAATGAGCTGTGGACAGCCTTAAAAAGGAACAGCTTACAAACACTTGTACATTACTTTAATTTGTGTAAGCATGCATCTCTTATCTTAAAGACACAAATTCAGTCCCCTCATAATACTTCATTATTGTTATATCAGAAAATGAAATGGTTTTATTGCCTAAGTAGGCTTCTGCAGCAGGGAATGTATTCTAACGGGAGTGGCTACAGCAGCCCCAAAAGCCACATATTTCACACTGTCCCAGGGTTTCCACTTGTGTGATCTCATAGCTTCTCCCTCCCTTTCCCATGGAAAGGTCCTGGAATGAGGAACATGGTGAATTGCATGGTGTCAGTAGGTAGACATTTTTCACAACCCTCCATTTAGCAACCAAGGACTCAGCAAGGTGGGAGATAAAAAATTCCGGGGTTGGTTGATTACTGATGTCTTCCTACCAAGAAGGAAAGCAGCTCAGAGAGGTAAATGGTCCTGGGCCTTGGCTGCACTACTAAACATAGACAAGAAACGTCTCAAGAAAAATGGGAGTGTCCTGCTGAAAATGGTTACCACAGCAGCAAATCATCATGAAAGATGAGCCCTTTCCTCTTGTCAACAAAATGAATGGTGCAGATAGCTCTGTTTAAAAGAGAGTTTGCACCATAGGATGAAAGATTTTCCAGCTGAGGGACTCAATTAGCAGAGGTGACCAAATCATTTAATATACTTTAAACATGGATCCTCTGTTTCCCTTTCAAAAGAGTTGACAGGTAATTAACTAAGCAACCGCTCATCATTTTCCATCAGCGTAGACTGTGACATGGTAAAGTTCGTGTTTAAAATTAGGGAATAGATTTAGACAATGAGGTCATGAATTGCAGATCTACAGGCCTACACATTCAGTTCACCAGTTCAGGTGGGAATTTGACTTAAAGTCTTGTCCTGGGGTAAATCTGAATTTTGGCATCTTCTTTTAAATGTAAAGTAAAGCTGTGAAATTCAAGTCAGTAGCAGAACTTTCGCAGAGCTCTGTAGGTGCACAGATCCATCTGCCAGAGGAGGACCAGCTTTATTTCAAGCTCAGAATAAAGGTAGGTGTATTAAAATATGAAATTTGCAACAGCTCTGAAATTTGCTTTAATGAAGATATTGCCACAGTTTTACATGTTCAAATCTAATTGGTATAAGACTGGATATTTTTACTAAAATCAATTGAAATTGTGTTTAAGAATGTCCTTCAATACTTCCCAGGCCTGAAGACTTGTCTGGCAATTCCAGCAAGATTTTCACATCTCCTTGCATTAAGGCAGAAAATTCATGGAAAGACCAGCATAGCAGTCTCCTGGCTAGACCTGTGAAACTCCTGTGGAAGCTAGGAGATGTTTGAAAATATTTTTTCAATAAAAGGTAACTTCAGAATCTCGGAAGAGTCCGTTCTGTCTTTTTAGGTTGTATGGGGCTTTTTGTTTTGTTTTTTGGTCTTTTTTTGTAAAGTTAGAGTAGAATAGCTCATATATCTGTCAAGACTGAACAATGAGGGGAATGCCTCAAATGTCTGCTAGAAATGAACACTACATATTATGTATCTGTCAGAAGCTTTGATTCCTTGAAACAAGTGAGCTCTCTCAGTGTTTTGATTTGCCAAATTTAGCTGTCTTTTTCTGATAGAGACATGGGTATTTCAGCAACTTCAATTGACTCAGAAAAGTGCATTTAATACATTAAAGTAATGGCTTTCTTGGCAGCTTTTTTTTGTTGTTGTGTGTTTTTGGGGTTTTGGTTTTTGGTTTTATTTTGTTGTGGGGGTTTTTTGTTTGTTTTTGGTTTTTTTTTATCAGAGCACTACTTCAGGGAAGAGTTTTGACATAAAAGTAAGTACATCCATTGCACTTATAACTGTATGCAACAAATGAAAAAATCCTACTCATCTGCTGGACCTGGCACTTGCAGAATGCCACCTAGAAAATTTGATACAGCATCAGTTCAATGAAAGTGTCCCTTCTCCTGGGACTCTGAGCAGCACAACTGTGACATGAGATATGGGCTTTTACATGTACAGGGATGAGAATCTTCAGTACTCAAAGAATCTAGAACAGACCTGTTAGATCTCTCTCAACATCTACTGCAGAAATACACAATGAGATCCATTTGGTAGACCCAGTTTGCAGAAGTCTATACTAGGATTAAGTTACTTATTTTTACAGTGAGGGTGGTTAATAGGTAGATCAATTGTCACAGGAAATACAGCAGCTTTTCCAGTGGTGGCTGGAGACTGGAGACTTTTCCAGAGTCTCTAAATCAAAACTAAGTGCTGAGAAAATTATACAGTCATAAGAACTAGAATCAGCAATATGTTTTCCACATAAAATTAAAATGTCTGTTTTATATATAGTAGCTCTAGCAATCCTTTATGGTTTAAAAACACACAAATATTAAGAGGAATCCAACTGCAGGCCTTTATTTAGCAGAGGTGATATTGGAACTACGTATTTCAACATTTGAATGGCCTATGTAGAGCTCTAACTTGCCTCAGCTAATGTGCTGCTCTTGCTTAATCCAAAGCAGCAATTTTGCTGGCTCTGGCCCATGTAAGCTTCAAGGTATTTAGAAAACCAGCTCCCCTGATGTTCACTTGGGTTTCAGTGTCCAGTTTCCTAAGGCCTATTAAAAAACTTGATGGCTAAATTACCTTAGTGCCTAAAATGGAGCAAAATAATGGAATAAATTCTTCCAAATAAACAGTTCACATCACCAGCTTCTGAGCTCTCTCACATTTTTTTCCTTTGCCATTTAAACAAAAATTAGAATCTGGCCTGATAGGTCTGCAGCCAAAAACCCTGGCATAGACTATTCCTGAAAACAAGAAAGGACATCTCTTCTTGATAATACTATTTCTCATCTCTATCAATGTAGTTTAAAGACAGCTTGATCTTTTCACTCATCCCATGTCCATTTAACTGCTATGAATTGTTAAGTTTCTTCAGCCAGCCAAGTCTTCTAGATGACTTTGTGTGTTGCCAAACATATTTAAAGAAACTGCAGCATATTCTGGAAGGCACTAAGCACAAATAAAGGCAGTGAGAGAACTCTGTTCCCCTCCCTGGTTTGGAAATTTGTTGGTGCACAAACTTACAATCAGCTCCCTCTGAGTTTTCATTCAGACTGAAATCTGTCCAAAGTCAATCATGCAGAAGAGTATTTGGCATAAGCAAAGGGGTTTCTGTCCACCTATGAGGATTTCATTGTGCACAGAAATGAATTAAAAAGCAGCTACCTGTGCATTAACTAGCAGAATAAATAAAACTGAGGATAGAAAATGAAGCCAGGCTATCTAATCATGTCAATGTTTCCTGATCGTCAGGTCCTGAAATGAAAATGACTCCTGAATTACATGGCTCTGCCTTGCTGCACTAAAGCAAAATTTGGATCTGAAAGATCCTGAACTCAGTATCTCCCCAGAATTTCAGACAGTTTAGCACTCATTAGGGTGATAGATTCAGAAAAACTTTCTGTGGTAGGGGAAGATCCATGAATGCAGTCACCACTTCCTGACACTGCAGGTAAAAGGACTCTTCCAGTAAAACATTTTTCATCTTCATCTGGCTACTTATTCTGGTCCCAGCTGTGCTATTACAGCTGCTGTAATAAAAAGTGAATAGATTGGGGGAAGATTTTTATTTCATAATATTGTATTCCAGCTCTAGTCTTGAACATCAGTATTTAAAGTGGTACCTAGCTGCAGCCCTGACGTTCATTTTACGACAGCACAGCAAGTTACCACCATCAGCTGCCTGCAGATACCTTAACATACCCCTAGGGCCTTATAAAAGGCAGTTCTCTCATGGAGGTTCCTTATACTTTTAAGAATTTAACTGTACTATAATAAGTGCAAATGTTTATTTGATGTTGATTAACAGATGATAACATGAAAGTACGACAAGTCATAAGAGCTAAACTTAGTCACAATAAACTTTCCTTCAGGTTCCACTTTTAGCCATTTTCAGGGACAGGATACTGAGGTGGAGGTGCCTTTGGTTTGAATAGTTTGCATATGGAGTAGCTAAATCACAGGCACATGCCCTAACAAAGAAAGGAACCAAGACCACTTGTGAAAGGGAATATTTACTAGGAAAGGGGAGAAAGTAAACATAAATTATTGTAAAGTTGCTAACTATGCATCTGCTGATCCATCTTATCATCTGCAGTTCTCTCTGCTCTGGGCTAGAGATCTCATTTAGTGCTTCACACTTGTGATGCTTCTGCAGACTGCACTGCTCTTTTCATCCTGCTGGCCAGGGCAGGGGCTTTGCTCTGTGCAAACAGATGTGTTAGAGATTTGTTGGGCTTCAGTGAGACAGCTATTGCTGTTCTCTAACAGCATCTGTTAAAGAAGCATTAAATGGCTAGTGTTCTAGAGAGGATAATGGGGAAGGCAGTCATTAACACGTATTAAGAAAAATTCTCTCCCCTCCATGCTGCACCTCTCTCTATATTCTCACTGCTAAACCTGGTACAAAAATCCTAAGAAAGTGTTTTGGCCTCAATGGGAATTTCAATGCTCTACACATAAAGTGAGTCTATGATTTGAAACTCAGTTATGGAAGGTGGCAACTCTGCTGTCTCCAGGTCTCTTTCCTCTCATCTTTCTGAGGTCTCGCCACTTCAAATATTTGGCTTAAATTGTCAAGGCACTCATTAAACAAATATTAGATTTATCCTACACAGGAACAGTATGGAAATACAGACTCTTTACCCTCTGCACGATACAGCTATACAAAGTAGTGGTCCAGGTGAGCAAGAGAATTTTTCCCATATTTTTTAATGGTCAGCTATGTTGGTGTTCAAAGCCTCAAATCTGGATTTTCAAATGCTCCCAGTTTTGCATTTTCAGATGTTCTAGGACCCACAGGTTGATAAGTCTGGCTGAGATATACAATCTGTCTCCATCCATCCTAAACATTCACCAACATTTATCCAGAGGAGGAAAAAAAAAAATCACCCTCTATCCATTTAAGGGAGAGAAAATTCTAAAAACACGTCACTATCTGGGCATTTGTCACCATCACAGCGCATTTTGGAGATTCAGAAAATATTGTTTCCCCTTAATTTCTTATTAGATCATCTTTCAAAGGATTTGTATTAAACAACAAAGAGGAATTGTTGGTGCTCGGGGCTGTGTACATGCAAACTGTTATGGAGAGTGAAGTATAGTGAACTGTTATACAAGTGAAGTAAACCACAAAAAACCAGCAGGAGACAGTTTCAGATCTTTCATAATCTGGACATTGAGGTGTAATAAATTCACCCTTCTTCATTTCTGTTAGTGAAATGGCTGCACCCACGGATTTAGGGCAACTTCAGTTTAAAAAATGCTTTTTAACTAATTTTTATTCTCAAACTAAGTAAGCAAGGTTTTTAAAACTAGATGAAAGAACTCACTTTTAGGGGAAATTACTAGCATGTATTCTAGGGGTACAAGCTTGTTTTAGGCAGGGGAAGAAAATGAGGAGAAGCAGGCACATAATGTCTGAGAGTCCTGGCTACTCATGGAGAGGTCCAGCAGACATCTCCAAGGGGGTGTCAGAAACAGGACTTGCCATGATCTCTGCTTACCAGGGAGGTAAGTTTTGGCAAGAAATAGCATGTTTACCTTTAATGCTTATTTATATATAAAAGTGAGAGAGGGAAATAAAGAATTGTAAGTTGTATGTTATGTACTAGATTTAGAATTTTTATAATTAGAGTAAGCAATTATCAAAATTGGCTGAAGACAGCCCAGAAAATCTGCTCTTCTCAGTCAGAAATCAACTCAGTACAAAAATCACTTGCTGTACCTCTCTGTCCCATATTTTGCCATGAAAACTCTTGGTATTTCTTATGTAGCAACAAGCAGAATGTCAATCTAAATCTTACTCTAGCTTTAAAAAATCTTGTGTTTTAATAAAAACCTTTGTTGACAGCTCTCTGGCTGAACTTAGCTTCTTTTCTGGTACACTGAAGTCTCATAAAGATACTGGAATTTCAGAGGAAATTTAGCTTGCTGCGGGTGCTTTTTATCTTTCTATTATTTCCTTTCACCCTCTCCTTACTGAGTTCCATCTGCCATACTCTCCTCACTGTGGACATCTTTTATTCTATTTTTTCATCCATGTATATCCACTGATCATTATATGATTTTGCTTTTCCTTAGCCAAAAAACCCAATTGCAATGACCCAAACATTCCAAAAGTCAAGACATCAATATAAGTTTGGAATGAAAGCAATATTGACTGCCAGCACTTCTATAATTCCTAGCAATCAACTCCAATCTCTTCTCTCTTAATGATAGATAGATAAAACATTTGATTCCACTTTTCCAATCTATATGGAGGCCTTCACCATCCTTTATAACCCTCAAATTCAAGACAATTAGGACTTGATTAAATCCTATCATGTCTCAGGTCTCTTAAGCCAACTAATGGCATCTTAGAGAAGCCAAGTAATTTTGCAACTTCTCCCATTACCTCTCTCTATTCTGGTTCGTGTGCATTTCTGGCTCTAAGCATGAGTTTAATTAAATGTACTTGACATCCAATATAATTGAGAAAACTATTCTAGACCTTCAAAGTAGCAGCTTTATGTTTTTATTAGCAATTTGGCTAGGAATAAACCCCAACATTCTTATACATATTTTATATACACATTCATATTTGCATTTATATTTGTATTTTTACTTACTTACATAATGTATACACATGGATATATATATGTAATACAAATTCACAAGTCTTAACTTTGTCTTGATTCACATCTCTACACTGGCTCCATGCATCCAAACTAATTTCCCCAGAAAAGAGCTAAATAGAAAATCTGACCCAAATATGTTCCACACCTGTGGTGTGACTCCACATAGTTTGGGCATATGTGCCAAAATATGTGGAGTCACACCAGAAATACCTAACATACATTCACCTTCAAAAGTGTTATTTCCCACACTTTCAGGACATATGCTTCATAAAAGACTGAGCCCCTAAACAGCCAACTCCCTACAGGCTTTTCACTCTGCTTCTGTGACAGCCCAGCCTTATATCCTCAGCCTTCCTCACTTTCCAATTTTAATTAATTTTTATTTTTCAGTCATTCTATATTATTTTAGCAACAACTTAAATTGACAACTTTAATATTTTCTCTCTTTACACTACTATTTCTATATTTCTTTTACCTTGTATTTCATGTTAACATTTGCACCTTATATTCAACACCAATATAAGAGTGGTATGAGCTGAGATCCTCAGGTAATAATAGCCTTATGTGATGGGTACAGTGGGTTGCCAAGGGTCTGTTTCTTCACCATGACCAATTTTCAAATTGTAAAGGAAAACCAGTATTTGTTCATGATCTTCAAAACCTTTGACAATGGCCATCAATGGCTGTTGGTTGTCCTGCCCAGGCTGAGGGGAAAAATCTGCTTAGATAAGGCACTCAGAGTTCTGATCTGCTCAGAACTGTGCTGAAAATGTTTGCATAGGAGGGGAAAATTGGACACAGGCAGTCTCTGAGGTCATAGGGGCACGAGGGCCCTGATCCTTTTGGTTCAAATGGCAAGAGGGAAATTTTGAGGAGACAGGAAGGAGCATCAGAAAAATGCGATCTTATTTCTGTTGCATGCAAATGAAGAGAGAAAGACTGGGTTTTGTCTGTCAAGTTGTGCCCACACAGGAAGTGAGCTTCCTCCCTGTTAATCCCAGAACACAATTTGGTGAGAAAAGCTCAAAGAGCTCAGCTGCGTCTTGCGTTTGTCTTGTAAAATATCAGTGGGCTTCTCTTCCCAGCTCTGCCCCTGAGAGCTCCCTGTTGCTCAAATGTGATCATAGAAGGCTAGGCCTGCAGAAAGAAAATATGGGAGGGGAGCTCTTTTTAGTGATAAAATCCTAGGCTCTCAGCCTGCAAGGCAGAGGAATCCACCTTGAAGTCAGAGGAGCAATATTATCGGACATGAGAGGGGTCAGTTTGCAGTCAGCTTCCATTTATGAATTGTTCATAAAGAGCTGACTAATGACTGAGCAAGGTTTTAATAAGTGATTGTACTTCAGTAATAAGGTTAAGCAATTATGACATGGAAACATTAGTAACAAACTCTAATTGAATTTCTGGTACACTCATAACAATACATATTATAAATGGCATGGACTTATAGAGAATCAGCATTAAATAACACCTGTAGGAGAAAGGTTGAAGAGATTCCTTTGTCTGTCCTGTACTGTAAAGGATAAAAGGTTTCTGGCTGATGTGCACCTTGAGGCACATTGCTTTTCCAATAGCAATCATCTCAGAGGCAAAGCATGGTCCAACAGCCAGAGGAGCCCCCTCGGTCATTGGAAACACAGCCCCAATTTCCTGCTCCACTACAGAGCACCTGTAAGATTTTAGGAGGTTGTGCTCTTTCTGTAACACCTAAGACACCATTTCTCCAAGGGGAATCTGCACCAACATTCTGAACAGGGGACCAAAGAAAGGATCTTGCTTGGATACAGCAAAGAAAGTACTCCTGGAAAAAAAATTCAAATCTGTGTTTCAGGGGAAACTATGTTTCTGTTCTTGTTTCAGTAAGAACCAGCATGACATTGAAACTAACATTATATTTTTTTTTATCTTTGTTAAGAAATCACAGAAATACAGGGATAGAAAGTGAAAGAAAGTTCAAGCTCAGTTTCCAATATGTCAGAAAACTGTGTGATGATTCTTTAAATAAAAGGTCAATTGAAAACAACCTGAGTAGGAACTATAGACAAGTCTGTTGTCTAAAACAATTATGCATTGCCTCTAGCTGTGCACTGGGTCTGGATTATGTGTTTGTTTCTTCCATCTCAGGTTTTTGTGATGTTATAGAGTCCTGAGACAAAACTGTGAAGAGATTGATGCAAAGCCAAAATGCTCTGGGGTAAAAAAAAATCACCTTTCCCTTTGATACAAAATAGATGTTTCTGAGAAGATAGGAAAGGATGAAAATGACATCAGTAATTGTGACTTTGCAAAGGAAAGCTCCAAGGCCATCTGACTTAATTATGCTAATCACCCTATCAATCTTAATGGAAGAGAGATTGTAATCCTTAAAATACAGTCAGTGAGGCATCAAGAAAATTCCCAGTTTTCTTGCCTTTACTAAGGCCACTGATGGCCTCATTATAAAGGTATCACCTTACTTCAGATCCATTCAAATGCCCAGGTGGAGATGGCTGGCACTGACTGCCACAGGAGATAATGAGGCAGCTCCTAAAACTTGTTATGCAAAAATCTCACAGAGGAGAATAGAGCCATAGACAAACTTTTGTTAAACGTTAAAAAACCTGGGAAAAAAACACCTTTCTTTTCTTCTGGCCCTTTCTGGCTCCCTTGTTAAGTTCTTCCCACATTTGTGTGTTATCAAGCAGTAATACAATTCAGACCATGGAAAGAATATGAAGCCTGAGCCTCTTGAGGATTGGTGCTTTAACTCAAATTTCTAATCAAGAGCTGTTATTAATGATGGAGGTGAATTTTTCTGAAGAGGCACACATATATCTCAGTTTTCTGTAAGTTCTAAATGAGGGAAATACCTGTGAGCATGGAGGGGTTAAAGGCTGCTACTCCTACCTGGTAATGAAGGAGGAATGGGAATCTGATTTGACACATGATCAAGCTTGTTCCTGTTATCTCAGAGAGATATACTTTGGCTGACATATTAATTCTCAAAAAGGATCACCCAAGTTTACTAAAAATGCTTGCATAGGACAAAATATCTGCCTGTATATACAATAAAGGAAGAATCTCCTCCACTCTTTGAAAAGTATATTTCCATCTCAGCTCTTTTCTTCAGCCACCTGATGAATGCTGATGGTGCATGAAGTTTTGGCTCCCACCTAGTTTGTTCCTTTATCTCTCACCTTTCAGAAAAAAACCTACCACTTCTTGTCAGGTCTGATTTGGTCACGTAACAGACTACAGCACAACTTTAGCGAAAATTGAATTGTGTTTATTGCTTTATGGTCTGTTTTACAGAATCACACAATATGTTGAGTTGGAAGGGACCCACAGGACAAGCCCAAGTCCTTTGTGAAGAAGTACAAGTCAGTTAAAATGGAAGCTCACCAGAGATTATGTGGATGAAGGGATAAATGATAGAATATTCACTATATGATAGTCATAATGAATATTCACTATATGATAATCACTATAAATGATAGAATATGCTTATTCTTCTCTCAAATTGTTTCACACTGGATGTTGAGCAGAAGCTCCCTACATGTTTTTCCCTTGGAAATCATTCTCCTAGATCTGTTTTTGATAGTGTCTATTTTTCCCAAAACAAAATAATGTAACAGCTTTAATTTAAAACTTGAGCATCTCCAAAATGCCACTCACACGTTGGTGGGTGATGTTTAAGCTAAAGAACTGGAGTATGTAAAGGAAGATTCCATGTTTAGAAAATTTCCTATCACAATGCTGATAATATCATGTGAACTGTTCACAAATAAAAATAATTAACATTTAATATAAAGTCTTCTGATCACTTAGCAGTCTTCTCTCTTTCTCCACCCAGATTAATGAGTTTTGTGCTAATTTAAAACTAAAATAAAAACCTTGGGGTTTTTAACAACTATGTTCATTACTTATGTCTAAGAAACTCTACCGGGCACATTCTAATTTTAATACTGAATGCTTTCAAAAATGCATGGTGATTTCTAAACAAAGGTAAATTTCAAAGTGATTTAAATGTTTATTTTAAAAACAGTGAAAATATGAGTTAGAAATATACTAACATGGACTGAAACTGTTCTAGATTCTGCACATAGTAATGAATAGTTTTGCTTGTCTTGAAATAGTTCATATTGAATATTCAATTCTTAAAAGAAATAAAAGATGATGAATGGTGTTTCAGAAAAGCCCATTTTCTGTATCTTAAATTCAGAGATTAAATAAATATTTTATTTTAAATTGAGCATTATTGTATGGATCTCAGGAGAGGATTTAAATCATAAACTTGTTTTACTTTCAGTGGTTTATGCTACTTTTTAACTTTTTCCAAGTAGATATTAAATTGCTGAATTTGAACCACTTGACACAGTCTAATCAGATCATCCTACCCTGTTAAGTAGGGTGTGTCAGGGCAGTAGGCAGCAATCTCCATCACAGGAATAACTCTTTCCTCCCTGCTAATGCTGATGTAACACCCTGAAGGTTAATATCAGTTTATTTGACCTAAGGTAAAGAGAAAGCACAATGATTTCATGGAATTGTTCAGCACTTCAATGAATCCAGCCATACCTTTCAGATTTGATGATAATCTAACATCCTGAGAGCTACAGACACTTCTATACTATTGTAAGTAATATATAAATCTTCTATTCATTCTTAGCTGGTTTGGTTTCTTTGATAGTAGATCAATTGCTATTATTGCCATATGTGACACCTTACATATGTCACAAGACAGTGAAGCAAATAGAGAGCACCCAAATTCTATGTTTGTGATGCAGAGCACTTAAATCACCACTTATCTCCAAATACCTTCTTTGACTGATACATTGAAAACTGGATGGAGAAACCAATGTAGTTACTGGAGTTTATTATACATAAATGAGGAACATTTTTATTAAAAAATAAGACATTTACACCCTATTGTAATATTGCTCTGGGTTTAACAATTTCATGAATTTCAGTGCTCATCAAGCACAGAATCACCTGCTGTGCAAGGGAGGGGATTGTCCCACTCTGCTCTGCCCTGGGGCAGCCTCACCTACAGTGCTGGGGGCAGCTCTGGGTGACACAACATAGAAAAGATATTAAACAATTAGAGAATTGCTGAAGGAGGGCCACAAGGATGGTGAAGGGCCTTGAGGGGAAGCTGTGTGAGGAGTGGCTGGGGTCACTTGGTCTGTTCAGCCTGGAGAAGAGGAGAACTCATAGCACCCCACAGCTTCCTTAGGAGGGGAAGGGGAGGGGAAGGCACTGATCTCTGCTCTGCGGTGACAGTGACAGGACCTGAGCGAATAAGAAGGAAGTTGTGTCAGGGGAGGTTCAGGGTGGACATCAGAAAAAGGTTTTTCCCCCAGAGGGTGGTTGGGCACTGGCAGAGGCTCCCCAGGACAGTGGGCACAGCACTGAAGCTGACAGAGTTCAAGAAGTGTCTGGACAATGCTCTTGGACACAGGATGTGACTCCGGGGGATGGATCTGTGCAAGGCCAGGAGTTGGACCTGGATGATCTCAATGATATTTGTGGTTCCCTTCAGCCTATTCCATGGTTCTATGATTCTGTGAGTTGAGGTGGCTAGAGAAGACATTTGGTGAACAGAGCTGCTTTAATTCCCAGGAATCAAGGCCCCGGTGCTGCCCAGGAGGAGAAGCTTCTGGGCTCAGCCTGTAAAGCAGCTTTGGACCCAACTGCAATGACATCAAACCAGGCTTGTAAGGCCAGGGCTAGCGAGCTGTGCAGTGGCCCTGGGAGGGCAGGAGGGCAGCAGAGCAGGGAGTTTATGACACCAAGGGTTCCAGGGGCAGGGTGAAGGTGGAGTTTTCCAGGCGGGGTCCACAGAGGCGCCTCTGCAATGTGCAAGAAAGGCTAGTAGGGAAAACTGAAGTCAGTGAAGTTAAAGGTGCAGAGATCTTCTGGAATAGTTTTAACAATATCACCTGAATAAAGAGACTGTATGCACCTTTGAAAGAACTGTGAAAATTCTTGAACTTTCATAGGTGCCAGTAAGTAAAATAGATATTAAAGCAACATTTATTAAATCTTGGCTTTCAAGTCTTAAGAATGGCATATCCTAATCATGCCTGTCCTCTTTGGATCCTTTTCACCTGGCCACCTGCACATAAGGCAGGCCAAAGAAAAACTTAGCTGTGATTCACCACAACTTTTGAGCAACAAAGAAATACACTATGTTCTCATCCACTGAGTACTCTCAGCCTAGTTAAGTTACATCTGCAGCACACATTGTCCTGGACAGGATATATAGAGAGCAGAAATATCTTTGTTTCCCGTGGTGCAATTGCAACGAGTTCAATGAATGTTTTACTTAAAAAGGAAGAGTATTTTCAGAAGGTAACACCTCTAAGAGAGCACTCTCAGCAGAATCCACTTTTCATGTATAGCTGTAAGCTGTGCTGATGTGCTGACCCAAACACCCTCATAAATTTAGACTATATGAAAGGCACTGAATGTAATTATCTGAGGTAGCTAGAACATTTATTATTATAATTAAAGTCAATTACTTTTATGACAGGATCAAAAAATAAACACCACCTTTAACACTTCCCTCGTTTTCCTATCTCTTGCACAATATATTGCCACAGTAATTACTGTATCTTACCATCCTCCTAGCAAATTCCAAAGACATGGATATCTTAATTCACTTGGCTAGTCTCCTTCCACATGACTGCTTCACTTAGCAGCAGTAGATGGATATCTTCCTTAAAATGCTGATAGCAATCCTGACTTGGTTTGCTTTAAAAAATGAGTAGTTTATTGTTGTCAGAACACCTCTGGGTAATGAAGGATGTGGTTTGAGTTATTGCTAGGAAATTATTAGCTCATAAGCAATGCTAGACACATCCTATTGAAATGGAATGTCATTATTACTATGGGAACAATATGAGACAAAGAATATTCTATACTGTCCATCTCTCTGTAAATGTCTGCTCTGTTTGGAGTTGGAGCTGAATAACATTCCACTAAAATAATCACAAACTACTTTTCCTTCCGGGATTATATTCAGGGCCCAATTAACAAATTAACTTACTGACAATGTTTAGGAAGTCTGATTTTCAAACTCCTACTGAATGTACTTCAGTTTTAAGGCCAAGGATGCTCCATTCAAGTCAAACAAAGTCCCTTAGGGAAATAGTAGGATGCAATTTGTTACCAGCTATCCTGTTCAACAGCTGTCTGATTCTCTGCTCTTTTCTTGGATCCATGTTACAGTAGAAACAGTAGTTATCTAATACACAACAAAACCTCATCCAGGCCTCATGTCTGAGGTCACAAATCTTTACTGCTGTGGGGTGAACCTACACTCTATGAGGAAAGTTCCCTCTCCAATATTTTGTGTGGTTTAAACAAAACCAAATGGGAAAAAAAAACAACAAACCCAAATAAACAAACAAACACAAAACAAAACAAAAAAACCAAAACCCAAAAAACCCCAAACCAACAACAAACCTCAGTACAATGAAACTTAATCAGTGTCAGCTGGTTGCTGCTCTTAACAAGTGGTGGAATCTTCTACTGTG
Source organism: Thryothorus ludovicianus (assembly GCA_013397245.1). Lineage (NCBI taxonomy): Eukaryota > Metazoa > Chordata > Aves > Passeriformes > Certhiidae > Thryothorus > Thryothorus ludovicianus. Next base: position 124,478 of record VZTB01000335.1, on the reverse strand, counting down.
AGGGTCATCTCCCAAAAAGCTTTTTGGAAAACCCTCGATGGACTCAAAGATTCAGCAGCACCTGAAGAAACAGAGAGAGAAGGATTCACTGTGCTCTGATACTCTGATATTTCAGAGTCTTATTTTAAAAGATAAATTGACATAAAGGGCTGCATTGTCATTATAGGACGGTCCATCCTTTAGGGATGTAAATCACATTGTGACAGTGATATCATGGACAGAGAATGACCAGAAGTGGGAGATACCTGTGGGGAGCTGAGTTCTCTGTCTTGTTCCTACTGGAGACTCACACTGGGGCAGTCAACAGGCCCACCAAGCACCTGGGATGAGAGACACTGGTCTACTGTAGCTAGGGTTTGATTGCCAGCCACTTAATACCAGACCTGGGAACACTGGTGGAAAGAAAGATGTGCTTTTCTATAAACTCAGCATAGGAAGGAGAGGATACACAGCATGCCTTGTTTTAGATGTTATAGATGTCCCATACTTTGTTGGGACATAGGGATGTGGGTCTTGGAGAGGGCTATGGTGATGGGAGGCTGGAGAAAGAAGCCTCAGCTTTCTGCCCCAGCAATGCCACAGGCCATGAAAAAGAGCTGGAACTGAGATGGATTTATTGAGCATGTGGGTGAACATGTGGAAAATTCTTTCCCCCAAGCTGTGCTTCAAATATACATGTGTAAAATAGTATTGAGGAGACCTAGGATCCAGCAATTTGCAATTGCTGTAAGGCCCCATGATTTGCCTGCCTGCTACAAAATAAAACTTGGAGTCCAGAGGTCTTCATGTTCCTGAGCTAATATCCAAAGTTAATTAGCAGGTCCTGCTGCAGGTTAGTCTATAGCATTGCAGAGGTCTTAATTTTCTCAACCTTGTGGGCCATTTCAAAGACAGGAATGAACACACTGTGATGAATGGTGACCCTTAAAATTCTCTCTGATCCAGGCCATGTGCCATTCTATGAGTATCCACACAAGCTAAGCTGAAGATAAAAATAATTGGGTAAAAGTCAGTGTGTAGTGCAGTAATTGACATTAGATGATGCAAGTTTCTTTTCTCCCCTTGACCAGTTTTTCTCTAACTCATACCCTTCTAGTCTTTTGGTCCCATTATATTCCATACTGGGGTGTCTTAATTTGAATATGTTCTTTCCTGAAACTACCCAGCCTTCTCTAGGAAGAACTTCTTGGTGAATTAAGCATTCTCTGCTCAAAAATCAATCATTTAAAAAAAAAAAATAGGACATTGATTAAATGTATCTATGCCTCTATTAGTAATATGAGTGTTGAAAAAAAGTGTTCAAACTCTGACTAATGAATTTAATAATTTCCATAGAAAATGGATAAAGAATGAAAATAACTCATTAGAAAGTGTGTGAAAGTAAATATTTAGCCTAGTAAAGTTTCCTGGAGTAACTCGAGATCTTAAACAACAAAAAAGTCATTAAATAGACATCTCCAATTACAGCATTGTTTTGGTTGCTGTTGCTTTTACTACTACAAAGCTATGCTACTGAAATGAACTCATACAGGAAAAGATACAGTAAGAAAATGCTACTTATTTCATAATTGTAAGCTTGTAAAACATTAGGAACAAATCCAGGTTTGACTCCCAGCTTTCAAATATTTTCAGACACAGGAAAACAATTAAAACCTCTCTATACTGACACATTTCCTACATTTTATGCTGCTCATGGCAACCATGAACTCAAGTTCAACAGTTTCAGCAGTCACCTATACAAGACATAAACTTATCTTTGTGGGGAATTCTCCTTCATATTTTTATTCTAAGGGAAGTGAAAAATTAGGCAAATTAATGATGATAAGCAATCAAAACAAAGCATAAAAAGCTAACCTTCCTGTATCAAGTTGTCGCTTGCTGCACAGTAACAAGATAAAAATTATACTCTAAGGAGATGGAAACCTGAGTTTTTCATCCTCAGCCACAGAATAACCTGGACTTATTACCTGATTTCAATGAACTGAATCAAAGAGACTACATTCTCCAACTGGCCAGTACCTGCATTTTTAAAAGCCTTCTAGCTGACAAGATTATGGAGAGATAAATAAGGGAAGTTTTTCTTAAGCTATTGTGGTGGCTTAGCACCAGCAGGAAATTAAACTCATTAATACCTGGTCAAAATGCAGTTATTAGAAAAATTAGATCCTTCCAAAAGAAATTGCCAGAGCACATCAAAGTCATAATTTACAGTAATATCTTGATGGAAAATGTATCATGAACTCATGTATTTGGCTAACAGCATTGCTGACACTGTACCCAACATAAAATGGCATCTAACACATCCCAGTTCTTATTGCCTTTGGATTCTGTTCCTGGGTACTTACAGGTCCATCTCAGGAGTTTTGATGAAGCCTAACCCTGATATTATTGTGAAGACCTGAAATGAGGTCATAGGACAATTGTAGAATCCTAAGGGACTTTAAAGATACTTTAGCCCCTCTCAATTTATGGGGTCAATACTTGAATTGAGACAGGTTACTTTTGGGAAAATAAATAAAATTTAGTAAGTAGAAGGCTGGCAGTAATTGGCCTTTGAAATGCATGAAAGGTTTACCCCCATTCCTAGTGAGCTTAATCCTTGGACTTTGGAACTATCTTGTCCCTCAGAATAGTGGTGGTTAGAGTGTTCAATAAAATAAAAAAGGAAAAACCCACTGAAGGTTGATTACTCTGTATTAGACATAAAAAATGGGAAGAAGAGACTGCAGAGGGCACTTGGTAACTTGCTGTGACTCTGGTCCTGTAAAAACAGGTTGTAATAACACCAGGAACCTACTTCTCAACTTGTTTTTATTTTCAGATAGAGTAGTTCACTTTATTATCCCTCCAGTGGAAGATAAACACTATGAAGGAAATCTAATTCAGACCTTTATGTCTATTTATAAGGGTGGGGAAAAATGGTGTTTGGCAGACTTGTAATTAGGGGAACTGACATGTTGAGAAGGCTTTTATCCCTCTTCACACAGAGTGTACACCCTCAGTGCAAAGAGAAACATTTCCTCTCAAACATTCATTTTGTCTGGATTGAGGGTCAAGCTGCTCTTCATTGAAAAACAAGACTTGTGGGGCAACCTAAAATCTGATTAAAGAATAGTCTGAACTGGCAAAAGATTTTTTTCTGGGCAGAAATTGAATGAATTAAGTCAGATTAAAAAGAAAGAAGAGTTGAAATAGAGGTAAAACTTCACCCACCAAAACTTGAGGGGGAAAAAAAAAATCAAACTGTAGGGAAGCCAGGCAGGGAACGTTCAATTAGCTGGTTGGCATTTATGCAGGATCATGGGATAAATGTCCTTTGCAGGCTCTCTGCCAGTAGTGTGCAGGCTATTTCTCTTTGAAGGCCTTCGGTTTCACAGGGGCTGAGGGTTTAGTGGGGTTTTTTACCATTTTCATGCAGTCAAATAATGATGACAGAAATGTCAAGAAACGAGATCAAATGTATTGAGGGTCACTACTGCTTTTTTACCAAAGTGCTTCTGGTGTTTGGCACCCAGACCAGCTCAACAACACGTATCAGAGGTTAAAGAAAATAATAGCCTGGGCATTGTAGAAAATGATAAGAAACAAGTAGCAGGGAGGCAGATAGTACTCTCTGAACCCAGTGTTATTTCCAAAGGTTAGGAGAGAATGAGTATTTCTCCTTTTTTTAAATGTCAATTTAATCTGAAAGACACTGAACCTCAAGTAACATTTCAAACTAATGTAGAACTTCTGAAAACAAGGTAATTGCTGATCAAGCAGACAGGGATTTTATCTTGAACTGACTGTAAGTTTCAATACCCCTGCTGTGTTATAAATATCAGTCAAAAAAAGTGTAGAAAGGGAAAGGGGAAAAATATCCAAGGACAGCTGCTGAGTCCTTAGCAGTGGTGAGCTACAGAAACCAATGTGCTGAGATTTAAAGAAGGATGAACTACTTTCTGTCTGAATATTTTGTGAATTTCCCTTACTAAACAGAGAGGCTGCTACAGTAAAAGCTTTGTGACTTTTTGAGAAGAAATCAAATACTTTAAAGGTGAAGAGCCTTGCCCAAGGCTACACGGTAAATCAACAGTACATCCAAGGAATCCAAATGCAGGGCTTTAGTGCTGGATATTTCTTCTAAATGTTCTTCTTACACCATAATCAACAACCATATAACTTCTTAAATATCTTTAAACATACTCTGCATCTGGGTTGAGACACAGTAATTTGCTTCAGTTTTTCTATATGAAACGGAAAATGAGGAGTTAAAGGAATTTTTAATATCAGTTGGTGCAGCCAGAGATGTTCAGCTTAAACACTACAAAAAGTACTGCCATAATTCAGAGGGACTGTGGAGTCTCTCTTGGGAAGATTTTTCACATGGATGGACAAATATCTCTGCAAATATACCCAATTATTCCTGGGAATGCAGATGTGCACAGGGTACAGCAATGGATCAACTGGGGGTTCCTTGAAGTAATAGTAAGAACAGCAATCTATGAGCAGAGTTCAAAGCGCCCACTCTCATTTCATGTTCTAGATACCTATCTAGGCTTTAAAGGCTCTAGCTTAAAAGCTTTCTTTGCAGAACCACCATATGATTAAGCCAATAATAATTTTTTAAATCTCAAAATCATTAGTCAGACCAACATTTAATAATTAAGTCTGTCTATAACTTAATTGCTGAAAAGGCTTTGTTAGCTCAAATTTAATATCAAATCAACTTTTTCAAAAAATAAATTGGCTGCCACATATAGTGCTACTGCTATTGTAGGTCTGTGCTTATTTTGGATATTATCTACAAATTAATGCTTTGCAGTACAGAATCCAGGATTCAGAGCAGTCTATGTGTGGTGACCTTTTCCACAAAGCAAAATGGTCTTTATATAGAAATTATAGAACAGTTTCACCAATATTAGTCCTGTTCCTTTTTATTCCAATAGCATGATGAGAGGAGCTATTCTGTTTAGGAGTATGGGGGAAGGCATGTAAGGAAGATTCAGAAAACTAGAGAGATGCATAATGCATTGGTAGAACTTTGATGTATAACTGTGTTTCAAACCCACATGAACTTTTTATAATTATTATTATTGTATTACTTTAAGTTTTCTGGAAGTGTTGATTGTCATCTTTGATAGAAAAAAAAAAGAAAGAATCCCCTAAATCAATGCTGTATAGAGAGTAACAGTGCAAGGTTTTGCACAAACCATTATCATTCAACGTGGTCTAAGTGTTGCACATCTCAAGAGGCAGAAATCATCTACTGCCATATTTCAAGAGAATGATCTGCATAATAAAAATGGTAAGTGGTGATGGCATTTTGCGATGTATGCAGTTCCTCAACAGGAAATATGCTAGGATTCCAGATCCAAAGCACCACATGAATTTTTAAATAGCCCTCACTCCTTCAGGGACCCTGCACTGGATTTGGAATGAAAATTTAAAATGTAAATGCACCTTCTCTTGCATCTCCTTTAGGGCTTTAAAGGTGAATTTTATTCTGTGTTCACATGCTTGTTTAGAACTGTGCATTCACTGATAAGAAATCCAAATAATCCCCCTTGATCAGAGATGGAAGTGATACACTAAAGCCCTCCAAGAAGTAGAATAAGATCATCCAAACACTTTTCTCCCTCCTACAAGGTAAGTAGTATGAGAAAAGGAAGTTGTCTTTCTGATAGTTGGTAAGATTAAAAACACTCTTGTGTGCTATGCAATGCCTTTCTTTTTTTTTCACAAATATTTTCTAATAAAGACTACGTGTACCTTTTCAAAGTAACTGGTGGTACTCCAGGAGTCATTTTGAGGGCTCTTTGCAAGAGTAAATCCATATTTGTTACATCTGAAAACCATGAACCTGATCAAAGTTCCATAGTACCAGGATGAATCTTCCTGTTGTCTTCCACTAAAGTTTAGAAGTTGTCCTAAGCCCATCTTCAAGGCATAACAGGCTACCTACTAAAGCTTATGAGAGTATATATAGGTTCATTCAGAATTAATGTCTTTTTTTTAAATTAAATAAAGGGTGACTGACTCTTTTATGCTTGGAACTATCTTTACTCCCAATCTTGTGAGCAGGAAAACTGTGCTTCTATTTTGGTCACAGGTAGCCAATTCTGAAATGGGCCTTCAAGGAACCACAAAACATAGATTGCACAAACAAAACAGGAAAAGTCTAAAAAGGTGGAAAAAAAAATTAAGATTTCCCTATGTATTTTAAACAAAATCTGAGTTTTCTGAACTAGAATTATAAAACAGAGCTTGGGAAAAAAGTAAATCCACAAGTGAGTCATGACCCAGGTGCCATCAAAGAGACTGTGCAGAACTACTCAATGAGATAGAATTAAACTCTCGGCAAGTGGATCCCATGATGAGATTTCAACCAAAAAAGGTGCCTATAGGCTCAGTGAATGATGTAACACTTTATGCAACACACGCTGCAGTTCTCTGAATTCAGGGAGGTATTTCTCCTCTGCATCCTGTAGTTTGAAGAGCTGACATCTGATTGTACATGAGCAGCTCAGACTTTGATCAGATCTTTAACTGTGCTTGTGTTTTGTCTTCTATGAGAGGCATGTTTTCTAAGTGCTTTATTTACACTGTACAGCAGGAGATAATGCAGAATGAGAATTGGATATACTTGGCACACGCTGATTTGACTGATTTGTGAACATGCTGTCTGTGCAGAATATAGCTACAAAGTCTGCACTGTTGTATTTATACCAAAGAAAAAGCTAGCTTCTATTTATTACTTAGGCTGAATACTGAGTGCTTCCCATGGTAGATCCACTCAGCTGTAAATTCTAAAAGGTACAATGGGAATGAGTTAAAGCATTATGCCACCATTGCAAAAACTTTATTGGGAGTGACTTATCGATATGTCATCTGTACACAGTTTATTAGATATGTATCAATGACAAATGTGTGCTTCTCATAGACTTATAAATGAATCCACCCTACAAATTCTTTCTTATCTCTTTTGAGATTAGCATCTCATCAATACTTTGCCCATGTATATGTACATACTCATTAATAACTGCCAGAAAAAGAATAAGATTACAGTGCCTTTTTGTACAGAGAGAATATTCCTGGAATTTGTCAGGTTTGTATCAAGCATTGGTCAATCTCTTCTCCTTGTAGAACAAATTCAGTGACTGAAGGAATATTGGACTTTCAGAAAAGCTGTTGATAGCTTTCTTCCTATGTGAGAATGCTTGGTGAATGAAGAAGCTTTTTGACCCTGTTCTCCTTTTTTATGAACACACCCCTTTCATATCACAGGTGTAATTTTTAAAATTAACTTCCTCTCAAATGCCAGTTTTCTGATTAAGAAATGCACACCTCCCTTTAAAAATCAGGCCAAAAAGCTGACATTCCAAAACATTCACATTTAAAACAATTTAATGGGCTAGGTTTTCAAGGGATACTCTAATCATGCGGGGGGGAAATTTTAGTAAGTCCAGAAAAAGTTTTATCTCTGTATATATTTTTTGGATGCATTTCCAACAGAGGCTCAGAAGCTGCTCTTGGTAATTGTCCTGTCCAAGACCTGAACTGAGAGGCAAGGAAAGTCAGTCAGTTCTTGTCCTTAAATCCTACATGTAATGGGCAAACGAATCAGAAAGAAATGTTTAACCCACAGGCAAAGGTCTTGTCCTCCTTGAAAGTTAATTAGAAACATTTTATGGAATCAGGAAATTACTATTTCTCCCCTTTGGAGCTTTTCCTACCAGTAAGAAGTCTTCGGAGTAATGATCTGGTTTTCTTCAGTGCCCCAAAGCTTAAACCTTTAGCCAAGGTGACTTGGGAAAAGCTTTTTCTTTGGTTTTCATCAGGAATAACATTGAAAGCATTCTTTGCTTCCCACTGATTTATACCCACTAATCTACATGGGTTTTTTTTGTTCATTTTGGGGTTTATGAGGTTTTAATTTTTTTTCTCCTTCTTGGGACAGCTTTACCTCCATCTTAGCACTGTTTCTGACATCTGAGATTTATTTATATTTTCTCAAAATCTTAATAAGGCTGGTATGTGCTATTTCAGAAGGAAGAAATGTTTCTTGAATGCTACATCTCAGTAGAACTCTTGAATATGGTAGCAGTTCCCTCTTCCAATGTCTCCTCTTAACATTATTCCAAATCCCAGTCACCCCCTAAGACAAGGGATGACCACAAGCTATGCCTTCATTCTACAATTATTTTGAAGACTATATGATAAAATAAAAACTTTTTATAGGGACTGTTCATATTTCAACTTCAAAACTCTTTTATGCAGACTGAAAGCAGGACACTTCTGAGCCACCTGTGGGAAAATTTCATTTCTGCTTAGTCCTAGGAATATAAATTTTTATGCAAAAACAATACCTAGAGGTGGTGGCATCCATAAGTCCCCAGGCAGTGCTCTGTTCCTACATGTGGAATGGAAGTTTGGCTTCCATTAGAGGATTCCTAAGGAGCAGCAGTGAGGTGATTTACAAGAGAAGTAATTTTTTGCATTTATTGTTGGTATTGCTGTGACAGCTTTATGGACATTCTAGAATAATGTTCCTGATTTGTCTTCTAAATGCAAATATATTCCCAGTCCTCTGAAATACTTGGGTGGTAGATTTTGTGGGTAGATTTTTGTTCCTGTACTCTGCATAAAGCTAGAAATAGCTGAAATTCATAGCTGAATGCAAGAAAAGACTGCATCTGAATGTTAAATTAACTGAAAAAAAATCAGAGCTCAACATATTGTCACATGGTAGGAAGGTGATCATGTGTCATCCTCCTGTTTTAAGCATTGTTGTATTTCTGTTGAAAAGAGAGAAAATCTGTGCTCCAACTGGGTTACAAAGGTCAGGGACTGGCAAATGAAATAGTGAAATAGAAGTAAAATCTTTAAGTGACAAAGAGGGCACTTGTTGAGAAAAGACAAACTCAGGTTTACATACTTTGTCAAAAAGTCAAAATAGACAGTGTTAATTGAAGCTCCAGAGAACGACTTTAGGAATTGAAATTCCAGATATGGCACACTTTCTTAAGAAATTCACAATACCAGTTCTAATACCACAGTTAGAAACCCATACAAAAATCCTAGAAGTGGCAACCTGCCATTACGTGATAAAAGATCTGACTTTGGATCTTAAAACTTGCACATTTTCATCTATTTATAACACTGCCAAAAGATTTCCCTGGTATCTCATTAGTCCTTTCATCACTATCACAGTATACATTCTCTGCCGCTCTCTTTAGATCTGAAGACCAAATAAGCTGCTTAGAACTTGAAGAAAAAGAGATTTTGTAAAACTGGTGCTTAAAGTTGCCCTCTGCTGCAGCATAAAGAACACACAAACCTATTTTCATTGCTGTTGTAGTCAACACTATCCAAGTGATCCATCCTGGATCTGAGTACCAAAGAGAATGAGAAGCAAATAATAATGTAAATAAAACTAATTGTCTCACTATAGGAAGTTAAATGATTTCCAGAAAGAAACATCTGGAATCAAAATAAGGAGGTTATCCTCCAACTCAAGGATGCTCAAAGACACCCAGAACTTTACTATCTGCTGCAAAAAACCACAACCAGTTCAGAGGGTAGATCCCACAAGGAAAATTAAGAGAATGGAAAATTCCCAGATTTGTTGAAATTGTGTTAGAGTTATGACCAACATCCCCATGAATTTCTTAGGGCCATACAATACACAGAGGAGGATCCTTTTTGGCAGTTTGTATGGTGCCTTTTCACCATGGTGACTCTCCCCTACTCTTCTCCCTTAAGCAAGGAAAGCTGTGACATTCAATCCATTTCCAGCTGTAAGTCTGATTTCTTGAAAGGGTTGTGATTTTACCCTGTTCATCAAACACTGCCAGCATCTTAATTTCCCTGGAGTATGACACAAGTAGCAGTAGGCAGGCAATGAAAGTTTTGATTCATTAAACTCATTAGCATTTTTTTGAGTTTCTGTTGAGCTTGAGCAATTACTAATAAAAGCAAAAAGACTGTCCTTGACAAAAATTCTGCTGAAATACTGATGTAGCCAACAAACCAATTGCATGGATTCTACAATGGCAATAGTCTGTCCTGCTCACATATCGAAATTCTTCCCATAATGGTCATTGTGGAAATAGTCTTGAGCAATACATATTTTTCAAGGTTGGCTAAAACCAGATCTAGATTAAAACAGATTTAGATTAAAAAAGCTCACAGTTAAGAATCAAATTCAGACAACCAAAGAAGATGTTCCACTTGAATATAAATTTAAGCAAGTCAGACTTCTGTGGGATTTAAACATGTAAACTAATGCTTAACATTAATATAAAATGGAAGATATTATATTGAATCAGGCTTTTCATGGACAAGAGATAAATAGTTTTAGATTTTGATTGGAAAAAATCTGCAATTTACATGCTTTGCAATTTGTATAAATAATTGCTACCTGTGAATTTTCCTTAGAAAAGGGCTAGTACATCACATGAACTTCAAGTTTATTAAGGTATATAGCAACTCTTAATCAAGCAAAATCTTCAGGTTTTATGAGGTTTGCAGGCCCAAGGCCTTTTTCTTCTGGTAGACTTTAAGGTACAGCAAGATCCATGACACCAGACTGATGCCTAGCTCTACCCCTGAACAGGTTCAGTGATGGAAATCCAACCCAATTCTACTCGAGAGCATCATCCATTGTCCTGATTGTTCTTCTACTCAAAGTATTTCCTAATGTATAACTGACATTTTCCCAGCAACATCCTAAATCTATTAGCCTTGTTCTGTCCTTGATGACTCGAGAGAATAATTAGTCTCTCTTCTCTGTAATATCCCTTTATGTATGTATAGACAGTCATATCTCCTAAGTGCTACATGTCCCATCCTCTTTATCACCCTTGCAATTTCCATTTTCCAAGTCCTTTATCATTTTGCTGCTATTGCCCTCTGGACTACATTCCATTTTTCTGCAAGGTCCTCAGTAATCCAACATGTAGAAAAGAACAACCCTGACACCTTGTTCTCTTACCAAGTGATGGCTACAGGAACAGATCATCTTTCATTCGCAAGATGAAATCCCCCTCAAGTGGTTACTTTATCCAAATTCTTTTTAGAAGTCGTAAAGATGTTTCTGGGCACAAGAGAAGGAACACCTCTTCCCAAAACAAATGAAACTTGTTAAACAGATTTCTTGACGTTTTTACTTGCCAAGCAGAGGCAATGTGTGGAAGTCCAGGCAAGGCAGCACGGACTCACAACACTCCTGCTGCAAAATATCTAAAATGAAGCTTTACAGAAATGACACTGTCCCACTGAAAGAAGAAACACTGAAAACATATATGGTATATTAAGGAATCAATTTTCTTCTGTTTGTGGGTGGTTAACTATGGTTTTAGTGCCATTCTTTTCCAGTTCTGAAGGTGAAAGTCTTTGGCTGTCACTGCTGAGAAAAACAAGCAAATGCATTAACCCACGTAAAGGAGTTAAACTGCTCACATCATATTTCATGGCCATACCATAAGATAGAGCAGTAGATTTTCAATTTTTACATACTACTCTTCTTGCATTACTCCCACCATTTTCTCTAAAATAGCTCTAACTTTAGGAAGTCATTAACACCTAATTCTTCCCCAGTATGAAACATGTTTATCTGCCACACAATTAACAAAAGGGTTATTTTCTCAGCTGACAGTGGTTTAACTTTTAAACAAAATATGGAGAATTATGCATGTTTACAAGCTATTCTTTAATTTCAATGGACCATGCACTAACAAACCATTCAAAGGATTAGTAACAACTACCAATTTGCAGCAAAGTTATTCCAGCATGAAAATATACACTTTTATTCCCTGATTTTTTAGACTAGATTTCAGAATATGGTCTTCATATTTTCCAAGTCATGTTTCAGTTCAAATATCAAGGTATCCATACTACTCCAATATTACCTCTGGTTATGTTAGACAGACAACAACTTTGAGCAAGTCTCTTTTGAAGAATCATTTTATCAGTCAAAGCATGGGGAGCATTCGAAGTACATAATGAACAAGCCAAGACACAGAAATCTCTTTAAAACATTGAAGTGTTGTGGTGATGGGTTTTATGAGTTTCTAGAGACTTTGAAAAGTATTTTACCACAGAGAGAAAGGACTGTTTATCTCAGCCTCCTGCTCAGCTACAGGACCATTGTTACTGTCCACAGACAGCCAAACAACATAATTGGGGGACTGAAACATGAAAGATGAACAGCACTTGCCAAAACAAACTGTTTCTCTGATCTCTCTTGGACAGTGAATTCAATAACCACACAAGGAATGATCCGCAAAACTATTTTTTAAATAGAATATAACATCCATTGATTTAAAGTGAGATATTTGCCTTGCAGACACAAGGGAATAATGGACATTGTCTGTAGGATTTGCTTCGTGTTTTATAAAAGACAGTTGATAATGTAAATATATATTTGAAGTATTTTGAAACTGGCCAATATTCACAGTTATTGGAATAGGCTTGAGCAGGACATTAAACATGGCAAATTACAGGACACAGCAAACTACAGGAGTGCACTGGGATGCAGCATTAAGAAACTTGGTCCCTAGCTAGTTTTACTCATCACATTTCTATTAACATCAGTGGAACTGCTGCTTTTTAAGTTGTTTTGGCAGAAGGAAAAAGAATTCTTAAAGTAACAGCAAAACTTAAGAACCTTGCTCTTTGAAGGAGAGTTTGTTTCTTTGGAAACATGACCATAAATCATTTTCCGTAGAATTCATTTAGACATTTGTGAAATAGCTCATTAACAAGGCACTTTATCAGAAGCAATGAAATTAAGACTTTTAACATGTTAGATTGATAATATCACTTCACATTTGTAATAGCCCCTTTCCTGCCAGAATCTTCAATCATCTTGCAACTATTTATTAAGCCTTACACCACATGTGGGAGGCAGGTACAGGATTTTATATTCCTTCAGGCCAATCGTCCACAGACCACAGAAAATTCCTGTCCCCAAAAAGTGTTTGCTAAAGATGTTTAGACATTTTGCTAAGCAAGATACAAGTATAGTTTATCCTTTTGTCTGTACAGAGTCATTTTAGTTACTTTAGGCTGTGGATTTCCCTCCTATTTCGCCAAACAACCTGGTTATAAGTGATCCATCCCTACCGACTGGCAGATATGTGAGAAAAATTATGGTTGTTTGGCTCATTATGTTTCTTCTCCCACATTAAGATTTTGATGTGAAGAAGTCATGAAAATGGAGAATTATGTGGACATCTACCAAACCCAAACACACAAGATGAGCTGCAGAAACTTTTGGGTTCAAACCCAGAGNACATTTTACCTCATGTACAAGAGATGTACCTGCAAGGCTTGAAAACCAGTCCTCAACCCCTCCAGGGGGTTTTCCTGACAAAGACCCTTGGGACTCCTTTTGCAAACAGAAACTGTAAGAGAGTAAACCTAATAAGAAGTACCAGTAGAAATAAGCCATGATGGACATTTCAATTCCCTAAATATGGAGACTCTTTTCTAAACTATAAATACCAGTTCTTAAACAATCACAGGTGCACCCTCACTACAAATATTGACACTCTCCTTATAGG
>VZTB01000335.1:63457-108942 GCA_013397245.1 Thryothorus ludovicianus | reverse complement strand
CCTTATAGGAAACTGTGAGAAGCCCAGCTCACCCTCTTTCTTGCAGCAATATATTAGGACCTTAGGGGAGAGTAGGCAGCATAGGGAATCTCTAAAGGTAAGACTGTAAATTACTCTGCTGCTAGGAAAGACCTCCCAGTAGTAACCAGTATATAGGTAGGTTCTAGCATAAAACACAAGATGCTCAAAATAAGTTAATAATTATTTATAAAACCACTTGTTACCCTAAAACCAAGATTAAACCTTTCATTGCTCAATATCTTACAGCTGAGCTAGAGCTACTCATCCTTTTGCTTTCCACCATCTTTTAGCTTACTCCCTTCTCACTAGTCTGCAGTTCTGAATTTTAAAAGAACCTATAAGACTTACTGTAGTCTTAACTCCAAAGTAGCATATACCCTTCCCTTACAAAACAATTTTGTCACTAAAAATGAAAAGCACTTAAGAAAGCAGACTTATATAAGTTCTGTGCTTGGTGTTCCAGTGTATTATGGGAATTGGGAGGCTGTAAGTTTCAGTTAGTTAAGGCTTTTTGTGCTTGATTCCAGCTGTGGGAGGAAAGGAATAAAGGAGCAAGTGAGTAAGTAAACATGATAGGTACCAAGATAACTGCTTGTAAATTTATATTGTGAAAAATATTTATGTCTGTTAGAAAGCTGAAGTTCTAAAGAAGATAGGTAAGAGTAAGAAAGTGAGTTTGATAGGGAAGAAATATTCCTGAAAAGGAACATTTGTGTTTTTGTGCAGTGTCAAGGGACTGTCTGATCACTTACTGTTGTTTGTAAGCTTGTGTTTCAATTTATTCTGGGATTCATAAGCAGCCCTACCAATACTATTGAGTACCACTAAATCTTTTAAAAAAGATAAATTATCTTGAGAATCAGTACTGTGAAAGAAATGCACAGAGATGCCACATATACATTCTCAACCATAGCTCAAAGAAGCTAGAATAATTTCCCCCTCAAAAGAGATTTTATTATAATGAATGATGAGGAAGCAATATTAAGGAGTGTTATTTCTACTCGCCTCTAAACTATAGGTAGAGGATGAGTTTGGTCCTTTGCTGTCTCATCTGTACATTTTTTATCTAAACCTCCCTGAATATACAACATAGGAAATGATACATTTCTCTCTGAGGATCAGCTCACAAATGCCTGGTGATTGCTGCACCCAAAGCATGTGTTTTGTGGTGCTATGTTTGAAGCAGGAAGAAAAGATCAGTGCATTGCCTGGACTATTTGCTTTCTGGGGATTCATGGTTTTGCACAGCTGCTTAAGATATAGGCATGTATTCCCCAGCTCAGCTTGAAACAGGAGCCTTTCTTGCCTGTGTGGAATAGTCACTGCTATTGTAATGAGACATTTTTCATGTGAGGTGTATCTGGAAAGCTGATTTAATCAGGCTCTCTGTAAATTCACCTTTGACAACCTTTCCATCAAGTAAACATACAAAATGTTTGGGAAGATGAGTTAAAAGGAAAAAGGCAAAATCTCCACTTGAGGGCTCAGAGAAACAAAGTTCACTGTATTTCTGGCATAACAATGGATGCTGCAGACAAGTTAAAAGGCAGAAAGAAAAGGCTCCAAGAAAATGGCTTAAATATACAATCCTCCATATTTTGTACAAGAAAATTGCACTTGATATTACATCCATTGCACTTAAGGCATGATTTCCTGTCTCATAGCAGTTGATCAATACCTTTTCCAACGCAGGAATCAACACACCATAAAATCCTCCTTTACACTGTCATGCAACTTCCTGTAATTTCTGCCCTGACTTAATGAGCTATTCTGAACCTAAACATCCCTTTCCCACTACCTGCTTAGCCTTGTGAGAGGACCTGTGCTTGGAGGGAACAGCAGGATGGTGAGGGGTGAGATTATAATGGGAGCCTGATGTGATGGCAAGAACCTGCCAATTTATAAACAGTGGTGGGCATTTCTAGCCCCGAAATGTAGGCATTTCTAGCCCTGAAATGTGGGCATTTCTAGCCCTGAAATGTGGGCATTTCTAGCCCTGAAATGTAGGCATTTCTGCCTTTCTGCAGCAGTTTGTTATTACCTGCATGTACACAACCTTTCCATCATGGCTGTCCCAGTGGTTATCCTTGGGAAATGTGAACAATTGTGTTTTGCAGGAAAGAGCCACCTCCATGTGCCTTAAGAAGGAGTGATCTAATTGTGCTCCATGAAGCTGCATGCTGCTCAGAAAATGATTAGCAGACATTTTCTGTGCCCAAAAAAGCCTTTCTGTGGTGCACATTTACTTCCCACCTGCTATCTTCTGTCTGACATTTAGTTTACAAACCCTTGGGGACAAGAACATACTCTGGTTTTGGGTGTTTGCACCAGATAGGGCAAGGGAGGAGCCTAGTCTTTGATTAAGTGTCACAGATGCTGCAGAAACATAGGTAAATGAATTCCTGTTTTCTTTTTGGGTATGTGACCGAATTCTGAGTTTGCAGTTCTATGACTGGAAAATAATTGTATGCAAATATATCAAATTTCAGACAGGAGAAAAAGTGAATGATCTGTAGTGTGAATGGCAGAACTGAGCTGCTCTTCCTGGAAAGGAAAGGATGGATGTGCCTCAAACTCCCTTCAGGAACACTAGAGCTTTCTTTAAGCAGATTTTTCTCCCTTTTCTTTTTGGTGAAAAATCTAGTGTCTCTTTTCTTATCCATTCCTGCTAAAATAAGGACATGTGATTTCGCTATTGTCTTTAGACTGTTTTTAGAATAACATTTTTATAGAAGCTCTAAATTTAGGAGCTGTTTCTTTAAAAGTTTAACATGCTATATATTCCCCTTTCTTTGAAAATCTAGCTTCAGTTATTGAGTTAGGATGTGCAGAGTTTATTGTGGGTGGGAAAATGAAATTTTAAGGTGTTTAGGCCATAAAAAAGAATCAGTTTGTCTTTGAAAATCTGCTTTGGACCAGAGAGTGTGGGGCAAAAGAAATAAACAACCCTCCTCCCAAAAAAATTTGACTTTATTCTGACGATGAAAAGAAAGATTACCAAAGAGACTGACTGAAGCGATGCATTTTATTACTCCATCTGCCCTAATCTGAAGCAAAATCATTACTTCCTCTAGAAGCTCTTGCATTTGAAATTTGTCTCTAAGATCTGTTTCTCTGGACATCAGTTCCAGAATGCAGAGCTTCCTGGCGTCACTTGGTGCAAGAACAAGATCAGTTTGTAAGGTAGCTTTCCACATCTACGGTTAAAATTTTTAAAATCCTAGAATGCTAATCTTTACTCTCTAGCTTGACAGAAAAAATTCAAATGCTCTTAACCAGAAACATAAGTTCAACATTAAAAGGCTTGACAGAAACGTCAGTGCAGGAGATTAGAATAGCAGGACAGTACTGGAGGGATGTGCTGGAGACACGGGTCTAAGATTGGCCCTCAGGAGTAATTTCTACAGCATCAAATAATTGTTGTGAAGTATTTTCCTGTAGCCTCCCCAGGGTGTATGTGCAATAGCAATCCACTTAGCACTACAAGATCTGTTGTAGAGCAAAGCACTACAGTTCAAGGACCTGTCATCCCTAGTGATCATTTGTGCCACCTAGGGCTAGACTGGTAATCTTATTTCAAAGTCTGATTTTGCAAACTGGGATGTAGGATATTGCAGTCATGGTCTTTGCCTGACTGTTAGGTTTGCTGGTGTGCAGATTCCACGGGGGTTTCTCTGAGGAAGATCCAGCTGGGGTCAGGCAAAGCACAAATTAAAGCACTTCAAAAGTAGACAGGGAGGAGGTTTGTGTCAGAAAAGTAATTACACTACAAAATAAATTGCTGAGGAAGGTGCACCCTCATTCTGATAGTTGTTTCAGTTCTTTTTCTGACACACTGTAAGAAAAGTATTTTATTTCATGTGTTTTAGGGCTGTGTAGGGGGCTATTCAGTTGATGTGGTAGCTGAAACTGCAGCTATTTTCTCAAAAGCCTTTTAAATGTTGCTTGCTGCATGCAGTATGCTGGCTGCTTTGACTGAGCCTCTGGAGCTGTCTCAGCTTCTTTTATGCTGCTGCTGGTTCTCTCACTCAGGAAAAAGCTGTCCCTTGCTTCCATGTGTGTGAAAGGGTGAAGTTCTTGCCAGGTCTTGACAGCCTCCCCTCTCGTGTCACAGGGATTGAAGAGCCTCTGAAACCTTCCAGGTACAATTCTGCACTGGAGGCTGAGGGGAAATTACAGGATGAGTGGAAGTGATAACCTGAAGACTGTGGTCATAAATTGTTCTGGAAGCATGATGGAAAAAGCTTCTTTGGAGAAACCCCACTATATTTATAAATATTTCTTTCAGGAACTGCACACTCAGTAGTGATGCAGTTGGCTATAGCATGTTGCTGAATTTGGACATTGTTTACCACTATTAGTGGATACTTCATTACTTTGATGTTTAATCCACTCATCAATGTTGTTTAGAGAATGGCATGGACTGAGCAGGAAAGCCTGATTTTTGTTTCCAAATGGTGATCTATGCAGTGATGAGCTGTGTCTCTTTAGTTATTCAGATATTTCCTGGGTGAGACTGACATGCCAACCTCCTGCTCTGCTTAGGGGTGCAGATCTGAAGTGCCATGTTATGCTCAAATGAGCAAATGCTGCCATTGTATCCCTGGATTAGTCAAAGGAAATATTCACAACTACTTTATACTTTGTATATTTACAAGTTGCATTTATGCAGGGATAGGTTCCCTGTACTGCCAGGACAAGGACATGGCTGCCCTTAGAAACTTTTCCTAATTGCCTGCTTGGTCTGATTCCTGACTGGACTTGTTAACTCTTAAGCAAGAGGTTCACTGGTCTGTTATTTTGCCATGGTGTTTGTAAAAGCTGTCGTTCTGAACCTTGTACAGCTGACTGCAGTACGAGACCAAAAGAAATTGCCCATGCCTCAAACAATTTATAGACTACATGTAAAACAGAATGTCCCTTGAGTCTCTATAGAGTATGAAAATGCAATTGCAAGTTTAGAGGTTGGAGATTAAAAAGAATAGATTGTCTTGTACAACAATTCCGTGTGTAACATTTCCACAAAAAGAACTGATGGAATTTGAAAGTGCACTTTATTCTAGCAATTCAAATTTTTGATAAGGTGTCCTTTTATAAGCACCAATTACTTTCATATCCTGTGCTTGGCACTGGAAAATCTTAAAGTTAATTATTGTTCTCCAAGGCTTAACCGAATTCTGGTTGTAGAAGCTGAAGGAAATAGTAGGGATGAGAAGAGTCAAATATAGAGCATTTAATAAGGAATTACTTCCTAGATTTATTCACTTGCTCCCTCTGTGGTCCTTCCTTCTCTCCCTCTACCATATCTCCCATGCTCCACTGAGCTAACCTGGAAAACGCATGTGATCAAAAGGCAGATTTTGCTGAGAAACAGGGAGATGATCAGAGGGAGTTCTTGCTGAATGGGCTTGAAAACATTCAAGAGTGGTATGAAGCTGAAACAGAAGATACTTGCTTGGTCTACCTGTGCTTCACCTTGGCTTGGCTGCTGCAGCTGAGTGCAGTGACCCTGGGGCTCTGGACTAAACCCATTGCACTAACAAAGTCAGTGAGGCTCTGATGGACTATTTCACTCCAGCAGTTCCCTCATATCTGCCTGTACAAAAGGATACAGCTGTTACCTTCTGGTATTTTTAGGGCAGAAGGATCAGTCTGTGTTTAGCATTGCCTACTGTGGCATTGTGCATTTGCATTTTGCAAGAGGTCTGTAACTTGGTTAAATGAAACTATCCCACAGATTTTGCTTCCACAGCTGCAAGCTTTGTTAAGAAATCAGACTTGATCTCTGGAGTTTGACAGTGCTGGTTCTTGTCTGATTGGGCAGACAGTAAAGGAGGGAGATTGCAGTTCCTTTAAAAGAACAAATAGTCCGAAGTTCCAAACCAGGATGGTTTTGATGGCGTTCCTTGCCAGGGCTAAAGATCAAAGTTATCTACCCACACATGTCTTTTAAATAGCAAACTAAACCATTTAAATTCCTGCCTGAGCATTGGTTAGATACGATATAAAGTGAAGTGACATCCTCCTGCCTCCTAAACGCTGGCAGAACATGCAGTCACAACATTCACATGGGATTTGTCTCTAGAATCCTTCAAGATGAACTGGAAAGGGTGGCTTTCCACACACTCAACAATATGCAAATGCTGACTTTGCAAGCCAACACAGCTGTTTTTAAGCAGCAATGCAGAACAAACTTCAAAAACATTTTAATATCCACATCTCAGTATCCCAAGTGACTCCCAATTAGGCCTGGAAATAGTGACCAGATGTGGCATTTGCAAATGCTGCAAGCAGGTGTCTGCTGGGCACTTTGAAAATCTGCTCTGATACAATCTGAGAACTTTTCTTCACCCATTTCTACCTGCCAAGGATTGTGGGTTGTTTTGCTTTTCATAAGCTCTGTTTATAATTTACCTCAATGATAGTTGAGTCTCAGAAGTAGTGCAGAAAACTCAGAAATAAACATTACTGATAAAATAATGGAAACTAGTTGCTTACTGTACAAATCAGCTCGAGGACTGGGATCCAGCTAAAAAGGTTTAGATTTTAGTATTTGAAATAGATTAACCATTTAAATCAATGTGGATTCTGAGTAAATTCTTCAGCTTTGGAAATCTTTGTTCAGATTCGCACAGCTTTTCATATTCTGTGATAATGAAATCTGGAAAACTGGTTCCTCAGTAGGGATGCAGAAATGCAAAAGAAGTTAATATATCCTCTTTGGCAATAATGAAATCTGCCAGCAGTGAGGATGCTCCAGTGACCATGTTTTCAAGGAGTGGAGAGAGAAATATGTTCTTTCTTGTCCTGTTACTAAGACCATTTCCTTGCCTACATTTCAGAGTACACATAAGGTCAGGCAGATTGTTATTCACTAAGCAGAATAAAATGTGCGGTTAAATAAATAAAATCTGTAAGTGAATTTTTATACTGACTGGATAAACAAGATGAAGTTGATTTATGTAATAAAGGACTCGTGCTTAGCCAGATCAGCATTTGTCATATGCAGTTTCCTTCTCAGTTGCCTGCATCAGGAGAAAAGTCATCTATGGTGATTCCTCTTTATCTGAGGGTTCAGCAATGCACTCTGAAAGCTCTTACACCAAAGACCCAAGGAGAGAGAGCAGAGGTAATTGCAGTACATTGGCAATAAAATCCCCAGCTAAGTATTCCTGACATTTGAGATCACGAGCTTTTCCTGTTCTCTGAGTTAGGGAGGGGTGGTGACAAACCCAGAGGCAGGGGATCATTCCCCGGGGCTGCCCCTGAGTGCAGCTCTGCCCGAGGCTGCCCAGGCTGGGGTTGGTGCTGCTTTGCTGATGGGAGCTCAGGGTTTGGGCCAGGGGCTCTGGGCACTGAGGTGACTCCTTCCAGCACAGAAAATGGGCACAGAAACACAGGAGCGCAGGACTAAAACCCAACCTCAGCCTTAATGTCTCTTCTTTAGATTCCTCTTGTGTTTGATAGTTAGCCTGTAATCTTTTAAACACTGTGCTTTTAAGTAGAAGTCAATTTTATTGAAGAGGGAAGAAATACAGACTTTTAAAGAAGTATTCTCTTGCGATCCTAAATCTTCTAGAAGATCAGTTTCTGAAGGGAGAAGTTTGCCTGCAATTATTGTGCTATTTGGAAATTTCACTTAAAGGCATTCATATGGACTTTTTTCTTCAAATACAAAGAAATAAATTATGTAAGTAAATTACTTGGATTACCAAAACATGCCAGTTAAGATGATTCACAAAGATTAATCTATTGCTTTAAAACACCAAACAACCAATTAAAATTCACATTCAGCTATAAACTGCTGAGAAATTAAAATTTAGTAATCTTAATTCTGTGGCTAGTTCAACCAGAAAATAATCAAACAATAAAGAGTTTGTCACAACCATAATGACATTAAAACAAATAAACAAGAACTTTTCTTTAGTATTTTTTTTTTCCTAGCATCCCTCAAAGTAGGAAAAAAAATACAAGACTCTAAGCTTAATCAGTAATTAGCTTAACGAAGGCCTGAAGGAAATACACTGGGCCAATTTTCAGCAGTTTCCTTCCAGTGGAAAGAATATTTCTTTACTATTAAAGCAAAATGGGCCATGTCTATTTACTGGAAGGATAACAATGCTCCATATTTTAACTGAGTGAGATGAGAGATGAGTATGTTGTCTACTGATGTAAATAACTTTCAATTCTCTGGTCTGGTAAGGGTGAAGAAAAGAAATTATTATGTTATGTTGGATGTGAATTAAATAGAAGTGGACTTAAAATACAGACTGACTTCATGGAAAATACAAAAGTTTTGGGTATTCCTGTTGGATGTGGAATTAAAATGAATGACAGTCAAAAAAATAATTAAAAAGTAAGATCTGTCTCAGTCTGAAAGGTTGCCAGATGATTAGATCTCTCTTCATACAGATTTTAGAGTCTAGATGTGAAGAAGTTCTTTAAAATCACAAAGGCTGTATATACCCTAAATCTGAAAGAACAACTCCCTCAGCCAGGTTTGGTGATCAGTGATAGGACCAAGGGAATGGCCTGAAGTTGTGTCGGGGGGGGTGGTTGGGCTGGATATTAGAAAAAGATTCTTCACCAGAGGGTGGTTGGGCACTCCAACAGAGCCCAACAGAGAAGCGATTACAGCACCAAGCCTGACAGAATTCAAGTATTTGGACAAAACTCTCATGTTATGATTCTTGATGATGGTGCTGAGCCCTGACCGGGACTGGATGATTCTTGCAAC
Source organism: Thryothorus ludovicianus (assembly GCA_013397245.1). Lineage (NCBI taxonomy): Eukaryota > Metazoa > Chordata > Aves > Passeriformes > Certhiidae > Thryothorus > Thryothorus ludovicianus. The sequence goes on along the minus strand of VZTB01000335.1, from coordinate 100,184 downwards.
TCAGGATATTGTATGATACGATGGTTTTTAAAAGTCTGTATAAAATGTGCAACGTGCTACACTGTTTTTTAAGCATAAAACCCCATCAAGTTCTGGGAACAAAAGCTCTTTTATGGGTTCAGTGCTTTTTGCTTTGAACATAAAGGCTTCTGCACTTTAAGTAACAGCAGGAGTCCATTATTTTGCAGCAGTATTTTTATCCTACTTATCAGTACCTGTTTCTGATCATGCTTGAAATGCCAGTTCAGCTGCCTGTGCTGGTGTGTCGTTGTTTGTGATCTGCAGTGACAAGGCTGTGGCTGAGGTTCAGTGTCAGACACACGGAGCATTCGTGGCTCTGCAGGCCGGGGAGGTGTGGGAAGGAAAGCCAGAGCTTGTCTTGTCTGCTGAAGGGACTGGCCCAAAGTGGTTAGGAGCTCCCTGGATTTTGCCAGGGCTTCACAATTCCTGCCATGGAAGTCTCTGAAGTTTTCCTGTATGGAGCAAGCTGCAGCACTTAACCCACTTCCCCGATAATCTCATTATTTTCTGATCTAGAGCAATGGTGCATTCCTGCCCTTGTGTGTTAGTGGGGTCTTCTCTTGTCACCTCAAGCTCTCAGATATGGGCAGGTGGTAATTTACACTCAAGATTACAATTACAATCTTTTGTGCAAATTAATTTTATGTTTTGGGTTGGTTTCTTTTGTTTGTTTGCTTTTTTTTGGCCAGTTCATAGCCACAAAGTGTTCTCATTTTATTAGGACGATCTTTATAGCAAACAGCTTTTTCTTTTCTCCTTATATGATAGTCTCTTAAATCTCAGTTGTGCTCCCATCTGTCCACAAAAATACTTAATACAAAATTTTCTGTTTAGATCCCCAACAGATAAAAAATCATGGGAGTTGTCACCATCTACAAGTTTACATCTTCTGCAATGGTGCAGTGTCAATTGTTATAGACAGATTGGATATTTTCTACAGGTTAAAGAGAAGGTATCTGAATCTGTTCAGATTCACTCGTGGGTGGTTCTGAAGGAGAACATTGTCTCCTTGAACTGTTTGAGACTTCGCAATGAAATTTTTTTTTTCATAACATTTAGTTGTCAAACTAAGCTACACTGAATTTTCCTACAGCAATTATTTCCAATCACTTTTAACTAGGAAAAGAACTTTTTGTTGGGTCACTGACTCAGCTGAGTTTCTGGGGTTACGTGTATCTTTTGTGTGTGTAATATTCTCAAATTTGTATACATCTGTAAACCTTTACCAGAGGTCATTCCAACGTTTATTGAAATCCACCGTGTATTTTTATTTCACTGAGATGTCAGGGATTTATCCCCTTCATTGAAAAAACATATTTTAATTCTGGCTTGGAAAACTTACTGCACAAATCAAAATCAATTCCAGCTTCTGTAACAGTTGGCCAATGTAGGCATAAAATGGCATATGAAGTGGGAGAATACTGCCTAAAGAAAACTAATGATGTTATCCCCTTGTAAAATACTCTGATGTGTTTTTCAAAGTGGGGTGATATTGGCTGGGGTGAAAACAAATTTTCAAAATATTTTTTCTCTCACTTTTCCTTATTTCCTGCTTAAAAAGAAAAACATTAGGGAAGCTGAGAAAAAAGGGATGATTTTCTAGGAAAATACTGTCTTTTTATCTCAAAACAGTACTTTCTTTCCAAAGCCTGAGAGTTGCACATGCTTTAGAAGCATATTACTCTTTCCAGAATTTTTGACCATCACTGACAATATGTTTTCATTGCCTTGTCTGGCAGAGGAGCTAAGAATGTCTTCCTCAAAGTGCTCTGGTGCAATGAGCAGTGTGAGGAACCACGCCAGGAATCACTTACTTCTCTTTTCCAAAAAATGGTGGGATTTGTTGGGGTTTTTTCCTTCCTTTTATCTTTCTTTTATTATTTTTTTTTCTGAAGAGAGGGTTGAAGTGGGCTAGCCCTACTTCTTTTGTAAAGGCTTCTAGATTATTTCTCTGCATTTTCATCCTGCTGAGTATGACCTTACTGATCTTGCTATGGAGCTGTGAGCAGGGATTCTCTCCTGCCACTGTTTCCCTTGTTTTTAAGATATACATATACAGTCTGGACCACTGTACAGGATTCAGTTTTGGTTATGGAAAAAAGGTGTATGAACAGGGTAAATGCATTTTTTTTATTTTGGACCAAGGTCTTTGTTTTTCTTCTGTACAGAGGACTCTTTCAAATACAGTACATCCCTCCATGCAGATGCATTTTTGTCTGACACTTTCCACCCTCACCTGTTCATAGTAGACTTCATCCTCTGATTATTATTTATTTGGGTTGCAGAGATGAGGAAAAGGATGTGTCATCCTATTTATGGCTGAGTGACAGATTACGAGGAGTTATTCTTTCTACTTTGACTGTTTTGGATATATATGAGACTATTCAATTTGAATTGGCTTCCCCTTGATACAGGGTAGAGAAAAAGCAAGAGCTGTAACATCTTCCTGCAGTCCCAGGAGCTGGTGAAGTATGCAAGAGTGAGAAGGTCTTTTTCAGGACTAGGTAATAAATTCAGTATTACAAGACTGGATGCATTTAGGGAATCAGTTTGACAATTCATTCCTTGCTCTTTTCCTGGGGTGATGCTGAGGCTTGTATTCTCCTTAGTCATGGTGGATTTCAGCTCAGTTCATCACCAAGTCAAATAATAAAAAAGTGACAGTTTGCAGAACTCTTTAGCATCTAAATCACTTTTTTGAGAATAAATGCTGTTGATGTCTCCTCAGGAAAAAAAGATTTGAAGGAGAATAAATGTCCTGAGAAATTTTTGCAAAATACTGTTTGATCTTCCAACCAATTCTCCAAAGACCTCTGAGTTAGACTGGGACTGTTAGAAAACTTGTGTGTTGTGCCAAGTACTGTTTTTCCTTCCTGAGATCTGTTTCTGTCATTTCACAGTGAGTAGAAAACTTGCAAATTTTATGATTTAGATATCACTTACTATCAGGTGAAAGGATTTTGTTTTGTCTTTTGGGTGTTTCTTGGATTCATGCTGCTACAGAATATGCTCACATATTCCTACCAAAGAGAAAATTGGATCACAGCTCTTTATTGGCCTTCAAATAAAACAGGAAGATCCAGGCATTTAAAAGAAAAAACTATTTCAAAGTGTAAATATATATATATAAATTTTTTTAAAAAATTTTTTTCAATATTATTATGTTTGCTCAGAAAGAAAGTATGATGTATTGGCAGTAAATATTTATTGTTCTGTTCTTCCACTTTGTGTACATACACATAACACACATTACCATCCATTATATGCTTACATTCAGTAAAGAGGAGATTCCCAAGGAAAGTAATATGATTTCTCTGGTCTTCATTGAACTTAAAGGTGGGTATTTTTTTTAATGAGATCGATACATTTGCTTAGCATGTGTTACCTAACAGGTCTGAGTAATAGAGTCATTCCTCACTGCTGTAGTCTCAGATCACTGTTTCTGAAATTGGTGAAAATTTCTATCTTGAATGTTTGAGAAGGAATAAGCTGTGAGAGTATTGAAGTCATTATCAGCCCAGAGGTGGTCCACAGCTCTGCTCAGAAAAGAGCAGCAGGTATTAAAAGCAACCTTTTCATATTCAGCAAATAATGAAAGAACACATTCCATAAGAGGAACTATTGTTTCTGCTATAGACTTTTCCCTCACTGCGTGGGGCACCTGGGGGCCCTATGCACTCACTGTACCTCTACCTTTTATGTGCCTGAAGTGAAAATCCACTTAGAGACAACCCACTGGAGAGGTACAGATCAATCCTGGCAGCCATGCTCTTTTTCAACAGCTTTTTTTTCTTTTACCAGTAAAACTTTCCATGCTGGTGTAATGAAGACCTAAATGCATGGATAGTTTCTAAAATCATAATTAATTCTGACTTGACTGATCAAATGTAGGATAAAGAGTTTGTGAGGATCTGGATCAGCCTTTCTATGCTTCACTTACAGACCCATGGCACTTACAGTTGAGAAATAGTAATATTGTGATATCAGTGAACATGCCTTAAATCAATGGGTTTTAGGAAGTTTTTTTAGGCCTGAAATATTACTGTTGGATATAATTTAGACAGTAAACTGTGTCACTTTTTTTTTTTTTAATTCTATTCAGAGAAACAAAAGCATGCTCTATTAGTACTCATATCTTTGTGTATTTTGAGGGAAGAATTCAGGAAATGAGATGAGCATGACACATTTTAAAGGCCCTTGTGAAAGTCACTCCTCTTTTGGTCCTCTAGCACAGGAAAGACATTTTTCCCATACTTGCAAAATGTTGATGATTGTGTTCTTTGTAGTGGAAAGAGACAACAGGAATGACATTGGAACTTGCTCTGGGGCAGTTTGTAGAACTGCCTGAATATATCTCCAAGTGGATCTGGAAAAAATGTGTTAATTCCTCCTCTGCCCCACTAGTTACCCATGGGACAAGGAAAAAGAGAATAGTGGGCAAATGGCAGATCCTATCTCCTCTTTATACTGTCTGATATGTTTATTTGCCTGCATCCCTCTTTTTTAAAGCAAATACAGAGAGCAGTGCACCATGGCTCCCAGCATCCTGCTTCAACCCCTGTTTTGCTCAAAAGTGAAAACAAACCTCCACAAGCTGAAAGTGCTCAGAAGGTGATGAGCAGGGCACAGCACCACTGAACACTTTCCAGCTACCCTGGAAATGCCTGTATCCAGCTTTCCTCAGAAAATGTGTTAATGTTTTCTTATCAGTTATTAATAATTAATTAATTAATATCGGTATTTATTAACAATATCCTTATTCCAATACCTGGTTCCTGTTCAAGTTGCTTCTGATTTTGTTTCCAGTCTAATCTTTTGTAATGAAGTGTTATCAGGAGGTTAGGATTCAAGCTTAACAAATTCCAATTTATCAATTAATATAAAAGGAGTCAACTGTGTGAAAATATTCCTTTCTAAAAAATTATCATCCACCTCCACCCAGGACTCAGCCTGTAAAGCCAAAATCATATTGCAGCTTTGCTTCTGACTGCTCAGGTGAGGTAGGGCTTAGATAAGATCCTTCAGTCCTTGCTTAACCCCTCTGCCATTCAAAATACCTTGTGCATGTTGGGAAGGTGAATTATCCATTGGCAGAGCGGCGTCCCTGCCTCAGAGAGCTGCCGAGATCCTGTTCAGGTGATGCAGTGCTCTCCTGTCCTGCTTTTCCCCCTGCATCTCCAGCAATTCCTTGTTGGGTAAAAGGAGAGCTGCATACATTACTTCTCCTGTAATCTTTTAGATCTTCCAACATAAATAACTCTCATGAAAATATTCGAAGGAGTGTTTGAAAGGCAAATGTTTCAGTGTGGGACAAGAGCAGACTGACATCTCTAAACTGCCATAATTTGGGTTACCTGCAGCTTTTTATTAAATTCTCCTAAACACTTTGGCTTTTCTGATTATAGTTTTATTCTATTTTTCACAGATCTACCCTTGGTAAGTTGATAAAGTCTCAAAGTAGTAATGAAAGGTAATAAAGGTGAGTGAAAAAGAGGCTGTCTTAAATGCAGTAGATTTTGTTTATTAAATAATGAGCACCACAAAAAGAACTACAAAATAGCCTGAAAGGTAAATGGATTTATGCTTGAGTCAGAAATATTTGAAAGACAGTTTACCCCAGTAGAAAAAGTCTCTCTTTTAATATATAACTAATCCTTCGAAAAATGCTGGAAGGATTTTTCATAAAAAGAGATTAAAATTGTTGAGATTTGAATTGCAAATATTTGCAGCAACCACTGTTTTCCCAAAATATATGTTAAGGTGGTTTCAAATTTTGACTGTTCCTATTTATTTCCATGTATGACAGATCAGCCTACCCCTTCTCCCTACTAAGTCTAAACCATACAAAATGTGGTTTATTTTCACAAAACCTGTATATATGACTATTCTAGATCACTGAGATTAGAACCCCCAAGGGTTATGGTTGTCAAAACTCAGGCAATTAGAAATTAGCTCATGGTAGCCAGGGAGAAAAGACACCTGTAAAACATTTTGCAGAACAAATGATACTTTATTTGTTTTCACATAATCCCCTTCTGTCACAATTCACATTTATTATACCTGTCCCATTTATCTACAAATAAAACTCGACAGGATACTTTTCTGCCCCTGGAATTTTTATTTATTTTTTTGTCAGTGGCCTAGAGATGTCTGATTTTACTTCTATCTGAATCCAGCAATTTCAGTCATGAAATTGGATGCATTCCAACATTCAAAGGATCACATCTTTATTTTTGTGATAAACAAATAAGATAGTCTAGTTGCCTTGATTAAATTAGCTACGTGACATGGGAGTTAAAATGAGCTTGATACATCCAGTTTTGTTTTGTCAAAGTCAATGGGCAGTACTGAAACAAGTGGGAGATATTAATTTAATTAATACCTTACTGAGGGACAGGTAATTGATTATCGCTGTTATTTTGGCTTCTGTTATTCACAGCCCAGTGGTATTAAATAACTAGGAATTCAGGTTAAAAGGGCTATACACCCTCAAGAACAAGGCTTGCTGGGGTAGGAGCTGGTATTCCAGAGGGGGAAGAGGAGTGTGGACAGACAGCCCAGTGTCAAGTGTCTTTATATGAGCATTATGGTTTAGAGCAGAAAGGTGTTTTGAGGAAGTGACTGCTCCACCGTGGAGGCAATAATGAACCAGGAAGCCAGCAGGGACCAGCTGCAACTTCTAGTCAACCTCTAGGCCAGTAGCCACTAAATTTTACCAAACTTGAATCCCTAGGGAGAAGGGGAGGCTCCCAAGGATACATGAGTCTTGTGAAGGAAAAGGTTAGAACAGAGATGTGCAAGGTGGAGAGCAGGTGTGACCTCAGTGCAGGCTGGTTTAATTTCACAGGCTGGGTTTCTGTGGTGAGCCTGCTGCTAATGGCTTCCCATTACCTGGCTATTTACAACTCTTGTGACATGAAATCTTCATTTTCCATACTGAAGAAAATGTCCACAAACCATTCAGATAATGACCAAAGGAACAAGGAAAAATTTGTCAGCAATTTAAGTGTTTGCTCAGTGTTAATATCAGGAGCAGTAAAGTCTCTTTTATTTATGTTGCAACGCTAATCCAGCTTCTCAGCCTATGTAGTAATTATATATTTCTTATAACTAAGTCTATTACATGATTGCATTTAAATCATAAGGTTAAATCCAAAGCAACTGTATTTAACCTATAACAAGAAGCAATTAACAATATAAATAGTCCTGCAATTAAATGGGCAAAAATTACTTCTCTGAATGAACAGACTTTTTTGGGTACTGAGAAAATGTAGTTTTAAATGTATTATTATTTTATTGCTATGCCCTAATTTTTATGAAATTTGAAAAGTCAAGTCTGGCAGAAATGGATGTGAATATTAAATAAAGTCCTGTTCTCAGTGACAGTGCAGCAGCTTTTGGACTCCTGCTCCAGATTTTCTCTGCTCCTTTTGGCTTACCTGTATTATGCTTGAAGCAGCTGAGCCCTCATCTAGTGAAAATAGAAAATGTCCTCAGCTCCTTCACAGATCTAGCCCACTGCTAATTTTCCATTAAAGGTAGCAGTACAGCTCCTTCTCAGCATGAAGTGATTTTCAGACCTACTTGACTTAAATTGGTATTTATTTAAGGAAGATGAAACCTACTGGTAATTCATCTTCTGAGTGTAATTGGTAATCTGCTGCTGTATTCCCAGCTATGGAGTTGAAATAGCTTTAGTTGTTATTTTTTATCTACTACCCTTAGGAATCAAATTAGATGGCTAATAGACTGGTCAAAATAACAGAAAATGTTTCCATAATTGCTTAATCAGATTTAAGTCAGCATGTTTGAACCCAAATAAGCAATTGAGAAGTTATTTAAATGTTATATTATTATCTAATTATATCAAAAAACATAGCCTCCTTGTTTTTTAGAGAGAGGAGGAATATAAAAAATTCATTGTAGAAATACTTGTTTATGAAACAATCTGACAGCACAATTGTAATTTCTCTGGTACAAGACCACTGATATTTAGGAAGGCATTCACTGCCATTAGAAACATATTAGAGGAATTAAAGTCTGGTGGTTTTTTTTAATTGTTGCTTGGCAAATGCAAGAATGTTGTTAATATGTGAAGTGGTATAGACTTAATTCTGTTAAACTTGCATTACAAAAAAATTAGTTTCTCCCTAATTGCCTTCTTTTCAGCTCAATATCTGCTTGCCAGGGTTAACATTTTTCCTTATTCAAATCAGCTACCAAGAATATTTTCTCACTAAGATTTTTTAATCCTTTAGTTCTCAAATATAAATGCAGTCACTGATAATGGGAAATGTAGATTTCTACCACGCATAATGGCCAGATTGAAGCTGCTTGCTTGGCAAAGGAATATTGAGTTAGGGGAATTGGTGTTAACAGTCAAATATCAACAGTTAAAAGCATTCTCATTAGGGGCTAAGAATGATTGACAGGGAGATGGAGCTACCAAGTGTTTACTGGAATGTGTGAAGGTTTATTAATATTGGCACGGGGATGGTCCTATTTGTCTAGACAGTTAGAAAATCTAGTGTGTCTGGACTGTGATTTGTGGGAACCTTTCCCCTTTGCAAACCGTATTTTGTTCTCAGTGATAGACATGGCCCCGAGTACGGTGCAATATTGGCCTGGAGCTTCAATTGTCTTTGATTGAAACCTGCTAGTCACAAATAATGGTGTAAAACCACTGCCTTTTTTAATTCCCTTTGAGCTGGGGAACTGGAGCAGGGTTTCAGAAATCTGCTGAAAAAAAAAAAGACATTACTTTTCTGATAGTATCATTTCAGAGCCTTTAAATTTATTTTTCTTTTTTTACAAAGCATGTCTGGGATTGCAGTGTCTGGAAGAAAGGAACATAATACTTGAGGGAACAGGATTCCCTAAATTACTGCATAACTCTTTGTGTCCTGGGTACAGTTATTTCTTTTCTACAATATCATAAAATGGTTAATAAATACAGAATGCAGAAAAAGGCCAAAACCTGGTTCTTTGCCATTCACCTTCTTACTTTCTTTAAATTCTGCAGGCATCCTCTTGATAGCCTTTACGAGCAAATTACTGCTATCAAAACTTCTCTGCACCAAAAGAATACAAACCCATACTCTCACTTGCTATGTAGGTATTTAATGTTTTCTCTTTTCTAAGCCACACAAGTGTTTTCCAACTTAAATATAGTATCCATGATTGATGATTGCATTGCCAGTGCCTATTAAAGCCATAATGTCACAGCAATTTTGCCACGAACCTGTACAGCTCATTTGACAGTAAACCTTTGGCTGTGGAAAACTGCAGGGTAGGTTTGAGCCTGGCTTGCAGAGAGCTCAAGGGGGATGGCTCAGTTATAAAGCAATGCAGCCATCATTCTGGGATGTGTGCCTCAAAACAAGTCACAGCCTCAAATAATAGGGTCGTGTCTGTTGCTGTCCCCTTTGGAATCCACATGGAGATGGTAGCAGCACTAGCACTGCTGTATTTGAATATACCTAGACCAGAAAAACAAGAGGCAATTTTCATGTGATAAATGGGACATTTTCAGAGCTGCAAAATGTCCACTGCCTCCTTTCCTTTGCTGTACTCATGTGGGACAAAGAAGATTTTACCAGGTACCCTACTGCATTGATTTGAAACCAACCAAAAATCCCTGACAACAGACACAGAAACAAACAAACCTTTGGATGATTTAACACATGCGTTTCTTTAAATAGTAAAAAGAGCTCTTCTTCAAAGTTTTTTGGTTTTGTTGTTTGTTTGTTTTTTTTGTTTGTTTGATTGGTTGGCTTTTAATTCCTAGAAACAGTTCTGGGGTCCCTACCAGAGGTCAGACATGTACCTGTTGGTGTGAGTCCAGGAGAAAGCCACAAAGATGTTTGGAGCAATGGAACACTTCTCCTGTGAGGAAGGGCTGAGAAGGTTGGGGTTGTTCAGCCTGGAGAAGAGAAAGCTCAAGGGAAATCATATTGTGGCCTTTCAGTACCTGAAGGAAGCTTAAAATAAAGCTGGAGAGGGACTTTTGGCCAGGGTCTGTAATTGATAGCACAGGGGGTAATGGCTTTAATCTTAAGGAGAGTAGGCTTAGATTGGATATAAGGGAATCATTCTTTTTGTGGGGATATTGAGGAACAGAAACGAGTGGCCCAGAGAAGTTGTGGATGCCCCATCTCTGGAAGTGTTCAAAGCCAGGTTGGATGGGTCTCTGAGTACCTGGTTTAGTGGAAGTGTCCCTGCCTATGGTAGGCATTTGGAACTAGATAAACTAGGTCCCTTCCAATCCAAACTGTTCTATGACTCTATAAAACACAAGTGGAAAACAGCGACAATTTTGGGCTGGTTTTGTTGGTTTCCTTTTGTTTCCAGAACGTTTTTTAGGGTAAATAAAAAGAATTTTCCCTTAAATACAAAAATCGGATTTCAGGAAAATGGGTGTTTTCTGGCAGATTCTCTGTCCCCACAGAACTGGGCTCCTTCACTCACTGGAAACATTTTCAGTTGCTATATTTCAGTCAGCCCTCCTCACCAGTTTTACCAGCATGCACAGACAGGAGAGGGTTCTTGTGCCCTTGAGAGGCTTCAGCTTTGGAGAGGCCTTGAGTTTCAAGACAAGTTTCCTCTGCTGTAACAAAAGCTGCAAGTGTTAAGGATCAGGGAGATTTTACAAATGGTCCCCTCATTACAGCCTCCGTTCTTGAATGGCACCTGGTAACACATTGTGCTTCTGCAATTTCGCTGTCAAAATGGATGTGTTTTATGGCTGGTACATCTCATAGAAATAGATTGCACAGCTCGCTGAAGAAGCAGTTAGTCAACAAAATGCACTCTGGCACTTGGTGTAGTGACTGCAATTATTTGACTGGTGGCCAGCCTAGGTAGCTCTTGGGAGCCATAAATAGTATTTAGAGGTTGCTGTAAAAGCTTTTTAATTTGTTACACCAGAGTTCATTTACATTGTACACCATATGTCATGGCAAAAGCACCCTCTCTTTGTAGAACATTATGCACAAAACAATATGTTATCAACACAACTTTTTAATGGCCTCCAGAGTAGCTGTAGATGGCTCATCCAGGAGGCTGCCTAAAGATGGATCTGTTACGTGGCTGGAAATCTGAGGTCACTTCATTTTAGCTAATGAAATGAGGCAAGATTCACTCTGCCTTTCAGATGAGAACATGGCCCACAAGCAGTTTAATCTCAATAATGTGAAGTTATTCATTACAGATTAATGCAGGAGTTGTTCCTATAATTGGAGGATGCCTCCTCTGGAGGCAGAGAAGGACCTTGGTGTTGAAGGGAGGAATTCTCTGGATGCACCTGAAGCCAGTGCTGTGCAGCTGATGTGAAACAAGACCTGCAGCCCCAGCAGTTTACTGGGGACAGCTTAGAGCACATGCAGGGTAATTAGCTGCTGTCCAAGGCTGTGTGAATGTACTCTGTGATTTTGTCACTTCAGTTCATGGAACTGAAATGGGGAGAAGGCAAAAAAGAGGCTACCAAAGAACAGAGCATGTATTTGTGGGAGAAGATGAAAAAAGCTTAGCTGGCTTAGGAGTTGAAGGCTGCAAATTGAAGGCTGAGAGAAGATAGGATTATTCTAAATAAATGCACTGGAGAGGATTAAGCTTCAGGGAGGAAGAGCTTTATAAATTGAAGGACAATGATGGTAGGGAAAAAAAAGGGTTAGGCACTGTACATTAGCAAACTTAGTCCAGCAATTGAATGATAATTAACCTTTAAAGGAATAATTTCCACCCACTCCACCAAGATGCTGATTATGTGAATGAGATGGTAAAAGGAAAAAATGCACTAACCAGCTAAACACGGGTAGCATAGAAATATTCAACATCTAAAACAGCCAAGAATCAGAAGCAGACCTTTCCTTTATAGTCTAAACACAGATCTTTTTGTTTTATTTTATTTAGCTTTTTTTTTTGGTCCTCTGGTAAAGGAAGTATTAATTCACCAAGAAATTCTGGGTTGCTTAGGATCTATTTCACCTGCCTGCATCATCTCAAGGCAGAGGAGGAATGAAAGTATTAGAGATTTCACTCTGAAAATTTCTCAATCAGTTTTCCCCTTTAGGATGTCACATTACTTTGAGCTTTTTTTTTTTCTCTCTCTCTCCTAGTTATTTCTACCTTATACTGGCTGAAAATAATCTATTTTTATTTATTGGTGTAGGGCCTATTCTTGGCTGGGGGGGTTACTGTAATGTTAATAAGCATTCTTCTTATGTAAATAAACATCTCTCATTATGTTTCTGTATGCTTGTATTTGGCCCTATCTCTGTTAAAAAACTCTTATTCTTAAGTCAACTGGATTGTCAGAAGATTGGTTACTTTCTGAAGCACTTACGATAGAAAGAAATATTTTTCTTTTAAGTCAATCTTTCTTAGGGTAATTCTGCTCTGGCCTTTGTTGCTGGCAGAATTACCCTGTTTGATCCTGCCAAATAAGATACCAGAGGGCTAAAAAAAGAAAAATATATTCAGTTTACATGGAATCACATCCCTCCATGAGCTTCAGTGATTCTGAGGTTGTTGCAAACTAATTACATTCAGACTCATAAAACTTGTTAAAACAATATGTGTCTCAGAAAAACCAAAAAGCTGCTTCTGTGTCAGGGTGGGTATTCTAGTCTCAATGACTTTTTTTGTGGACTAGCCTTCCTGTTACCTGCATTCTTCTAAGATATTATGAGAATATCATTCTTATTTGCCATCCGTGGCACTGGGCAATATCTCCATGGGAATGGAACTGGATAATATCACTGGAGAAGCTGTTTCCTTGTCACCTTACATGGCTTCATGTTTGTATGTCTTGCCACCAAAACTCCTGCTACCTCCTGAGGTGAGGAGATGCCCCAGGGATTTCTTCCTACCAGGGCATGAAACAGGGCTCACAGGAGTGTNTGAGGTGAGGAGATGCCCCAGGGACAGGCAACAGGGCTCAGAGGAGTGCGGTGTCTGCAGGCACAGAGGCACTGCTCCTGGAAACAGAGGAGGAATCTGCAGACCTGAGAGAGTAAACATCCTAAAGGACCTGTGTTTGCTACAGTACAGTTTCCTACATTCCCTAAATCTGCCTGTTAGAGGAACAGCTTTTCTGCCTTTCCGGATGTGAGCAGGAGGCACCAAAGCAAAGGCTGCTTCTGTCAGCCTCGGCATCTTCCTATGGCTTGAGGTGGCCCTGCACCTGACCCATCTTTTATCAAAGACTGCATTTGACTTCTATTATAGCTTTGGATTTGGATATTTCTAAAAAAGCTTTTACCAGGTGGTAGAATGAGGATTTGTACCATAATGCCTTGCAAGACTGACTGTACCTTCAAAGGCAGCAGCGGCTCTGATCATTCTGGTACGCAAAGCAACTTCTGCTTGTAAAACTTCCCTCCCTGGAGAAAAGGCTTTTGTTGAAATGCAAGGACCCCCTCCAGGGATGTGTGGCTCTCTTTTTCCAAGGCAGGGAAATAATTAACTGCCATGATCTCTCAACCATGCTGTGCTTCTCACAACACTTAGAAGGAGCTTGTTAGATGCACATACCTTACCGTGCTCATTCCATGTTAAACCCTTCAATTGCTAAATCCACCTTTCCAAGCTGGAGACAGAGCCAGAGGAGTGAGTCAGACACGTGGAGTAGGTGTGACCTCCTGATTTCATTAATTTAGTTAATTGCAGCACTTCTTCAACAGCATCAATCTTTTCTCTGTCTTATGAAGTCCTTGGTTTATAGATTTGATTGCTGGGGCTGCTTGATGATCAGTTTTGAAAATTCTATTCTTTTCCTCATGAATGTTGACTGTCTTAATGCCCACTCAGCCAATCAAGTCCAATTTCTATTATAATGAACTTTTGGAGATGTGATGAAGTTTGAATGCCAAGGGCTGGAAAAGAATTATGGTATTTCCTGACTTTACTCTGTGATTCTTTCCTTCTCCAAAACTCTCATTACTGCAGCCCTAAACAGATTTTGTTTGTATAAGAGGGAAGATGCAATTAGTAAAAGTAAATAAATAATTACTGAGGGAAATGGATGTTAGTGGTAAAAAGAGAATTTCGTGGTCTGATTTGGAAGAATGAGATTTGGTCTATCCAAAGATTCAGTGCATTTAGATCAGGTTTATGGATTATCAATAATTACCCCTGATTTCATACAGGGTCCAGGAACACCTTTGCACCTTGGTTCCTTTAACAACTGCATCAGTCCTCAGAGTTCACTGGCGTGGAGAGTTTTGATAGATTTTTTTGCTTTTTCTCCCCATTACTGATGAAGTCCTGAAATACTACACTTAACCAAAGTTTTCAGATGTGTAAATTAGAATTCTGAAAGGTAAATCCCATAGAACCTACAGTTAAAATGTAGCTGTTGAAGTCAAAGGATTTGTGCATGCATAGCTCAAATGTGTGTGTAAGTAACATCAATTTAAAATGAAAGTATGATGTTATATGAAGCTTCTTTAATTTGTTTGTGCCTTGAAATTCCAGATCTCTGCACAAACATGTTCATTCTAACACTTTTATAATTTTTCACTGACAGTGTTAAGTTTTGAATCCTTTGTATACCTTGCAAATCTTCTTTTTGTCTTTTAGCATATTTTCAGATATATACTTACAATATCTGGGTGTTGTAATCAGGAAAATCTGTTACATAAATATAATTCCTAAATTCTGAGAGGTTTTAAAATAGTATTACTAATAATAATAATAAACCAAATAGATATGTGAAGCATTGGAGCTTACTGAAGTATATCTTCCAGCCACATTATTAGTTTACCTTTTTTAGTATTATTATCATGCAATATCAGTGACACAGCCATTCCAGAATTCAGCCTTTACTTCTGTTCTGATTAAAGGTGAATCTCTCAATATCTCTGAAAACACACAAATGTAATCAGAGGAGCTTTAGTCAGGTAAACCAAGTAACAGACCTAGGAGTAGTTGATCAATATGATTAGCTTTTCGCAGAATAAATTAATGACAAGGATTTGGCTGTCAGCTCTCTTTGCTGAGTGTCTAATTTCAATGCAGGTAGTTTTAGAGATAAGCACAATGTTCAGAGCTCTGCAGACCTGCTTCCCAGGAAGAAGCCCTCCTTCTCCACTACCATGGCTCATATTCTACATGCCCTGAAAGCACCTGCAGCAGTCCCATTGCAGCAGGGTGGATCGTGTGACATGGCTTGGGCTGTCTCAGGGTGTGGCAGGGCTGTCCCCCCAGGGTGTGGCAGGGCTGTCCCAGGGTGTGGCAGGGTTGTCCCAGGGTGTGGCTCGGCTGGCTCAGGGTGTGGCAGGGCTGACTCAGGGTGTGGCAGAGCTGTCCCAGGGTGTGGCAGAGCTGTGCCAGGGTGTGGCTGGGCTGACTCAGGGTGTGGCAGGGCCAGCCTGGCTGTGGTGGCACCACTGGGGCAGAACCACAGCTCTCTGCAGAGGAGGAGTAAGCCAACAAACCCACTCAGGTGCTCCATCAGCTAATGCTCAGCACAGGGGTGGCTGCACCAACAGAGGCCAAGGCCCTTTGCAGGCAATGTGACAGGAAAGCAGGATAATGTAATGTGGCAGATGCTGCATGGAGGGGAATTGGGGTCATTTTGCCTGCCCGTGTATAATGCCATAATTAAGACACTGGATAGAAGCACTTGAGAAGGATTAACTACTGATCCATACATTTTATGTTTCTGTTTATTTAAGATAAAGCCTCATACTAGAGTGTTTTGGTTTTGTTTAATATTAAGCCTCTTTAAAGCTTTAATTTCTTTATTTTATTTGTAGATGTACATTTTTTAATGTGTTTATCCCTGGTTTAGTAAAAAGATGTATTTCTAGAGCATGGCCTGGCTTTAGAAGTTGGCCTATAAAGCAGAACAGAGATCTATAGAATTGAGCCATAAGCCCCATGATTCATGGGAGCACTATATCCAAGGGGAGATATGTTTCCCATTTCCAGGGAAGGGTGGAATAGTCTCACTTTTCAAGTACAGGGAGGTGCTTTCTTTTTAAATAATTAAGTTCCCCATGAAAACTGGGCAGTCGTCCTAAAATATTCTTTCCTCAAAAACCACAACTTCCTCTCAGTAGACAGCTATAACTGGAAAATATCACCTGCTCAGGTTCTGGAGAGAGAAATGGGGAGATGTGAAACTTTTCTGTAGAAGGAAGTTGTGTACTGAAGGCCTGGGTGTTCAGGAACTTTTTGCACCTCTGTTAGAAGTCAGCTTTGATAGAGGAGAGAGGAGACAGGCAGAACCAGGTTTCATTCAATTATTCAAATAATTTCTATCACTGGTTATTTCAGATCTTCAAGAGGGTGCTCAGGAACAAAAGGTTGGGGCAAGCATCTGTTTGAAAAGTGTGCCAGTGAAAATGAAATGATCAATAGTATCAAAGGCAGACTTTTTATCTGACATGGTAAGTGAAAAAAATGCAAAATTATGAAACCCTGTGAGCAGATCCCTTAGAGTTTAAGGTAAGTTTGAACATAAAGTAATTTTTACTAGCTAAGGAAAAATAATCCTGTTTCTCTCTCTTTGCACTTCTCTCTCTTTGCTTTTCTGTGCTGCTTTTTTGCTTTCAGCAAATCTCCCAGTGTATTTCCAAGTTAGATAGTACAGCTTTATCAATGTTGTGCTTGTTT
The DNA here is from genome assembly GCA_013397245.1 of Thryothorus ludovicianus. NCBI lineage: Eukaryota > Metazoa > Chordata > Aves > Passeriformes > Certhiidae > Thryothorus > Thryothorus ludovicianus. The sequence continues at coordinate 83,543 of VZTB01000335.1, read as the reverse complement.
GGTCCTTTGCAATTCCCATGGTACTTCAGTGGAGCTGAAGGTCTTTGAAGACCATCTCTGTAGAGTTCTGAAGAGTTTTTCTGCACACTTAGCCTGGAGATTATCTTCTTCCATTTTTGGAAAAAGATAGGAGAAGAAAAAAAACCAGAAACTGTTAATTCTTGAGAGCTACATCACATCAGCGCCAAATTCCCAGAGGATCTGTCGATTTCTAGTTCCCTACGGTGGGTAGGACCAGAGGCCATTCAGCTGAAAGCAAAACAGAGTAACCCCTTGTTCATGGGCAATTTGCCTGTGAGGGAGTTAGAAGTTTGTCTATATAATTGTATCTGTTTCCTTTCAGAGGTTGCATAGTTAGGGTTAGGCAAATTCACCATCTGGGAAAGAGTGATTCTTGTTACTCAGCTGAAACAAGGCTTAGAAATAGGAACACACCACAGGGCTCTTCCACTGGGAAAACCACTCTCAGAACCAAAGATCTGACATATATAAATTTCACCAAGAACAAGCAAAATTCAATTGAGGCACATTTGTAAACATAAAATGCGAGACTTCTTAATTTTAAAAAATAAATTTAAACCCCACGTCTTTTGAATGCCTTTGTATCTTTCAGTGCCTCCAGTTCAGAAAACAGATCATCATTCATATTCATGAGGAGTAATTTGTATCAATCCATAATTATCTTGTGTAAAATTCATTCTCTCAGTGCATAAGTAAAATATTCAAAAGGCAAAATGGAAGGACTATAATAAAAACATTTGTTCCTCATCCCACACTGCAGGACCTTGTCTAATCTGGAGTCTTGAGCTATAAAACCAGTGACTGATTTTCCTGGAGGTAAAAGTTCAAGGTTAATTTGCTTCCAATGCAAGCATTTTTCCAGTCATGGATCCTTTCAAAATTACTTTGGATTACAGATATCTCTCTGTGTTCTTGAGACTTTTCCAGGATATGTGGACTGTGAGCTTCAGGGCCCTGAGGAAAGGCCAGTTACAAGAACAGTCAAGCAGCAGGTACACTTCAACTTTTGCAGCTGCTCTTCCCCTCTTCCCCTTGCCTACCTGTATGGTGCCCTGATATCTGTGTCCAAGCACTCCTGCTATTAATAGTGATTTCCAAGAGACTGACTCATTTCCCTACCCTGGTAATTATGGGCAGTCAGTGACCTTTAGCAGATGAATACTTGAGGCAGTGCTGAATGAATTTGTTCCCTGCAATCAAAGCAAACTCACATTATTAATTGTATTAAGTTTTAACCATTGCTTGTAATTGCAAATTTACTTTTCTCTTTGTTTGGTTGGCTGGGTTTCTGTTTTCTTTTTTTGAGATTACACCCAATGGCATTAATGAGAGGAATATGCCATTTTGAGCTGTTTTCTCATTTATTCCCTACCTGAATCCTAGTGAATATGGGAGAAGGTTTACTAAATTTGTTGGGTTTTTTATTAGTTTTATCTCACCTCCAGCCCTGAAGAGAGGGGTAACCACATCAGACTCTCTATAGCTTGGTAATTTGAGGGTCTCCATGACATGGAAATGGATGTGTCCAGGTGTGGGTGACTGGACAATAGGGTGTGCAAATATGGGAATTTCTTAATCCAGCTGGGAAAAACGACAATCACAAATAAAGTGAGCCAAGGGATCTTTCTCTGGAGACTGACTCTGGAGCTATGGTGGATTAATCACATTCTTTAGATGCAGAAATACAATTCTGTCCCACCATTCTTGGCACCCTTTCTTTCAATGACTAATTATCTAAATTTTTACACATTTTTTCATATACACCTTAAAACATCTCAGGGTGTGAAAGCACACTTTTAGACAACTGAAGGCAGACAGCCCCAGAAAGAAAGTCCTTAAAAATCAATATGCACATGGGGAAAGCTCAGGCCACTTGACTGCTTCTAGTTGAGTTAGTGGCTAAGTGAGAATGGAAGAGGACATTCCCAATTTTTAGTAAGATGGCATTGAGTGGAAGTCTACCTGCCAGTGTGGTACAGCCAGACTAGAAGAAACATTTGCAGAGGCCTCTATATTTTTTGAAAATCAGTGTAAGGCACTGAGATGGCCATGGCCGGAGCCCTCCAAGGTTTTTCCCGACATTTAAAATTTCTTAATTTAAAAACTCCCCCAGTTATAAACTCAAGTCTATATTTCAGGCACTCTCCTTCTATCTCATTGCATGCCAAGGTAACCTGCTTAGTATTTTTCTTCTTCTGAGATCTGCCTATCCTCTGAGATGAACAAGGTGTCTGTCCTCTGTCAGGAGTGTCCTGAGAGTCTCTTTGGGTATTTGATCCTGGTGTGGAGAGCTTCATCTTTACTTATTCCTTCTTTGATGGAGTAAGGTGTAGCAATGTGACATCTGCAAATCATTTTTAGCACCAGGCGATTTAAGGGAAAAAAAAAAAAAAGCATTCATTTCTTTTAATGCAATGACTATTTAAACAGTTACTAAATTTAGTAGCTCAAAATAAGAGACAAATGTTTTGTAAGTACCTAAATAGTAATTTAGCTCCAAAAAGTTCAGCCATTCAAAAAGTTAATAGGATATTTATATGACTGTCTGTTTTCCTCTGCACTGTCTCCAAAGAACAGGCTCTTGATATGGAAAAAAACCTATTCTCAAAATACACCTATTTTTTCTGAGATTCCATTCAAATCAAAGTTCCCCTTCTATGCTCAAGGATATGCATAATAGAGATCATGATATACTGGATTAAAGATATCAATTGTCTCATTTCCCTAACAGGATAATGGTTACCAGTTTGTATATGCTACTGCTGTCCCTTGTGTGTTGACAGATAGTAAAGAAAAGGGTTTATTGAATTCAAAAGAAAGCCTGAGGACTGATGTAGTTAAGTGGACTATAAATGGATAACTATCCTCAGTAAATGAAGTGCTGTATATATATTCCCTTGGTGGGGCCTAGAGCTCCTGTAGCTGGGCAGGAAGTTTTCAGGTGAAAATGCAGCGAGAAAATGTTGATTAATTAAATTTATCAGCAAATCTGGGTATGTTTTGACAAATTTTGTCTGGAAATGTTTCTCTCAGCTCCAGGATGAGAAGAGTATTTTGAAAAGGGATACAGCTCAGTAGAAACACACTAGTGATTTTTCCCACAGCTTTGTAGGAGCATTAGGTTTTACATCCTGCTGTGCTACCATGCCACATTTCTCACACTTTTGGCCATTCCAGGCCAATTCTATTGCAAATGTTCTCAGTCTCTGAATAAACGGATATTCAATGGAGAAGAGAAAAAAGCTGCAGTGACTGGGTATGCCCTCTATGTCTTCATATGAAAGAAAAAACCAACAACAGTAAAATGTCTTTGAGACAGGAGGCATAAGGAAACCCCAGCTTTGGTCATGTGATGAAAATGCGTTTTTCCTGCAGATTGGGAGTTACCTCCAGAACCATATTCAGGAGCTTGCATTTGCTGAATCCCCTGGCTGCTGTGTCCCCAGGGACTAAAGGCAGCTTTGATAAACCTGCTCATTTAAGTTCCTAAGGTCGTATGGATTCCATCTTCTTTTTACACAGCAGCAGCTACTCTGGCAGAGCACCAGGCTCAGAACTACAGACAGAATTCAATACTCACATTCTTGTTTAAAAAGATAAACCCAATGATGTCAGTGGGAGCAGGGCACATAGATGTCACTGCATCTTCAAATTTGCTGGGTAGCACCAACATCAACATTCTCCTTGTATTTTTGTTAATCTAGGAACTGTCTTTATCATGTGAATATAAATTTATTGTGGAGATATGTGTTCCTCATTATTTCTTTTTCTCATTTAGGCTGCCCATTTTGTCTGCCAGGTATCCCATAAGTGCTGCTGTAGTCTGCTAACCCTCGTGTTTGTCAGCATTCTGTTTGTGTTTAGTCTGCTCCTCTTCTGGCTCTTCTCCTTGGCTAATGACAATTTGGGAATCCACGAGCCAGCAGGACTCTTCCTGCCTCACAGAGTCTCCTGCACATCTGTCTGCTGCCAATGCACCTGCAACCACCCATTGCTGATGCACAAGCAGGGAAAAGATGTTTGGGATTATTAGCCCAGGCATTGCTGCCCCTCCTACATGAATTCAAATGTAGGTGTTGTGTTGAAGGCCCTGAAGCTGTGCTGACAATCCTCGTGTAGTGAAATCATTAATTTGAGTGATTGGTGTTGCTGTTTTGCAGGGATGGTGGTGATGTCAGTTTTCAAGTTAGGTAAGTAAGTTCCTGCCATCTCTCCAGAAATATTGAATTCTGAAGAAATTAACTGGGCCACTCGTTATTTACAAGAAGAAAGGAAAGTGTGGAGACTCTAACTTACATTTGTCAGCAATGAGCATCTCAATGGAGAAAGAGAAGGTTTCTCCACTAAATGCATCTGTTGCGAATGGAAGGTGAGGAATGGATCTTGTAACACAAGACTTGCACTTTTGAAATAATATTTTGATCTTGAGTGAATAGTGATTTTAGGAAAAAAATTATACTCTGAAATAAAACTTCCACCCAAGAAAACTTGAAAAGTTGTTTTTTTTTTAAAAAAGTTGATGTTGGATTTTTGTGTCAACTTCGTGTTGCACATGTACAGAAATATATATTTAATTTTTTAAGCATTTTATACAGTGAAGTTGCAAAAATATAATGCTATTACTTTTTTAAAGTGCTGCTATAAATATAACTCTGAATTTTTTTTTCAAGAGGAAATCTGAATGATTTTTGTTATTTAAAAAGTAATGAAACTTTCTGTCTTATACTCTAAGTTGTAGTAACTTATCTAAACAGGATGAATAATATGTCCAAGATAAGACTAGAAACTACTGGGTAATGTAGAAAGTGTGTTAAGTTGAATTTTAGTTTGTAAGCTCTCTAATCAAAAAACTATTTCAGAGTATGTACTAGGACATTTATCAACCTGGCAAAAAGTTGCCTTATATTTTACTCTTCTGGTTTAGACTGGTTCAACCCAAAATTATGCAAGTACAAACACAGGAAATGTGAGGCAGCCTAAATCCCAGGTTCAAACTTTGCAGACAACTTGGACTAAGAACTCAAAATGCTGGAAATGTTGTTATTTCAGAAAAACTCATCCCTAGTTTTTGATGTCCTCTTTACTCAGAATTCTATCTCTTCTCTTAATCCTTTTGGTGCTCAGAGTTGAGAATCTCAGAGCCAAATTGCTAATTTGGTTAAAACTCCCTATTAAGGTGGCTGTTAATCTTAACTGCTAGGTGCAACCATAAATCACTGGGACAAAATCAGACTGCATCAGCATCTATCATTAGTTCTACTACATTAGAGAATTAGCAAACTCCCCTCCCTCAGGCAGATCAATCACACAGTTAGCAGGTTCCCATGGTACCACCCCACAGCAGCCAGTCTCTACCCTTTATATCCTGCACAAAATACCACCAATTTTCTCTGATCTTCATACTACTGTGAAAATGTTTAGCACACCAAAATCTCTAGAACAATCTGTGCAGAACAGAGGGGACATCACCAGCACCTGGGCTGCTTCACAATTGTCCAGGCAAGCAGCACTGCTACAGCCATCATGGGCAGAGTGCAAGTGAGTCTGAGACTGTCCTAACCAACCCCATTCTCAAAACATTTGTGAGATTGTGGCCATATCACAGCTGGCCATTTAGGCAATGAGCTAAAATATTTCCCATACAGATGACAGATGGGATTGAGAGATAGGGACTGATGAATATCACTAAGACCTCCCCATGAATATCCATACATCTTATTGATGCTAAAGCTGATGTACCTTGAAGCAGAGGGAGTTTCTGATAACTTTAGGGGAGCAATATGGAAGGAGCAAGATATTTTCTCATTAAATTAAATTTAAAAAAATATATATGTTTTCTAAGCTTCAAAAATAGTGAGAGTTGATCAGTCTCTTGACAAAGTTCAACATGATAGCAAATGCTCAGATACCTGTGGGTAGCCATAAAGGCAGAGAGACACAGAAGGGAGGATTTGATGGATAGCATATCCATCTGATCAATAGGAAGAGAGGCTTTCCAAAGTCCTCTATCCTCAACCTGTATGGACTGGTGTTGATGGGAGGAATAGAATAATTAAAAGAAATTACCTTGTGCAGCATCAAGGTATCAATGCATGTTTGCATGGTATGAAAGTACACTTACATCAGCTGGGGCTTGGGCTCTGTGACTGTCACAGCAGTGCTCACAGGGCCTACCCACAGAGGGAGTGCCTTTGGACCCTCTGTTTTGACATGTCTCCATCATCAAACTGTTTCAGAGCTCAAGGTGACAAAGCATCACAGTTGTGCTTCTATCTTGTTGGGTTTTGCTCCCCTTCATCTTCTGTCTGACCATCTGGTATACAATCTCTCTCCAAGAACTGAGTCACCCTGGGCTGCAGCTGCCACCTTTGCAGCCACAAGGACTTCTGCAACCAGCTTGAGGCCTTTGATCAAATTGGCAAAGTAAGTTATTAAGTTGATCACTCCTTTATTTTCACTGGAAGGCAAAGTGCAACAATTCACCCCACTGGAAGGTGGAAAACCATTGCAGACTCAGTCAAATAAACATTCATGTCTGTGAGCTGAATATCTCCTGGGGTTCCTCGGGCCTGGTGGTGGATGGTTTTCTTGGCTTTTGCAGGAAAGGATGAAAGATATGAACTCTGCTCCTCCAGAGACAGAAAAGATGTTTTTTTCATAGGCCTGGGAGCAATTTTTTTCTTACTTCCACACTGAATCCAGCTGAGTTCTGCAGAAGCAATTCCTCCTTGCCTCCCATCCAAAGGCTGGAGCTCAGAGCTGATGGCTGCTTTAGCTGCAACTTGCAGCTTTGCCTTCAGCAAATCTAGTTCAAGTTCAAAATGTATTTGCTCCTCTGTAGTCTGCTGGAATGGCAATACTCCAACCCAGTTGCCTGCAGTTTTAGAGAAAGTATAATGCTGATTGAAATGAGTTTTAAATGGGAGAAAGGTGATGTTGGAGTATCTCCTATTGTACACTCACTATGGGATTGGCATCTCCAGGACTTGGTAATTAAGAGCATCTGGACATGCTATGCTGAGGTTTTAATAAACTAGATCTGAAATTGAAGAAATTCTGTGCATGTATATGTTTTCTCCTAGCAGTTAAATGTTGCTTCCAGGACAAATAGTATGAAGTTTGGAGGGAAGTTTGACATGGAAGGAATTGGGTACATCTCTTACTTTCATTGTCCAGATATCTATTAACATAGCTGCAATTAAATTCACAGCAAATGGACTTTGGGTCTCAGAAAATGCAACAGTTCTTGAAGTTTTGGCACTTCAGTTTTATCTGAGCGAATGGAGGCTCAAACTATGTGAACTATCTCTGAGTTTTTGAAAAGTTGCTTTATTTTAAAAAATGAAAGATAAATTACTTCACATGGCAAACAGCATTAGGAAAGCTAAATAAGGAAAAAATATTGTTACAGTGACAGTAATATTACCTGCCACAAACAAAAATCAGTCAATAAAAGCACTTTGGAAAGCTAAAAAGCCAAAGGAATGAAAAAGCCTCTTCCCAAATTCAATATTTCATTGTATAAAACATTAGCACTCAGACTGAAATCACCACCTGAGTATAGTATTTTTTCTGTTTCATCAGCAATCTCCCTCTTAATCCTAGTAAATTTGTTTACTTTCCAAAACTTCAGTGTGTTGCTAGCACTTTCCAACATATGCATGTAAGATAATGCACTTTTCATCCACCTCAAGACTCTCATTCCACAGACTATTGATTTAACCATGCTGCTGTAAAGACAGTCATATTCTCTTTCTGTGGCTTAACTCACCAAAACTTCTCTTGCTTGATGAAACCGATCTCATTATAAGAAGGTGTTGGGGACTGTGTCTGCACATGGCCAAGCTTGGACCCTCTGCTGAGAGCCACTTGCCCACCATCCTGCTCACTCACAATTAAGATTGTGCTCTGACACATGCTCAGCCTGATCTGTGGAGTCTGTCTGAACTAGGAAATGCCAATCTTTATCTGTAGATCCAATAAATTCATTGTTAAGAACAAGGAGACAAAGAGAACCAGGGAAGGGCTCTTCACCAGCACATCTGTCCCAACTTTTATCTCTCTAAGCAGCTGAAATAGTGAACAAAAGTGTGTTGGCTGAACGCCAGCAATTAGGTAATGAAAACTACCCCAGCAACTGGAATGCTTCCATTTGGTTTGGGTCCTGTGTTTCTCTTAGGAATAGAGAAATCCCCCTCTCCCTGCAGTCCACCAGCACTGTGGAGTTAATGCTGTCTACATGGAGGTGCAGATTTTGTCCTGTAGCAGTGTGGAGGGCTGTGTGGTAGCTCTTATGCTGCCAGTGACACTGCCAGCCAGCTCATCTGCTTTCTTGAAGGCTCCTATGTTTCATTACCCTTAATTCCTAGTCTGCAGGAGATTCTGAGGTCTGTCTTTTCATGCACTTTTGGATGTACTTGGATGAACAAGGCTTAACCTACACTTTCTGTCTACAAGAAGCACCTAAATTTTGAGCAGTCTGACCCAAACGATTGTGAAGTTTTAACCCTGTCTTCTAGGTAAGAAGCCAGGTCAGTTACCCAGGTTTCCTCCACTTCAATGGAGGATTTCTGTGACTCTATCTCAGCGGGTAAATTCAAAAAGGATGCCCAAATCTCAGAAACAGATGTTCTGGTATCTTCCCTTTTGTGAGCCCAAACTCCTGCCTCTGTCACCTGTAGCTGTGGGACACTCAAGGACACACACAGACACACTTTCTCATGAGAAGACTAAAACTTATTTATTAAAACATCTGACTCCATATTTATAGTATTTCTACACAGACCAGGAATTGGAGAAGAAGGCTGACACCTCTCCCATCCCATTGGTCAAGACAACTGTCTATCAGTTGTTCTTCACACCAAGAGAAAGTATGTAAACAACTTCATTGTATCGAAAACATACTTCTAATAACACCCATGTGTGAGAAAGAGCTAAGAACTATGAAAAACATCAAGTTCAAAAGTGCCTCAGAAAACTTGAAAAGCTGGGGTGACAGTCACCCAGCTGACCTCTGCGGTTATATACAGATTTTTGTGCTAAGCCTGTGATTTAAAAACTCTATGATAGTCACCAAAAATTATCACAAATGAGCAGCCAGAGTAAGAGCAGAACCATCCCTAGCTGGCAGCCATGGCTGGAGTTTTTCTCTTCCAGAGGCAAACATGTGGCCTAAATGTTTAAGAAATACCTGCAAATGTTGTGGGATCAGGAAGGAAAGCTGGGAAGAGGTCATGACACTTTGCTTTTCACTTAGGACATACCAAAAGATGCTCACATCCTTCACAGGCAAGAAGACAGCACAGAATCATGCAGGAGCACAGAATATGCTGAGTTGGAAGGGACCCAGGGGGATCACTAAGTCCCTGTTTTTGTCCCTGTATTTATGGCTATGTTTCCACTCCTGTATCCAGCGCCATATCAGCCCATTTTTGTAGCAACCCAGCAAAGAACAGTTTGCAGTTTACTTCCAGCTACGAGACAGTACCAAATCTGATGGTTTTTAGTTTGTTTATTTTCCCTGACAAGGACATCTGTTTACTAGAACTCATCTCCAGCGTTAGTGAACATCAAAAGGGACGTCTGTGAGACTGCAGCTGGATTTAGATGGTACAAAGCCCTTCAAGTGACTGTTTAAATCTCTTTTTCTTTTCTGCATCCCCAATCTCCAAATAGAAATGGGCTAATTTTAAATACATCTCCAGCTTCTCCCATTTTATTTAACATGTCTGTCCTAACTTGTGCTTCAGGATTAACTTTTGGGTGAAACGTAGCATTTATTGATTTAAAAGACAAAACAGAATCAAAAAATAATAGCTATCCTAAAACACATATATGTATCTTTTTCTTCAATAAAAGTAGATAACCAGGGAGGTGGGGAGAAGTGAGCAAACTAAGGAGGAGGATTCTTTGTTATTTTTCTCCTGGTATCAACTTAATCTCAGGGAGATCTGATTTAGGAGTGCTGTGAATTCATGTTGTATGCCTATGTGACTGTTTATTTAGTTGTGAATTGATTGATTAGGAAATAAGTGCTTTTCAAGTTGACAGTATAAATAATGGAACTTTATTAGTGATATATGTGACACATTTAACAATGCTAATTTTCTGTACTGCTCTTTATAATTCACTTGCCTTTTTCAGTAGGCTGTAAACAATAGAAGGTTTGAGGGAAATCACTAATTTGTTGGCTTTCTAAAAGGCAATGGAAAGCAATCCAGAATTTAGGAATACTTCTAGAGTGCCATCTAGTGTGAAAAGAAATGAAGCCACAAGAAAATGGAACTCAAAACACAGCTTTGGAAAGTATGTCTTAATACACAGAACTCTCTCTACTTTCCTCTACAGCCAAACACAGGCAGTCACTAATGGATTTTATGTAATTTAATAGTAGATGGGAAATTTTATTAGTTCCATTTTTATTAAATATACATATGAATACACACACACACACATATATATATGGTAGAAATAATTAAAATTAATGCTCTCTCTGCTTTTAATTTTTGAAAAAATAACTAATGTCTGGCCTAAGTCCAGACTTAAGATTTGGTTTAATCACCTCAAGTTCTTAGGCTTTGTCATTAAATCTTGATTTCATTTTCACTCTTTGAATTAAGTTACTTTGCATTTGAAATGGTGATATATAGAAATTGAAAAGCACTATTATAAAACAAGCTTTAAAACAAAAGAGATTCAAAAAGTTGTGCTATTGCCTCATTGCTTCCAGGTGTGGTTTTTATCAGAGGTGGTGCTTAATCCTCTTTAGCAAAAGCACACCTCCTGGGTCCTGTGCTTATAGCAGACCCACTGCTACCTTTGAAGCAGGTTTCTGTAACTACTTATCTCAAATCACATAGGTAATTTTCAGGGTGTCCAGACAACCCCAATTTGTCTGCCTTTGCAGATGCCAATTTTGCAAGTGTGGCCCCAGATTTAATGAGGAAAATATCAGCTATTCACCAAGCTTTTCTTGCTTGCAGGACTTGTTATTGGCAGTCTGGCAGAGCCAGGGGGCAGACCAGTCTGTGCAGGTGAGTACTTCTGCATTTGTCTACCTGTCCACTGGGGATGGACTGAGTGTAGCATTGTGTACTCCAGATGCCTTTCTGAGGAGGGATCCCATCTGGGCAGGTGTTCTGTTACAGCTGCCTCCTTGAAGAGGACTTAGGTGATTTTCAAATAACATTTTATGCTCCTGCAATTTTCTTTATATGCAGTACTTGTCAGAATGCTGGTGCTGTGTTGGGAGCATCCCCTAGGTTAATAAGTTTAGTTAAGACTTACAGCAATATCAGCTCTGAGAAGTGTACCAACCAGGCACCTCTGTGGTAGATGTGTTTGTCTTTTCAATCAAGAGCAAGAAAATTAAGTCTCTTCACTTTCTTTATACCTGTGTCTTAATTAACATTCTTAAAATTTATCTTCAACCCATGGCCTATTGCAGGGAACTATTTATGTCAGAGAAGAGCCGTGGTTATATTCACAATGACTGGCTTTGGGATGTAAAAAAATTTTCAGTAGGCATGTCATCTGACTGGACTGTGGGTCTTTGAAAGGCAGAGATTTTATCTAAGGTGAAAGAAATATTTGCATTATGGAGGCTGAATATAGGGTATTGTTATGCCCATTTGCTATACAACATTGGTAAGTTTATTGATCTCAAGATGAGATAAAAGAGGGGAATGACGAGAAAACTGATGAGAAAATAAATTTGGAACCGAGGCAGGAAGATTTTTTTATTCCTTCTGAATATTGCATAAGCTTGAAGGAGGAGACTTACAACAGTATCAGTGAGTAACTAACAGGGAAAAGGAGTAGGGAGGATGTGGTGTGCAAATACTGCTTCCTGCTGAGTTTAACCCAAGCTCTGCTTTTGCCTTTCTTCAGTAAAAAAATAAGAAAGGATTGTGTAAAGATCACTCTTGCAGCCTGTGTGTTTGAAAAATCATAAGGAGAAGAATTTGTCAAAGAAATACTTAATTGGCAGCATAGAGGGTCCTCTTTCCAAATATGCTGCCAGGCTGCTGACAGCAATAGTGAGGGAGAAAGGGTGGGAAGGGAAGGAGCAGAGAGGAGGTACTTTGGTACTGGTGAAGGTGAGTTTTGTAATGAGGTCTGTAAATAGATTGTTTGCTGCAGAGTACTTCATCAGTTTTACAGGTTGATATCTCCCCATACCTAAAGGAATCCCAAATTCTACTGAAAGAACATTATTTCTCTCTTTGGAGGCACCATGCAGGATACCTCTGGTGGTATTCTTTTCTGCTGTAGTGTAATTACTCTGCATTTTTATGGTGCTGTGTAGAGAGGTTTGAGATGTGCATATGGCTGAAATCTGGAACAAAAGGAAGGGGTTGGAACAGCAGCCGTGAACGGTGCAGACTTGTACCCATGAGCTACAGCAAAGGGGCTCAAAGAGGCAACAAGGATCACACTCTCCTGAGAGTCCCACGTTGGATCCCTCTCCTGTGATGGATGTGCCTGTGAGCAGGCAACTGCAGATGGGCACCATAAATAACTCCCATGTCACAGGAACAGCTCCTGGAGGCAGTGATAGCGGGGAAGTTGCGCTTTTCCTGCATTTCTATTTCACTTCTGCTTTCCCCACTGAGGTTGATTCATTCTGCTGCAGATTCAAACAGATGCATTAGATCCTTTTAGGTTGAGTTTTGAAAGCTTGCTAGAGAAACGTTTCCAGTTTTTGCCCTTATTGCCAAATCACTCCTACTTGGATCTTGGTGTGTTCCTGAAGGAATTGTGAAGACTGACTGTCAGCAGTCTTGAAGAATTAGGAAATCAAACTTTATACTCCTGTAGAAAACAGAGAAATTTGTAGTTTTAGCTTAGGGATAAACTTGAACTCCTGAAGATCCTCTTCCGTTTGATTCGAAGTATTTGATGTTTTTTTCCCTATGGAGAGAAAATATCCTAATTCATGCTTGGAGATGTCTCCAGTTGATTAGTTGTGGATTTTTTACTCCCTCTGAGCCTAGTTGTATTTCACTTGTGGGAATCTTTATGCAAGCAGAAGAGCATGCATGCTCTTGAATTATTTTTGTTTAGCTAATAGCTCTAAAATGTTTGTGCAACTGTTTAAAATATATGACTTGCACCAAATACACGTGTGAATACAGCACGAAAAAAGATATTTTTGTGTCACAATCTTAAACCAGATGAGGAGGACAGAAGACACTTTTTTGCCTCAGGTGTCATTTCTGTCTGCCTTTAGCTTGTTGGTCACTGTCAGTACAATGAGTGTTGAGACTGGAAGTTTATTTGCATCTCTCAACAAGCTGCTTGTGGTGTTTTCTAACATTCTATTCTCACCAGCCTGTAATGGTTGGATTTTTTTCATACTGAGATGATCAACATTGCATTTAAGAGCCTGTTCCTGACGCTCTTCATAGCTGTTGTTAAAGAGTGATGAGTTCAGGCCAAAATACCGTGAAGTTAATGAAAGCCTTTGCATTGATTTTCATACTCTCCAGTGTTTGTGCTATGTATTCATTTCAGTGGGTGTTGGATCAATCCCCCCAGAATGCTCTGTAAGATTAGCCAGAAGTGGAAGTTAGGTACCATGGAAACAAAAGCTGGAGTGTAATCCATAGATGAGAATCTTGTTGTCACAGATGAATTTACTTGTTTGGCTTTCATATAAACACAAATATAAGAAAATGCATGTAAGCCTAGGTGTTAGTGTAAGGGCTGTATGTTTTTAATTATTCTGGTAAATATTTCATTAGCAACTGTAATAAAATATTGATTTCAGTGACTCCATTAATCCATATTACTTTGATTCTGTACTTTTTTCACTTTTTGATTCTGTATTTTTTCACTTGTAATAATTTAGCAAAATCTTTTTTTACTGGACACTTTCTCATCTAACTACCCCAGGATGGGAAACAAAATTTCTGTGGAAATATGATTATTTTTTCCCCTGTGACATCCCTCCTAATTCAATTAATTACGCATCATGTCACAACGTCTGGTTTTATTTTATATTTTATATATTAATATAAGCTAAACAGTTAATATTTTCTTGAAGAAAACATTCCTCTCACACTCCCAAGACTCTTAAATGACTGTTCATTACATTAGCACAGAGCAGTATTTCTGAATGGACAGTATACAAAAGAATGCTAATCCCTTTCCATGGGCAAGAGCAAATCATTCTTATTTCAGAGATTCTGGCCTATTTTGGAGAAGCTAGAAGCTTGGAAAAAAGCCAAAGTAATAGCTAGATACAAAGGAGGAAACAGAAGAAGTAAAATATCAAAAGTCTTGCTGCTTTGCCTGTTTACCTTGCACATATGCAGAGGTATTAAGGTTAATAGTCAGATCACCTAATTATCCTCATACAGATCCTACCAATAATAGATACTTGTTTCCTTTACAGCAGTTGAAGTCAAAGCAGTGTTTTGACTAAATATGCTGACCACTTACCGTTATTTGTAAATGTAAAGTATGTGTTTAGTCTCCTAATATTTTCAGTAATACATTAGCACAGAATCCACTCATGGCTTCTTATTTCCTTTCTTTTAGAAAGCTGAAATACAGGGTGGCTCTACCAAATTCTCAATGTCAACTGTGTAGTTTTTGCATATAATGGTTAAATAACTATTAAATACTGAGTAAACACTTGGAAAATACAGTTTCAGCTTGATCTTCTAAAATCTGGTATAAATGGCAAGTGTTATTTCCTTTGAATTCAATTTCCGTGGAAGTACTGAGCTTGTTCTTTAATTCCTCTCAGTGTTGAAGAAATGTGCTGGCATGGGAGCTATTTACAGTGGCAGCATAATAAATATGGAAACAAAGACAATTAAATGCACCAAAGTTTAACTGGCAGACTTTTGGCATAGTGTTTATGGTATGCTCCTGGTCATCAAACCAGTGAAAGCAGTGGTTAATGCCCAGTGTAGCAGCTAATTTCTGTCACATGGATATTTGTCTGGGAAAATAGTCTGAGTCTGAGCCAGATGGAATTGCACAGTTTCACTAACTTTGCAGCTCTATTAGTTTGAAGTCAGGAGAGCAGACATGGCCTTGACAAGCATATGATTCTGTGCTGCATTGCCTGTCCTGGGAAGCTGTTCAGCTTTTCTATATTTAACAGATGAAAATGTCTCCAGAGTTCATCAAACACATACTCAAGATATCACAAGCTGCAGCTGGCAGCTGGGAGCTCTGCAGTTCAAGGTTAATGGGACACTAATTAGTAAGTATATAGGGATATCAGCACGTAACACCCACTTTTTGAGCAAGTAGGAAAATGAATTCATAGTCAAGAGAAGGAGGGCCCTTCCCCAGCTCCCTGCAGCTCTCATTCCATCTTCCCACAAGCTTCCAGGGCAAGTGCTACAGCAAGATCCTGCAGACACAGCTGGGAGCACCAGGGAGCCTTGCAGGGTTGGCTGGCATGGGGAGAAAGCCAGGTTAGCCCTGGAGAAGGTCAGAGTCAGCCTCTGCACTGCTTTGTCCCTTCCAACCACTTCAGATTGTGAAAACCTTTGTCAAAAACACCCCACAGCCCCAGGTTATGGGAATCATCCCAAGGCAAGAGAAAAGCAGCAGAGAGCAACACCCAGCTGACAAGCAGCCTCTCTCCTGGTGTCAGCAGGAATTGACAGTAGGAGGGAAGATAGGATTGAAAATTGGCAGAACACTGAGTTGAATAATAACCAGGGAATGATCCTTCTTAAAGTGGAAAAGAGCAAGATTAATGTGCATTTTACCAAGAGATAACACTTTCACAATTACTATTAAGTATCTAGAAGTCTCTAATTCAAAATATGGATAATTTGCTGTAAATCTTTCCACTGACTGCCATATTTTCAGGCTGTAAATTTAATAGCTGAAGGAAAAATTTGGTTCAAGGTATGTAGCATCACACATTTCTCAAATCTTTTCTTCTTTATAACAGCCATTCTTTCAGGACTCAAAAGCACATTTCATTGGTTAGAAATCCCATCTGTATAATTTTGAATTATCCAAGATAAGCCTGGGGGATAAAATTAAAAGCCAAGTTTGATGAGGTTGGTTCTTAACTTCCTTGTCATTTGGCTATCTGGGACATTGATTCTTTAGATGGCTTTATGTCTGACAGCCCATATTCCTAGTAAATTCAAAATTAGTGACTTTGTGTTCACAGAGATCACAAACTAATTTTTGTCAGAGACTTTTGAAAATGTAGGTTACACAAACTCATCTGTGGTTCAATAGCTTTGCTGTCTCCTCCTATAACTCAGCTTTTCATTTTTACCCAGATCATTCTCCACTGCATTCCTCCTATTACAATATATTCTCCTTAGTTTGTAGTCAGGCATTGGCAATGAATGGGAAGGAAGGTGAAAGCTTCATGCATCACAGAAGTAGCATAAGAAGGAATAAGTTGCTCAGATGTCAAAGCAGTATTAAGTCTAACCAAAAGGATAGTACAATTACCTGGGAATATTCAGAGAAATACATTGAAAATGACAGGCTGAAATTCTGTGGGTATGAAGAAAAGTGAAGCTGCCTTGCAGTGGGGAAAAAGGCAGTAATGAGTGAAGAGTGCAGCTGTAATATTGCTTTAGGAATTATTTCATGCTGTACTGTTAATTAAGGAGACAGCTCTACACTTGGAGGCTTCTTTCTTAGGTGAGGAGCAGAACTTCTGCTTCTCACAGGATTGCTCTGGAGATGAGACCAAAAGCTCTTACTGGTATCAGCTGAAATTCCTACATGTGAGCTTGAATCTTTGGACCTTGGAGAAAGAGTGCCCTGAAGGAACTACACTGAGTGCTACTCACGAAAATGTATCTCTGGAAAGGTCTGCCCTGACATTGTCATGGTGCTACAGAACATACACACCCCTGAGCTGTGCAGCAGCTGACACCAGACAGAGCCATGCCTCTCTCTGTGGGGTCAATGGGGCTTTGAGTTGGAGGTAAAGATGACTTTTAGTCCAGTTGCTGCAGGTCCAGTTTTGTCCTACTGAGATTTAATTAGCTCACAGAAATGCAAGCAGTGAAACTGCAAGCTGGAGATGGTTGCTTGATAAACCTTTGGGATGCTGGGATTTGATAACTGGAATGACCCAGTGACATTACAGCAATTTTCTTTGTTAGAAAAACACAGCCATGGTATTCTCAACTTATAACACCGGGTTGCTCCTCAGAATGTCTCTCTAGTTAATAGTAAAGTACAAAAGTGATGTTAACCAAGATAATAAGATAGCAAATACTGATGGAAATTTGATTGCAAATGAGCGATTTACGTAGCAAATAAGAATTAGATACACTAATGTGTTAACCAAATAAGAATCAGGAAACACTTGGGAAATTAATGTGTAAAGTAGACAAAATACATCATTCAAGGCATGCTGGTCCCTGGGTGGATTTTTTTCTTTCCCAATTGCCAAGCGACAGGATGAAGGTTACAAGTAAGGGAAGAGAGAGCCCACTTCTTTTGCATCAACTTTGTTCACAGGAAACTTTAGTTTTAGAAATAAGAGGGGCCTGAATTTCCAGAGACAGTCTGTAGTTCTTGTAACCATCTCAGACAAATGTATTCATGCAGGGATTAGCAAACACCAACCCCACAGCTGAAGCTGCTTCTGTAATGTTTCCACTGTGTTGCCCAATCTAGTTTAGAATGCACTGTCTCATCTGAGCACCTGAGACAGTCTCCACAAACAGTGCTCTTGGTTAGAGATTTTGTTGCCTGAATATTTTCTTTGATAACCATCTTTTTTACTTTGTCCTGTTTATGCTATGGCTATTTTGAACCTTCTGAAGTGTCTTTTCTCGTGTTGCTATTTGTGTCTTCAAACACCAGAATCATGTCATCTTGGCAGCTAAGCAAAACCAGTGTCCTACTGCTGCTGTAAGCATTGAATAGGTTCTCAGAATGAGACTCTGACCTCCCTAAACAGACTGCAATTTGAAGGGACCAGGCAGAAAGAAAATTCTACCTTTGTTGAGCTGAATACAGCATAAATTGTATGGATACACAGATAACTGCCCTTCTGCACATGGGATCCTCTGTCGAGATGCACACTGCATGTAAACCTCCTAAGGCCCCATCCAACATTTTATCTATTCTTCCATTGTGCACCTCATGTTACCCTTTGTCAGGGATCTTTGATCCTTGACAGAAACTTGGAGGACTTTACTTGACAGAGAAAGCAAGTTGTAATGTTTATAGTTTTTCATTCTTTATTCTTTTCCCTTTTACTTAATAGTACATAAAAATTGTTTTAGAGCTTCTTAATGAATCCAATACTTTATATAGTGTTGCAATTACTTTGATGCAAGTGTCTAAAACCACAGCCAATCTGTCTTTTACACTGTTTAAATGCAAGTGAAGCACTTATTTCCCTAGCAAATCATTGCTTTTCTAGTAGAAACTGATTTTAAAACAGGGAAGGAAATTGAAAAAATAAGGTCATTGATATTCTTACAAGCTGTCTGCAAAGCATTATTATAAAAATAATTGCATTTTCAGCTAATCAAAGCTGTGTTCAGGAGTACTTTTTCTACAGGAGTTATACATTCAGAACTTACATGGAGCTTTCAATAGCTGCATGCCCAAATCTTCCAAAGAGGCCAGGATATGTCATTCAGTACAATAGATTCATCTTTTCTGAGCATGCTTAGACTGAGGTTGTTTTCTGAGGTAACCCAATCTCTTCTCGCACCTCTCAGTGCCAGTGCTCAGAGTGCCAGGGGAAGTCAGTGATGGAGAAATGTAATTTAATTAATCGGATAAAATTAATTGAATCCTGTGTGATATCTGGCAGATGTTGATCAGCAGGTACACAACTCAAATTTCATACAGAGTGACTCTTACATTGTTTTTGGGTTGTTTTTTTCAAATATTTCTGCATTTATCTCCCTCAACATTTGCACACCAATATAAGAAAATCTATGTTGTTTCCTGGGTTCACCTAGCCTTCAGAATAATGCTGTCACAGGATTTTGCATGGCAGTAGCTCTGCAGTTACTTGTTCATTAATATATAAATCAGTAATATATTCTGATCAGAAGTTCATTTCCCTGTTGTTTGCTCTCTGACAGTCTAACAGCAATGATAATCCGAGCTTAACAGGCATTACAATGGAAATCCTCCAAATGAAACACAGAGATTAGTGACTTCTCAACAGCACAGCCATTTCCTGTGCTTGTTAAAGTGACACTTCCTATAGAAAGGGGAGTATAAATTGGAGTTCAATGCTGCCACCTGTTTCCCTCAAGACGAGGCTTTGCTGACAGTCCACTCAGTCTGAAATGTTAAACTGTAAATCTGTTTTGATAATAAGATTTAATTTCATTTTTGTCATCTTAAACATCATCTTCAAATTGACTTCTTTAAACAGGCTCCCAAGATTTAAATTTTGCTTGTCTAAAGGGCCATGGCAGTAGTATCCTTTGCCATGCTTCTTGAGATTTCTTGCTGTCCTGAGCAACTCCCAGTGTTTCAAAGAGCCAGGAATATCTAATAACTGAATTAGAAAATCTCTTTGATGTGATGTTAGAGTATGAAGCAGATTATTTTTCAGAGACATGGTAGTTTAGCAGAATTACTGCTCTCTGGGCTATTACCTCCTTCTAGTACAAGAGGATAACAGTCACATTTTGTCCTCTCCTATATGAGGCAAATCAGGAGAGCACTGAAAAATGGTGAGCACTCCCTAGGGCTCTGCTCACAGTATTGAGAACTGTAGAAACCCTCCTGCTGGTTTAAAAAAAAAAACCATTGAGCCCCTGCAGTATCTCCAGATGACATTTCTGCCTTACGGAGCCACACTTTTGCACAACCAAACAAGTCTGAAAGGATGATCCTTCCTTCTCTTCTTCAGGAATAAGTTATCTCTGGAATCAGAAAACTGAAAACTAAAGACATCAGGAAGAGTTAAAACCAGTCCCTTTGCAGAGCCTCCAGTGTGCTGCCCTTGCAGGCTGTGTGTGCTGGAGTTGTGTGAGCAGGCAGGGACACTGAGGGCTCTGCTCTGATCCATGTGCAGGCAGGGACACTGAGGGCTCTGCTCTGATCCATGAGCCGGCAGGGAGGCAGAGGGCTC
>VZTB01000335.1:0-63414 GCA_013397245.1 Thryothorus ludovicianus | reverse complement strand
GCAGGGAGGGACACTGAGGGCTCTGCTCTGAGATCCATGTGCAGGCAGGGAGGGACACTGAGGGCTCTGCTCTGATCCATGTGCAGGCAGGGACACTGAGGGCTCTGCTCTGATCCATGTGCAGGCAGGGACACTGAGGGCTCTGCTCTGATCCATGTGCAGGCAGGGACACTGAGGGCTCTGCTCTGAGATCCATGTGCAGCCCCCCCAGCACAAACCCTCCTACAGCATTGCCTGTCCTGCTTCAGTTCTTTGAGGCTCTCTGGATTTGTTGGCCCTCTGGAATGTGAAGCCATGGAGTACAGGAAAGGAAATAGAAATAAGCAGAAATTTAGGTAGTCATATGAAAAATTAACTGGAAACCTCTTCTTTAGTGTATAAGATCCTCCAGGTCTGGTTCTGTGGGGGTTTGGTTCTTTTTTGGTTGGTTGCTTGGGTTTTTGTTTTTTATCACATAGTTCCTTTTGTTGCAGAGGGACACCACAGCTCAAAGACCTGCTTCATCTCACTAAGCTTAGGAAGGCACCTCCACAAGGGTGGATCTGCCTCCTCACTGGTTTTCAAGGCAGTTTTCAAAGTGGGAGTCAAGAAATCAGAATGTTGCCTGTCCCAGCTTTAATCTTCCAGTTCATCTCCTATGTAATGAAGTATTTTATGAGTGTTTGTGACGTGCCTTATTTCACATTTTACTTGTACTTCCTTATAAAAATATAGGGTGTGTTATATACTTATGAATTTATAATGACTTTATTATTTAGATTTAGTTTAAAATCACTAGTAGCCCAAAAATGTATCTTGCAGATAATTATTTAATAACTGTTTTATTTAGTGAAACTTACCTAGAAATCAATTTCAAGTGCCTTTACTGAGGGCAGGGCAGGCAGAACTGGAAAGACACAGAGTTCCCTATGAGTTCTGGTCTCAAGATTGCTTTTTCCATGCCAGAGAATAGTAAAAAAAAATTAAGCATATTAAAAAGCCATATTCTCTTTTACTGTATGAACTGACACACAGAAGCTTTATAAGGTTATAGCAGGAATGATGATGAAATTTCTTTTTATTTCTAGATTTATTTTTTTTTAATAGATTATCTCCCTTTGTTACAAGTTGTCCAATAGTTAGGGCTTGCGAGGCTATTTCTCTCAAGTGGTTTGAATCAAACAGCCCTGAGAGATTTATTTTTTTAATTGACATGAGTGCAGTATATGTGGAAAAAAACAGTTGCAGGCAATTTGTTTGAGCAGAGATCCTCACCTGTGTGAGTCATGAGCTCTGTGCAAGATGAAGCATCCTCCCTTCTTCCTCTAAGGTTCCTTCTCACAGCTCTTTCTCCATCATCCTTTCTGTTTCTACCTCCAAGAAGTACCTGAACTGCATATTTTTGTCCCCCCACATAAACATTCATGCCTTGAGCAAAGATCCTCTTTGTCTGTGGATTTTTCTACAGACTTTGAGCCTTAAAGTGGAGCTTACTCAATTGTTTAATGATGTTACAGGTACTTTGACTCTTCAATTGTTATTTATTTGCATAGAGGTAAAGGGCTCTTATTACAGGTTAAAAAACAGTTGTTCATTCAGAAACTTCCACCACAAAATCTTTTTTTTTTTTTGTATATTGGCTAAGCTACCTGTTAGGTAACGCAGGATTATAGATCTGAAAATATTATGAAGTTGGCTTCAAGGGTTCCAGGCTATGACAAATGTTGATGGGACAATTTGGGGATTTTTAAATGTTTGTGCTGACAAATACAACTGAATGAATAAATGAAATGACAGTCCTTTTTGTAATGTTTCTCTAGGACTTGAACTTCTTTGACCAAAGAATAATGGTAAACATTAAAGGATATGACTCTGTTGGATGCAGGGCTGGTTTCCTATGACTAAAGAATGTCTGTTCTGATTTCTCCTAAAAAATCTTTTTGTTAGTAGTGCTGCTGTTTTTTGTTCTTGCATATTGAAGTTACTAAATCTCTAAATTTGCTCGTTTTATATATAGTTTTGAAGCAAAGCTGCAAATTTACAGTTCTCACAGAAAGCAATGCATTTCCTGGTGGGAAAAAAAAAAAAATGTAGTACAGGAGCTCTTGTGACAAACACAAAAATTTCAAACCCAAGAAGAGCTTTCTTTGACCTGCATGTTCTTAGTGTTCTTAAGAGCTTTAGAAGCAAGATAAGAAGCCTTTTCTGAAAACTAAGTCCCTGATTTAGCTGAAATACCTTGAGTTCTGACATTCTGAAGTACAGGTTCGCTGCAATACTTTTCTCAAGCTTCACTCAAAGGAAGATCACAGCACACCACTTATTCTTCTCTGTTATCCAGTGAAAAAGAATGTGTCTTTTTATGTTTAGAAAGGATATTTTTAGGTTTAAATTATCTGTCCTTCATATCTCCTTCCTTGTATATGAATCAATAAGTAATTTGAAAACTAAACCACCAGATCTGGTAGAATGGTTTGTATACAACAGCTGTGACAAAAGACAGAGAATATGGCTTGGAAACAATCAGCTTAGAAAATTGTAACAGCAATTGCACCTAATTGATTTGATTGGATCTCTATTTGATATAGGTTAGCACTAGGATGGTCCCAGGAAATTTTTTACCTTTCATAGCGTATATTTAACCTTACACACTTGAGTAGGTTGCAAAAAGAGACAGGTTGATGTGCAGAGACTGAACAGCAGGACAACGAGGAGCTCCCTTCCACAGGCACAGTTTCATCCATTACCTGCTCCCCAATGCACACTGCATTTGCTACGGGCAACCTGCAGGTCACGGGCCTCCTAAAAGGGGCAGGGATATGGATTAGTTCTGGGACTGCAGCTGGAACACTCTGGTATTGCTAATCACACACCTTCCAGATGATGGAGGAGCTCCCACTGAAGTGGCTCAAAGATCACGAGTTTTTAAATGTAACAATTGATTCAAAATCTCTTTTAATTTGTCTCTGCCTGGTACAAAGCGGATCAGCTTTATGCTGACACTGTTTTTATACGTTTTCCTACAGGTCAGAAAAGCTCAGAAGAATTCAGTGGATTATTTTTTTATAAGAGGACAAGGTTAATGTATTTAACCCAACTCAGAGACTATTGCTTTAGGGAAAAAAAAACCATAAAACAAGAAACAACACAGCTGAAAACAAAAACTCTGTTTCCTACAGGTGGTAAAAGGAGCTGATTGCATTGTGGCCCCTTCAGACTAATTTGGCTCAGTCATAAAATGCAAAAAATTTTTGCAAATAGCAAAGAAAGAAACTACATTGCGAAGATTTCACTAACACAGAGGAGGAAAAAAAATTAATTCAAGAGAAGAGATTGCAGTGGTATGTCTGCATTTAACCTGACAATGTTTCAGGATATCACTGAAGTCTCCTGTACCAAAATTGATTTGAATTAGCATAATCCCATTTTATCCATGAATTTACTATTCTTATTACTGTCTCTCAGCCTGTCATTCATTAGTTCTGCTTAGGAAGAACTGAGTTTGGAACTCCTGATTCTGGATGGTATTGGATTATGCCTCTTTTACTTATTTTGGTCTGTCTGTGTTTTATGAAACAGAGCATGAGGATGACAGAAGATAGCTTGGTCCCAGCATGGCCCCAGAGCTCTCCCGGAGAGGGCTGGTGGTCAGCCTTGCTCCAAAGGCAGGGTATAGGTATCTGTGTTTAGGGATTGCCTTGAGAGGTTTGAGATAAAATGCTGAATAGAGGAAACCACATCCCATTTGTACCCTTTGTATTGGTCCTACAAGATTCTATTACTGGAATACACAATCTTGAGTGGAATCTAATGGCAATTTATCTGTAAATGTGGCAGCCCAGATACCCCACATGCAGAGCACACCTGTGAGCACTTTTTTTTTCTAAACTTCTGTGGAATTCTTTGAGAAGCTCATAGCTGCTTTTGATTTTGTTTTTTTAAATCAAAAAAAAACCAGTTTGAGATGCATTAAAACTTTGCCCAGAGAAGAATGGATGTATAGTGCAGGTTCTGGGCAGCTTTCAGGTCTCTCTGTTCTTTGTGGGGACACCACAGGGTAACCTACAGCCTTTAGTACTACAGCTTTATTCATGCTTTGACCAAGATGATGACAGCACACATGAGGCTGAAGAGCAAAGGAGTGAATGTACCAGCTTGATGTTGTTTTTGAAAGAGGTTATACGTAATGAGAAGTGCAACCTTGGTGTTTATTATGTTGAATTTATGCAATAGGAAAGCACTGTCAGGGTCTGAAGATGGATATGTTGGTTCACAAGATAACCTTTCTTAGTTTTTCTATCTTCTTGAGAGCCTCTCCAGTTTATTTTCTTTCACACAGGAACATATTCAGCTCTGAGGTTGACTTGTGGGAAAAAATGTTGGAGGTTACATTACAATGGCAATATGCACACCCTTAATTTTGATAGGCCCATCCCTAGTCAAATCCCTCCTGTGGAGCACAGTGGTCACTGCAGCAGGAAGAAGGCCTATATTAGTACAGGATGAATTGAATTGACAAGTAGGGGAAATTTAGTTAGTGACGTTTGTCATCAGTGGACTGTAGGACTGTGGGGGGAGCATGGCATTGTTATATTCTCTGAAGAAAGCAGTAGATGCATTTTGTCAGTGTGATGGATTCAAAGGGCAAGGATAATTCAGAGATACTTCATTTTTCTCTGCTGTAAGATTTTATAAAGATCCTGGATGAAATCTGGCATAATTCTTGGTCTACATTATTCCAGGGAGAGATGCTTGATTTGGTATTCTTTATCATAGGAAATACGGTGACTTTAATTTCAAAATGAGCAGAAAGTGGATTTAGTGATGGTAAAAATAAATAATGTGGCTGGGTTAGGATTACTGCATTTGTCTGTTTCATTCCCATTTCATTTTCAAAAGGCTCACATTGTGGTTGTATTTTGTTTTACCTCCTCTCTACAGTTTAACACACATTTGTCTTGGAGTCTGATTCTGTAAATATCTAGGGGATGATCATGGATGCAGAATTTCCCTTTCAATGGTTTAAATATTACAGTCCACAAGATGCATTTGCAAAAGATAACACACAGCTGGGACACAACAGAATGCATTTAAAATAAATATGGGGTAAAACTCCTTCATATTGGGAAGGGAAATAAATCAAATAATGACAGATTTTAGGTGTTATTAGTGCTCCCACTGACTGCATTTGTTTTCATTTTGTTTTTCCCAATCGATATTATTCTGTAAACTCAGAAAGCACTTAAAGTGCTGCAGCTAGATACCACCTTCTGTTAAGTGTAAAGGTGGCTGATAAACAGTTTTACTTCTTCACAGAGAGTTCAGTTTCTCTATTTATTTATTTTCTAAGTAAATGGTATTTCAGTGGCCTCACTATAAATCCAGGCCTGTTTGAACAGTCCATGCTGATTAAATAAAACTCTGGGAAAACTATTAGCATAGCTGGCATATATTAGTTTTGAGACTGCTTTGGCTTTAGGAACATGGACAAGACTTGTTTGAGGCGATCTGTTATTCTACTAGTTTAAATCTTTCCCCCTGTAAAGCTGCTGTCAAAAAAGATTAAACCTGTGCACAAAATAATGAGGTGGAAGAATTATGGTGAAGCTTAACACCAGGTCAGAAATGAACCTCTGGCCCCCTTTAAAAATTCTCCTTACAAAGCAGTTGTAGAAGTGTGAAAATGTTACCTCCTATGCTGCATTTTGCTACCATCTATCACCACTTTTTCTATTCCAATTATGATTCCCTTACCACACTTACCCTTTACTAAGAAAGCTTAGTGACTGGCATACATTTTCTATTTCCTCCCTTTCCTACTCTCCCTTTCCTACTTTACATATCCACGTGCATTCACCATTCTGTTGAATTCAGCACAGCCATGAGTGAAAAGCAGTTGTCTTGGGAAAGGAGTGTTAATGCTTCCCTCAAATCATCATCTGGATAGCTCTTTTCCACCTGCCTTCTTCAAAGCCACAAAAATATGTGATTGTCAGCCTTTTGAAAGCCAAACTCTCCTCCTGAGTAGGGTCTTTGAGAATGACTTGGTGGCCATCAGTTTCTGGAGCTCACTGAATCCAGCATTTCAAGGGTTTCTGGGATTCCTGCTGGGGCCATGGAGGGCAGACTTGGTCTCTTGCTTGAAGATGTCAAGCTTGAGGACGAGTGTTAACATTTCTCTTGCTGATGTTAAATCCTGTGTTCATGAGAGGGTGGAGTTACACTCCAGAAAGTATAGCCCTATGCCTCAGATTTTTTTTTGCAATCTTGTAGCCTGGCAAAACAAATTTGATTGGTGAAGAATCCACAGGCATTTCTCCTAGCACATAGCACAATTTATATTTAAAAGCACTTCTCTCTCCCTGACGTCCATAACTCTTAACATATGTGGGCAGCTCATCTTCAGTTAGATGAAAATCATTGTCTAACAGAGGCCATTTTTCTTGTCCTCCTTTCTTTTTTCCTTTTCCTTTTTTTTCTTCTTTCTTCCTTCCAGTGAATTACTAGCTGGCAGCCTGCCTTTGCTCCCTTGTGCTCTGGGTTGAAGTTCAAGAGTGCCCCAGAGCTGCTTAGCTGAATTGCTGAATTAATGACATCCAATATGACCTGTTAGTTTGAGGGTGAGAGAGGGAACTTTCCAAGATGATGTATACCAAGCAAGCTCTGTTCTTATGTAAGTGGCCCATTATTATCTAAATTAAATGGTTATAACATCCTGGCTTTAAAAAAAGTACCCCATTACTGTAAGTTAAAGATTATTCCTTCTTTATATCTCTATTACTGGGAAATGTTCAAGAACTTCCCCATTACTGACCCTGTAGGCTCATAAAGTGCAACTTTTCATGACTCAAGGGAAAAGGTGCAAGGAGTGAGCCAAAGGAAAAAATTATTCTCTTCCATTTTAAAATATTCTTTTCCTCTCCGAGGTGATGGCTTTGTGCATTTTCAGTATGATATAGGCTGTGCACTGGAGAAGGGGTGCCAGGTGTCAATCTCAGTGTCATTCAGAAAAGACATACCTTTTAAATTTTAGGGACAAAATCAGCAAAAAGAGAGAGAGAGTATTTTAAAACTGATAATTGGAACTGATAGTATTAAAATATGTGATATCCAATGCAATGGCAGTGAATGATTAGGAAGTCAAGATTTCAATAGCAATCAAGGTCTCAGCTTTAGTAGAAATATAAATCTGTCTTGGAAATGCTGATCTGGAGTGTTTGCATAGACCTTAGAGAAGTATGATGGTTTTGCTGGGTGGCAAATTATTCCGCCTCTATCGATAGCACAGAATTGAAACACCTACAACAGGTACCTGCTCTCTTAAACAAATTCATGTGTGAATCACCCCATATCAACATCAAATGAAGGTTTTATAAAGTTTCTGGCTTTGGGGCTTTGAAAGATGTGAGTCAGGGAGGAAGATGGGGGTCAGGAAGGTGATGTTGTCAAATGTTAGGACTTTATTTATTTTTTTTTTATTTAATTGAGGTACATCTAAATCATCTAAATTCTGTCCCAACAAGATCCTCCATCTTATCCCATCTGCGAATAAGAAATTACTTTCTCCTCTGAAGTATGGGTATCACTTCCCTGTGGTTTGAGGATAACCACAGAGTGTCTTTGCAAAGTAAAAAATTAATCCTACAAGGTGTGTTGTCACAGAGTGTTATAAATAGTCTGCATGGATTTCATGAAGATCTTTGTGAAGACTTTTTCTCTGATGCTTCCTGTGAGACTTTTCTTTGGAAAGCCAACTGCAACTTAGCACTGGTTTCAATCTAAATCTGTAGAGATTCTGAGATCAACTTGTTCCATTTTTCTATTTGGAAGAATGTTAATCTGCTTTTATCAGAAGAAGAAGAAGAAACATAAAAAAATACTCTGGGTTTAGGCAGGCAGATGGCCCTTTTACTCAATTCAGCAGAGACAGACTGGAATTTGCTGATGTGGAAGGGAAGTTCTGTGAATTGCTCCCTTTTCCTATACAGTCAAGTGGCACAAACTCCATTGATCAAAGGCAGACCCTGCTGCTCAGAAATCCCTGCCCTGAGTGTTCATGTCCTGAGGAGAAGGAGCCGGTGGAAAATCAGAGGGATGGAAGAGGTACTAGAGTCCTGCGTATTAGAATCAAGCAAATTTAATACCACTGTGACTTTTATTTCTTTTTTAAAAATGTGTTTTTGAGTATATGTGCATGAGTAAATGATAACAAGAGATAGCAAAGTAAATTAATGAAGGTTTATTAGGTCATAGTTTTCTACCAGGCCTTACAGATACTCAGTCTTCTACCATGACTGTCATTAACAAGTCTTTGTTATTTTAAGTGTCAAAGCTTTGATTATGTACAGAAGAACTTAACATTATCTGCTCAATGTGAAAATAACGTGGCCAAAGAGCAGCCACAGGATTGAGCACATTATCTCTCAGAACAGATGCAAATTCACTTCTTTCCTTTTGTAATATATGTGTTCTGCATCCCTTTGCTTCAGTTATTTAAAAAAGATATTGAAGTAGTTCTTGTGGTCTGTCTTTTCATCTGCCTATCTACATTTTCTTACTCTCATCACAGTAATATTTGATGATAGGCTCTGACTTAAAACTCTCATATTTAAAAGACATCTTTCTCTTGGCTCAGAGGCTTCCTGAACAGCTCTTTCAGCCAGCTGCAAGGACTGAAAAAACCTGATTCCTGTAAAGAGAGCAGAGCCAGGGAACAGATCCACCCAGAGTCCCACCAAAGCTCAATGTCAACCAGGTTCTCAAATTCCAGCTCGAGAAAAATTGTTAAAAATCATGAAGCTCTACTTCTCTTGGGTGAGCTCACTGTCTGTGTGATAATGTTGAGGTTTCCATATTTACTGCTTTCCTATCTTTAGTGGATAGAAAAGGATTTAAAAAAAATCTTTTATGAAATAGAATTGAAAAAACTCCATCAGAAACACCACATTTTATATCCAAACAAGCTTCACTGACCTGCCTATACCCTCCTTTCTCCTTTTTAATCATACAGAGTAAAATGTTATGATGAAAATTAAATTCAGCAGAATGCTTTTTTGATAAAGCAATCAAATTATTTAATGTCAAAATTGCTGAAGCAGTATACCTTGAGATTGTTAGACTTTCCTCCCCAATACACAGAGATATACACACACACACACTTATCCAAATACGGGTCCAGAAAAATCTAGCTGATTTTGCAACAGGAGATAATTCCTTTATGGAAAGTTGTTTTGTTTGTGGATATTTTTCCTCCTCTTCTAAATAGCTCTACTCAGAGTTGAGCTCTTTCCATGCTCAGTTTCCATACTCAGTTGAGCTTGTTCCATGAGATCAAGCCCAACTTTTATGAAAAGCTAACTTTTATCATCAGTTTTATACTCTGTATGGATCTGTATGTGTCATTTCTTTAGAGAAACAAAGCAAAGGGAGGCCTGAGGGAATTTATGAGAAGTAGGGGCCAAAGACATTAACATCAAATGCATGAAAAGCCTGACCTCAGAGGGGCATCTGCTTGCCAGGCAACCCAGTGACATTCCTGCTTGGCCCCTGGGGCACAAGGGCTCCAAAATGAGCAGGAACAGGTGAACTCCACCTCCTATTTACCACTACAATGAAGGATCACTCCTTACAAACTTTCCTTGAAAGTCTCCAGTGGGCAAGCTCTCCTCAGCTCCAGTGGGAGAGAGTTATTTCCACCCTGCAGGGAGTAAGGAGCAGCATTTCCCACCATCATACACATACATCTTGCTGTGGTCTGTATCATCTTTTTGGATGCATCCAGGAACGATTTTGTGCCGTGGCTTTCTTGCCAGATCCATGGGTTGGGAGTAACAGCAATACAACCATGACTAATAGGTGCTCCATTTTACAGCTTTTTGGTCTCAATTGCATAATTGGGGTGCCTGTCTTTTTCTTCCTTTTGAAAATAAATCTGGAGCTTGCCCTGGGCATAAAAATTTTTATGTCTGAGGCACTGTGCATTTAATGTATGTTGCTAAGTGCTCAATGCAGAGGAGTGGCAGTGTGAGTCACTGGAAGGTTAAGGTGTCATCTATGTGCCTGCTCCTTTTGGTCTCTTTTTGTGTCTTGTAATTATTTATAATGTGTACAGAAAAGCCTGGGGAGCAATTAAGCTACTCCATTAAATACCGTAGATTGTGTTTGTGTATCTTATTTAAATCTTTGAAATGTAAAATAGAGACAGCTTAATGGCTACAATGTACTTTGAACACAAAGCTCAACTAATAAGACACCCCCTAATCACTGATTTTAAAGAGAATTAAACCTGAGTATTAATAATATAAAATAGACTTTAACCTGACTTGATGTGGTAGAAATCTCATTTTGCTGGTAATCAGATACACACAGGTAATTTTTTCTCCTTTTCTTTGATTTATTTTGAGGGCAGTCGAATGAATTTTCCTTTCTTCTGATCAGAGCAGTTACATTAAACAAAGCAACTTCCTAAAGTCCAGAATTTTGAATCTGCTTCCAAAAGAATTGATTTTTTCCAAACCAATGCATTCAGTGTGACTGTGAAATCGAAAGATCATTTTATTCTCACAGATCTAATTTGGGCTGCTGGTTGCTATTAGGAAGGTATCTTATCACTAATCTTTTCTAAACTCCAGCTGATATGGTTAGCAGCTGTTACAAATGTCAAGAGCCTCCATACAAACATACAGAATAAGGGGTCCTGAAAGAAATCTTAGAAGAAAGCTCTGACTTTGCCTCTTTCAATTTCATTTCACCTTAGAGAAGTTTCTAAGTACATACTTCTCTGAAAATCAAGGGAGTCATGAGCACTTTCTTGATCTAGGAAGGATTTATATACATGCAGTTGCTTGCCATGACATTTTGGGGGTTCAAAAATTCCATTATCGTTTCTGTTCTCTTCTTGCCTTTTTGCCTGCAAACAAAAGGTATATCTTTCCTAGTAATGAAATAAATATGACTTAATTCACATATACCTTAAATTTGAAGCATATTAAAAGGTACTGTGAGGCCCTAAATATTATGGGTTAACACTTTTGAAATCTACAAAGGGTAACAATATAAAAAATCTACTAAGATTACTAAATTCTTTGCCAACTTTGATTTCTCCTACCTGCATCAATTAATCCTGAGGACAGGCAGAGTCTTGGCCTTTTAAAGACCTGAAGTGGCTGGTCAAGAATAATAAAGGTCATAAATTAGGAGATTAGTCAATCTTCATTTGCACTGTGCTGAGTCATGCAGATCTCTTATGTTAGCAACCAGGGCTGCCTTTCATCCGGGTCTGTCTGTGGGTCAGCTCCACCCTTCCACACACAATCTCATTTTAAAGCTTAAAAGAAACTCTGTTATAGAGAAAGGCTCAATAAATAACCCCGTTGTGGATCTCAGTTTATGTCCAAGTGGAAGGAGAAAAGTTTAGCCATTTCTAATATATTACATGTTGGTTTTAAGTGCCTTTGTGATTACTCACATTGCAAATAAAATCTAGGCATTATTCCAGGCTGGTATAAATCCCGAAGTGTGTCCTGTTTAGTTAAGGCTTCTGTCCTCAGATTCATCCCTGCCACATCACTTCAGAGAGAAAACTCCTCTGATAATCTTTCTGCAAGCCTGGTTGGAGCAGGGCTGGGACAGAACCCTCTGGGGACAGGGATCGTGCAACACTGCAGCAGCCACCAGTCTGAGAGTCCTTTCTGCAGAGAAAGAAACATCTAGAGAGAGCATAAGGGAACCTCAACTTCACATCTGAGAGGTGTTGTATCCCTGGAGAGCTGGAGGCAGTGGTCCCAGAGCACTGGGCAATAGCAGTGACCGAGTGTTTTCTGTGTCTCAGTCCAGATGGGCTCAACAGGCTGGTCCTGCTGGGGAAGGGGTAAAGCAGAGAGGGCATACAGACAGACATAAAAAAATCCCACCACTGACACCAGCTTGAGAGGAAATTTTAAAAGTTTGAGTCTATGTTTTCTCCCTCATGTTAAAATTCTCTGCATCCTTTCACACAGCAGCATTTTCTCCACTTGGCTGCATTACTTCTCTTCTGCTTGGGTGTTGGTGTATTTAAAAGTTAATGGGATATTGGGTTGGAAAGGGAGGAGAGGGAAAGAGAAAAAAAGGGGGAAAAATCCAGGGACAGATTTTGAAATCCAAATCCTATTCTCAGACTGATTTTTCTCTTTGTTTGCTCAGCTGCTTTTCAGAGCTGCCTTACTGGCACAGACAAATCTGAACAGCTTGCAGAACAAAATGACAGGAAGATGGAAGGATAATGTGTGTTTAAATATCATTGACCAGCCTCTTTCTTGGCACTCTCAGCATGGGGAAAGCTTGTTATATACTGCCTCCTTTAATCATTTGAGACAGGGCTTTTCCTCCCGCCTATCTATCAAGAGGAGCAAGGATCTTCCTCCAGTTATGAGCTGCAGTGACGGACAGGTGAATTATTAAAGTTGTTTGCCACTGACTTTCCTTGTTATTCTTATTTGTTAAGTTCCCTGATGATGTGACCCATGATTTTTTTAGTCTGCTGAAAGCTTAACCCACTCAATCACATGCAAACTGCATGTGATCACTGAATGGATTTGAATTTGAGAGGTTTTTAAAAAGCACAGTGAAAGGGAAAAATTTTGATACCTGGAGCCCAGAGAAGCAGAGCAGAGAGGAGCTGGTGGAAGGCTGATAATACACAGCCTCCAGTTAATGAACATACTGCCAAGAAATTCATCATCTACTGTCTCCCTGGGACAGTGATGTGTGTCAAAACAAAAACCATACACCTTTGGTGAAAGCAGACCTTTGTTACAGCTAGCATCTGAAATGATTAAAATTTAAGCAGATCATGGATGGAGATAAAGAGAAAAATGACTCTTCCCCTTAATTGGACATTGTGTTTTTTCTTGCTTCCTGATGAGGGAGGTTGTTTATTTCCTCGGGCAGATTTTGCTCTGTGTGTTTTGAATGTGTGTGTGTGTGTATAAACCCTATATGAGAAGCTGGAGTGCCTAGCTGTAAATCAGGAATCACTGGTTGAAGGTTGGACAAAGATGTATAATTTCTCTCTTTTCAGACCAACCTGAAGGCAGGGGTTTTCTTCTTATTTAGTCTTGGAGCCAGTTAAAATTATAAAGTGCTTCTTTCCATGTCACATTTCTGGAGTAAGAGACATTGTAACTGCGAGTTTATTGAAAGAAATTGAGGAATGGGGAAATTGTTCACAATTTCATTTTAAAATAGATGAGGCTACTGATTTTGAATGCTCATGTATTCAGAGCTGGATGCAGTCTGCCCACCTAGAATTTGCATCTGAGGCCCTGGGCTGAACTCAGAGGTTTTCTGTTCATCAGGAAAGCATTCCAAGAGGATGACTGGGTTTAGCCATAAAAAAACCTCATCCTCTATCTATTCCAAGGCAATCCCCAGATCCTCTGGGCAGGAAATAGGGTAAATGTGCAAAAAATCCAAGTGACTGTTCCAGAAATTAAGGTCACCACAATTTCCTACTTAAATGGTCACCAGAATTACTGTATTTTATTTTTTAAATTGAAAGAGCAAGCAATTGTGTGTAAGTGCATGAGCTTGTGAAGGCGGCGTCATACTTTCATAATCTTTTTTTCATCAAATTTTCCCTCAAAAAATCAGTTTGAGATAGATTACCAGCCTCAAATTTCAACCTAAAACATTAAAGCAACTGAAAAGAGAAGGTCTTACCTCTGTCTATACTAAAGCAAACATTTTAGGTAAAAAAATCAGCCCGCTTCAACAGCTATCTCTGCTTAGATAAAGCACTTAGGAAGCCCAATGTTAAGCGTATGCTTATGTAACTTGCTGAATGGGAGACCAGATGCTGCAAAAGGCATGTGGTACAGGGATGTAAAGTGGGTAATAACAATAATGAACATTTACATAGCCTTCTGCACTCTCAAAAGGATGTAGGAGCTGTAAGTATAGAGCATCAGTGACAGCAGGAGATATGAAAATGCAGGGTAGGTTTGCCTGGTTAAATCCTATCTCCAGTTACAACTCAGTAAATGCAGTCAGGCTGCATTTACTAACTAGGCAGGAAGAATAATTCAGCCCAGGGTCTTTTATGTAGGTAAAGTTTCAAAAATAAAGACCTCCTCTCTCTTATTATTAGTGATTTCCATTTTCCTATTAACTTGCTGCAGAAAATATTGCTTTACTGTGATGGTGTTCTGAGCTCCAAAATAGATCGATCAAATCAAGCCAGCCAAAGATGGTATTCCTGGCCCTGGAGACTGATTTACACAAATCCACAGAGAAAAAGCTCTGGAAGTAAAGGAGAGAGAATAAAAAACAACAGAGATTTTTTAAGGATATGGATACATAAATTTGCTTCCTTCTGGACAAGGGACTGTATGCATCTAACCTTAGAATCAGCCTGTAATTAACCTCTTTAAAAAACAAATGAAGGCAAACAAAACCAACATTAATCCCACTGATGTGTGACAAACAGGCAAAGGAATGAGTGTTTGGCAGGATGCCAGGCACCATCAGAGAAGCTTTAGGAAAATGAGTTTGAAATTAAAGAAGAAGTTTGCATTAGAAAAGTACCTCATTCACAGGCCCAATTTCATGAGCATCCTAAAGAGCAGCCTGGGAGTGGTTTCATTGAGCCAAGCCCAGGAGGTTCATAAACAGTTTCTCAGTCCAGCTGGATGCTGTGTCTGACCCTCCTCATGGGAATTAAACGAAACAGCTCACAACAGCTGCTGTTGGCCATGGCTGCAGGTATGATACTGCTTGGGCAGACCACTCAAGTTTTTTGTGAAAGCCTGAAAGAGTGGGACCAATCCATATAGCTCCTGTTAAAAGGAGAGGTTCCTCCTTGAGCCAATATCAAACTTTGCACACTCCCTGATGGTTAACTGTTTAAAGTTTTAGTTCCTTGTATGACTTTCTGGAGCAGTTTCAGCCCCTCTCTCCCCTTTCACTTGAATCTCATTTCCTAATCTACCTTCCACGATATACACTTGTTCAGCAATACCAAAATAGGACAATATTTGAGTTTGAGGTATTAAAGTCTCAGTTTCACAGTGTAGCAAAAAAGAGTGAAAACATTGCTGACAGCCCTTCTGTCTGCCCAGCATCTTTAAGGATCATGAGGCTTTGGGAAGTGTTCCCCCATTCCTGGTTGAAGGATGCTATAGAAGACAAAGAACTGCACAGCTCCATGATGTGCTGGGCAAATTGGTGAAAAATAATTGATTTTTATTAAATACATAGAGACTGTGTCTGGCTCAAAAAGGCTCCAGCCTTCAAATTGTTTGGAGACTGGGGATTATTTTGGGAAAACACTCTGACTACGTGATCTTTTGCTCTTCTCCAATTTTGTGGCCAGGATCAGAGTCTCAAGAGCAGTCTGCATGGATCCTTTCCCCCTTCTAGCCTCAGGGTTCGTCCCAAAATACTGCACTGAATTTATCAGACAAAATCTGTTTTGTTTTGTAAAGAACAGGCTGCATCTGTCCTGAACATTAACACGAGGAAATGTTCTCCTCCAAAGTAAAAGGTCTTTTAGTAGAGATATGAGGGTCAGCAGAAGTGTGAGCTAAGCCTACCCATGGGACATGCCCTGGGAAAGAGAGAAGGTGAACAAAGAGAGCAAAAACTTGGTTCAGACCTTTAGGTCCCCAACATTGTTAGTGAAGCTGTGAAATTCACAGCAACTCCTCAATGCCAGGGAGCCAATATCCCCAGAATAGGCCACTGATCCAGCCACGGCCGTGCTTAGATGGAATCACCACCAGCTGCGTTTGCCACTCTGAAAACACACTTGTGCCTGGCACGCAGAGAACCTTTCTGCTGTGATTTGATCTTTTGTCAGCATGGAGGAAAGTTTTCTAGAGGAGGTAAATTAATTAATCAGGTTAACCCTGAGATGTCTAATGACAAGCATTATTGTATTTCACCACCAGCAAATCTGCAAATACTATATAGCATTTTAGTTCTGTTTCTTTAGTGACTGTTTCAAAAAAGAAAACAAAAACCAAAAATTAAGGGGAGTTAATTATGTCAGGTTACAACATTTAATTAAAATGGAGGGAAGGGGTAGCTGTAATTTGCAACCACCACAGAGAGGAACAAGATAGGAGGCTACTGTGCAAACTTGTGACAGGCAGCAGTTTTTAATTAAAATTGCTGTTCTTTAAGATAGCCCTGTGTCAGATGGATTCTGGTTAATTGCTGTCACTCCTGCAGTAGAGCCAGCAGGACTCTTCAGTGGCTTCATGTCTTTAACAGAAATCTGAGTGTGAAGGGACATCTTCATGTCAGGTTACATGCTGGATCTGTCATGTGAGGTCTCCATCCCTCTCTGAGTGTGATAGTGCACGTGAATAATGGTACTGTAGCTGTCTATCTCTTGGGAGTGTACAAGCTCTAGATGGGATGAAAGAGATGCTGCTAGACAAGCAAGTTCCGTGTCCTTTCATTTAAGGACTGATATTTCAGTTATGAAGCCAAAAGACAGTTTGCACTTTGTCATGATACTGATGCTCGCAGATCTGTTGGAAAGACTTGGGTAGTAATGGGCTGACTCATTAATTCACTGTCAGTTCTTGGTCATTTCTCTTAACTTATCCACATTCCTGGGTCATCTGCTGGGAGATAACAATCCATACAGACTTATAATGGTGTTTGAGATCTGCACATAAAACTATTGTGGTAAAACCAGCACAACTACAATGTCCTACTGGCATATATGCACAAAAAAAAAAGTGAGGGAATCAGGTAAATTCACTGCAGAAACAAACAGTTCATGAACAATTTACAGTGTCTGGGAAAGTCAGAGATGTCAAAGGTGGTGTTCAGAAATATATTCACAAAGCAGGAATGAAACACAAGGCAAGAAAGAGATGGCATCTGCTTAGTGCTGAGAAACAGAGAAGTGGCACTCATTAAATTCACTGTCTGCACATATGCATGTACATGCTTGTGCTAATATATTGTTTTTGTTTCTAAACTGCAAACATACACAAACAGAAACATATTTTAAAAAAGTTAATTTGGGATTTAGAAAATACATCCTCAATTTGTTAATATGACTGTGCTAATTCAAAACACATCAGGCGAAATTGGATTTTGGCTCATGCTATCTTCCATTAGAGGTGGCAGGAGTCCATGTTGAGTTGTCACTAGTAGTTTGATGGGTTTTGACATAAATATCCTAGAAGTTTTAACTTTAATGATCCTAAAAACTAGTTCCCTGTCTCCTATGTTCTCATACTTTTACCTCCTTGATGTCCCATTATCCACAAAGAAAAGAAGGTGGGATTTTACAGTTTCATATTCTTCAAAGATGGAACAAAGGAATTTTCCTGTTGCCAGAGGATGCATGAGAAGTATATTCAGTTGTTGCTCTACCACACTTAATTGCTTTATTTCACTGTGAACTAGGCCACAGCTGTGAAACTGTGCTATTAGAGTGACCCCCATGTTTTGTCTTTTGTCATTCTGGGTAATAAAGTCTTATTATGTACAAGAAAGACACTTTCTGTTGTGGCCTTTATCTCGGTTCACTGCTGCAAAGAAAAAGAGCGTTTTCTACTGGTTAACTAACACTTTTTGTTTAACAAACAAAGCAACAACAGCAAGTCTAATGAATATTACCTGTCAATTAAATCATGAGAGCACAAAGTGTGAAAAACCCCTCAGCTGCAGAAAATTATTTTCAGGTATAGTTTCACACCTTTTAAAAGCTTTTTTTGTTTTGTTTTTTTAAAGCAAATTTCTTTGAGGTAAAATGAGGCCTTTGTTGTTTATCATAAAGAAGCCAAAAAGCAAAAGTAGAGCTACATCTATCTAAATTAAATTTACTTGTCCCTTTCTAACCAAAGATTTTATATATATTTATTTAAATAATACATTTTCTAAGGAGCTAAAAATTCACACACTGCTCTGGGATAACTTCATTAGACACAACTTTGAAATCTCTTGGTCAGATTCTGCTCCCACACACATGGCTGTAAACATGCTGTAAATCCACTGAAGTGCCTGTTCATTTAACTCAATCTCAGAAAGCTGGAACTGGCCACCAGATTATTTATTTATGGATATCACAACCCCATCATCACTTAAAAGTAGATGTTTGTATTTCATGTTCTTGATTTTCTTGATTGTTAATAATTCATAGGATGACATCAAATATTGATGTTCCATCTATTAGAAATGCCATAAATAAATAAGCTCCGTACACAGGCCTGACCAGAAACAGCATGGTCCAGGATATTCCAGTTCTGTGCACCAGAAACTGTCTCCTGTTTGATGTATTCAGCTGAACCTGGAAGGTTGTGGGTAAATTGCAGACCTCTACCTTCTTGACTGCTGTACCATAAACATAACATGACATTTCTCTTGCTTCTTGGTTAAAATAACCAAGATAATCTCTGAAAGCGAATATGAATAACCATACCTGTGTTTCATCACAAAAAAAAAAAGAAAAAAAGATACTACTGACCTTTTCTTACTACCATAGGTCTAAATGTTGTGTTTTTACTCACATCTTTAGGAAAAAGGCAAAGAGCCATTGGATCATGGAGGCTACTTGGATGTCCAATTCTGATCTCTTATTACTTTTTGAAATTACAAACAGAAAAAACCCAAAAGCTTATTTAAAAGCCAATTTTTTGCATACAGACTTTTTATATGAAATTATCCCCTTTTAAGAAGAAAGTTTATTTGAATTTTCAGTTCAGAAGTCACCTCTTAAAAAAAGCAAGGACTAATTGTACACTCAGCACAAACATTTAGGTTAATAAGTGTTTTATTCCTTGAAGGGATGTTAAGAAAATGGGTCCACTCATAGTCCTGGTGTTTTATTGTTTAATTGTTTTACCTCCTGCAAGCTCTTATAATCCAGAGGATCTGCCAGCCTCTACATGAGCTTCTCCCAAAAATATTTTTCAAGTAGAGCTTGTCTGACACTTGTCAGAAGAGCTATAAGATAAAGGAGATGCTGTTGTGTCAAGCATGTAGTCCCTGGGCTAGGGAACCTCTGTCACTGCAGAGGAGGACAGCAGTTGCCACCTAAAGGGCTGTGAGACAGCTCTCACTGTGCCTGCCTCCAAGAGACAGGGATTTGAGAAAAGCCCATCCCTGTGGGCTCCCAGCTAACCTGGACCTGTCACACTGCACCACTGAGATCACCTGGGAGCCCAAACTGTTGGCTCTTCTGCTGCTTTGGTTTAGGCAACACGTGGGCTCCTGGGGGAGACTTTGAGACTGCTGGGTCTAATTTGACCAAAAAAGGTCAAAGGAGTCTCTGCTATTGCAGTGATTCATTTGACTTTTAGAGTTTGTTCATGAAGTGGAGTTGTGTGCCTTCAGTGGTGTGCCCAGGCTGATTCTGACAGTGCCTGTGGGAGGAAGGCTCGTGGGGACAGGTGATGGGCACAGCTGAAGAGAGAGCAGGCTGGGAGCCCCATTTCCTAAAGGAGAACCAGGCAGTCACTCAGTGCCTGTGGCTATGATTGTTTTGATCTCTCTCTTGACTCTTCTTCCCTCCTGCCCTTCCTCTTTTATTAATGGAGCTGCTGGGAGGTTACAATCTTGCTTGACAAGTCTCAAAGAATCAATTTTTTGTAAGCCTAATGCAAATAGGCAGCTGGTCAAAGCCCACAATGTGTCTTTCCATCCCTATCCCCAAGGTGATCACAAAGTGGGTCACCCCTGGAATGGCACATCTGCTAAAACACAGACACATGAAAGAACAGTGCCACAGGCTTGGAGGTGCCCTCAGTTTCCCTCTCCATGGGCTGGCTCAACACAAACAGTGGTGGGAGACTGTAGACACTGAGATTTTCTCTTTGGCAAGTTCTCTGCCTTCATGAGATAAGTTAATAAATCCATGAAAATCTAGGCAGCTGGCTGTGTGTACCTCCTTTGTGCCCTTTGATCTGTGCACCCCTGGCTCTGTGGTGATGCTTACAGCTGCTGACAGGCGATTTGAGGGGGTCTCTGTTCTTTGGTGTGCTTGGTCTTGGCATGAAA
The DNA here is from genome assembly GCA_013397245.1 of Thryothorus ludovicianus. Lineage (NCBI taxonomy): Eukaryota > Metazoa > Chordata > Aves > Passeriformes > Certhiidae > Thryothorus > Thryothorus ludovicianus. The sequence continues at coordinate 43,434 of VZTB01000335.1, read as the reverse complement.
ATTTCACAGCAGTTAATGAGATCCATTGGCCACAGCAATCTATCCCCTGTGCATTGAGTGCTAATTAGTGTCAGGCTGTCACAATAGCAAGATGAGTTGCAAAATAAAACCATCAAGTGCACTCTGATTCTGATTTATTACTTATTTTTCTGTCACTGTGACTGAACAATAATTTAAAAAAAAAAAAGTCAGTCTGGCTTCTTCTTTGGCTTGGTGTGCAGTGGTGATGATTTCCCTGTAATTAATGAGTTGCATTATCTAACTCCCTCACCTTGCAGTAGGAAGAAAAGTCCCTTTTTCACTCTTTCATTGTTTCCAAAGAGAAAATCTCTGAAAGCCTTGGGAACACACAATCATTCAGAGTGAATGGCCTAAAAGGCTGGATCCATTCATGGTTCTGCACACTCCAGAGTCCTTTTGTTCCTCAATTTAATTAGATTTACTGTGGACTGCCTACCCACACCATTAAACATTGCATCGATGTTTCAGGTTGATGTTTCAGGTTGTTGGAGAGGTTCTTGAGATCTGATCCTTTTCCATCTGAGCCCTTTTCCACAGCCCTTTCCTTACAGCATTGAATTAGCTGCTGCAGTTTTTTAAGGCGACACAAACTTTGCCATATTAAAGTTAACTTCTAAATAAACTATGCACTTGAAAAAATCCTAGAGACTGGGTATTTATCACAGTTCTACCTAGAAAAAGCTTGGTGACAGCAGTCTTGCTCTCTCAGATTTGAGAATCTAAGGCTGGGATCAGTCTCATGTGGTCTGTGCAATACAGTGCAGACAGTTTTTCTCCTGGAATATTCAATCTTCTCCAGCAGTAAATTTTTGTAAATGGCTTGATTCATATTTATTGTGTTTTGTAGACTCTATCTAGAGAGTAGCAATTGTGATTAGAGTAAGTATCCTACTATTAATAATGAAGCAGCAAGTAAGAGTTGGCATAAAATTCATGTACGTCCATTTGTCTGAGCGTGACTTGAATTATCCAGTAGCAGTGGGAGAAATATTTTCTTTAGTGCCACCTCTTTATTTTTTCCTTTTTTTTTTCTCTTTTTTTGGCAATATTTATGAGGTAATAAAGTTTTACAAATGTTGTAGGAGGGAAAATAAGAACGATCTAGGTCAGGAGAAAATGGTGAATTACCTTTTAATATTATTCTCTAGTCTCTCAGGTTCTTTCCAGTGGTTTTATGCTTAACAACATTGAATGTTCCATGGTCTGGCTGACGATTATTCTTGGAATTAAAGACTAATTATTATACAAATCTGTCCATTTTACACCACTAGCTTTTGTGCTCAACTCAGTAGGACAAGGCAGCAGGGTGCTTTCTCGCACAACAGCTTAAAATGATTCTGAGTAATGGTGTTTCAACTGCAATAAATTTAAAATAAAGTAATAATAAATATTCTATTGGATACTGTATTTCAAAGCAGACCTATTAACATGTTTAGACCTATTTCAGAAGGAAGTTTTTGACTTCCCTTTGACATACCAAAATCCAAATTATTCTACTATTTTTAATTTGTTTTTTACTTGTAATGATTTAATTTGGAGCCTTTTCTCATGGGTACAACTGGACATTTTGTTGGAGAGTTTGCCTTTTTCTGTTACCTGCATTGGGTCATTGGCTGTGATTTAGACCAGTAACAGAGAGACCATGACAGCTTCCCCAACTGTTGCTTTTTTGCAGTTTACTGGTCTTTTTTTGCTTTGCAAATAGGTCAGTTCTCAGTCATGCACCAGCAGGCTGTCAGCAGGAGCAAAGGGCTCTGCTGAGCTTCTCAGCTACGGAGACAGCTGAGAAAACCTCTCTGAAATGAATGAGAGCAGCAGAGTGGAAGACGCTCAAACTCAGAAAACTGTTCCCACCTTGCTCCTGTTCCCTGCTTTGGTCCCACCCAGCTCCTTTATGGTCGCTTTGTGGATTGGTTTTTTCCTCTTCAGATCTGATCAAACATTGGATGCACTGGGGGTTTTTATTACTGACTATTTAGGGGTCCAGTTTGATTGTTTGTTTGCTATTTATTTTTCCCCTCTGTCCATCTCATGTAACAAATCTATAACTGGAAGTGTCAATATGTCTGCAAGTTTTTTCTAATAAGTTGTTTTTCTTCTGCTTGCTGCTATGGTAGCAACTAAAGCAGACAAAGGCTTGGGAATCTGGAAGCTCTGTTGCTCAGCATTTTCTATCTCTGCTTTAAGAGAGTTTTATTTATTTAAGGACCTAAATGCCTTGTCCTGTTCCATGAGTTTTTCTTGGTGTAGACAAAGTTCTTCGGGAAAGCTTCCTGAAACTTATTGTCTCCTGAAGAAATTGGCTTGTGATGTGTTGTCTTGTGTTTTCTTTTATAAAACATTTTATACATAAATAAATAAGAGGAATGGGTATAAAGCTGGACAGTGAGGAAAGAGTAGAGTAGTTGTATTAATTGGAGCAATTGTAGAAGAGGCAGTTTGGAAGTTGAATGTGATCAGTGAGATCAGACAGTTTTTATATAAACTGATGTAAATAAGCTTTCAATAGAGTTATAGTTTTTAATTTTTTTTCAAAGCAGTTTCCTATTAGCCTTGGAAAACTGACACAAACAAGGCCATAAAGGATCCTGTAGCATGGTCAGGTCATGAACTAGGAGCTTCTGGGTCCCCTTCTATTGTTTGATCTGCAGATTCCTGTACCTTAACTGCCTTTTGCTTTTGTGCAGCCTCTCGTGATCCTGGTTTAAGGTCTCACTGGATAGCTAATTGCTCATTTAAGGTTATTTTGTTCCCTTAGCTGAATCACAGAATTGTTTAGGTTGCAAAAGATCTCCAAGATCTTCAAGCCCAACCACCAACCCAGCAGTGCTAAATTTGCTTACAAACCATGTCCCTAAGTTGCACATCTGCATGACCTCCAAGGACTTCCAGGTGTGGTGACCCAACCTTGTCCCTAGGCAGCCTCTCCCAACACCTGGGAACCCTTCTAGTGAAGAAATCATGATGGAAAATTGGAAGTGAATGACTAAAAGCCCACGCCTTTCTTTTTGTCTGAATTGAAATATATTTTAAATGAAGGCCTGGTCACCCTGAAGGCTTCAAGTGCTAATTATTTTGTATAATATTTCATACTCAGAGCTTCAGAGTGTAGAATAAGCAATCTTATAGAAGACATCTGTGCAAAATCATGGTTTTGCTGGAATGTTACAATTTGTTTCTTCATAAGTAGGTCATAGGAAAGAGAAATTCAATAGGAGAGTCATTGTTCATTTAAGTTACTAAAAGCCAATCTAACTAATTAAAAGAATGAGAGAATACAAGAAAAATCCCACATGACAGAATAAACAGCATTTGAAAGAAGGCAGTTTGTTTTCTAATATGTGCTTTACTTTTTATCAGTTCTAGCCCCCAAAATTGTATCCCTTTGAGTTAATTTGGTTTTTTAAGAACATAACTTGCTTTGCTAATCTGGCATGGACTTAGTCTGTTTACATAAAACACCCTAGCAAAAGAGATTGACAGAGTTTCCCTTGTAAAGACAGAGTTCTTTTCAGTTAATTATATGCAAATCAGCTTTGTTAACAAACACCTAAATAACTCTGCCTTGTCTTCATTAGCCTGGGAGATACAGTACATTTCTCAAGGAACTAGACAAGGAACATTAATCAAAGCAGCTTGTAAGTTTTAATGAGCTTATTAATTGTTGACCTCAGTATTTCCAAGAAGTAGTATTAAAACTGAAAGATAACTGAGATAGTTTTCTGCAGGAATATTATGCAGATATATATGGGAAAGGCATTTATGGCCAAATTTGGGTCATGCAAAATAAAACCTTAATCTAGCTGCTAGTATATTGATAACTAATTTTTCTAAAAAAATATATGCCAGCTGATGAGAGTTTAGGGATAAACATTCTTCTTGCACTAAATGAGCATTCAGCATTGTAGAGGAAGATGAGAAAAAGTGGAATAAAGTTCAGTTTGTTGTTTCCCAGAGCAGGTTGTTTAACTTTCCAAACCAGTAGTGACAAGTTCTGGATTCGCTTCCTAAATTTGAATGTCAGGTGATTCTGGCACCTACTTTAGGATTTGAACAATTTATGAGGTAAAAATACTGCAAAATGCAAACTCAAAATGAGCATGGAGGCAAGGCTGGGAAAGATCTCTGTCCTTCATGGGCACCCTGCACATCAGCCCCATCCACCAGGATTGGAAGGTGAAACCCATCCTGAGGAATCTGGTGCTGAAGTTCATCCATGCCTGCCCTGGGGGCAGCCTTCAAGTCTGACCCTCAGCAGAGCTCAACCCCCACTGCCATCCCTGCTCAGCAGAGGAATGGTGTGCTCCACATGGCTAACCCCAGAAATGTGATGTAACCTGCAGCCAGCTCTGGCAGTAGCCTTTAATGCTGTGTGCAGGAGCAGACTTTGATGTAATTAATCCTCTAATTAATGTCTAATAGCTGTCTAGCCATGTGTCAATAAACAAGGAGGATACATGACAATAAAAACATCTGTCAGAGTCAGTAATATGCAGTGTTGCTTCAGAGAGACAGACAAGAAGGGAGGGAAAAGGAATTGAACAAGAAATAAAAAAAAAGCAAACCATGGACTGGGATGAAGTGGAGTCTAAGCAGCAAAGACAGATTCTAAGCTGACAGCTGATCTTTCCTAATTTGATTTGGCCATTTCCAATTCTGAAGGATAAATGAATTACCTGGGTGGGAGGATGAATATCTGAAGATTGGCTTCTGGTACCTGGGTCACTCTGGTCTGCAGCTCTGACCCTTCCATGGCAACAACAGATGATGGTGACTATTTAATTTGTGACACTGCTGTCCACATGAAGCCATTGTAAATCTCTATAGATTTACATATCCAATTGTACCTATGTAGTGAGGGACAAAGCTGGTAAACAAAAATACTGTACCTCATTTGGTGCAGCAGAAACAAACTTGAGCAAAACTTGAGAAACTTGAGAAAATATTCTATCATCCTTTAATCTGTACCAGAATTTTTTCTCCAAAAATTTTTGGAGGTTGGGAAGAAATTAAGATTATGCAGTTTTTATGACTACTTTTTATTTTTGATGAGAGATAGCTGAGTAAGAAATATTTTTATGAGTTCTACTAGACTCATTACAGATTTAAAAAAAAAAGAAACAACAAACAAAAAGCAAACCATTGAAGAGTTTTTTCTGAGATATTTCTAATTCCTGGAACATTAGAGACTCAGGAAACATCAAATGGCCATCTGTCCAGAGATCACATGATTTAGGGAGAACAGAGCTGCAGCACAGCCCAATTCTTTAATTAGTCTTTGTCTTCTGTATTTGAGTTCTCTTGGGTTTTAGATATCTCCTTGAATTTTTGAGCCAAATAGTCATAAAAACTGCAACTCATCCCAGTTGCAAATCTGCAAAATGCTTGTGGCAATGATTCTGACTAACATAAAGCACAGCAGTTGAATGTGATGGTGGCAGCTTTGGGAGGAGTTTTTTGCCTTGCTTTGTTTTGTTTCGCTTTGCTTTGTTTTGTTTTTTTCCCCTGTAAAAAAAACATTCTGCTCTGAGCAAGTCACAGACTCTCTGGAAATTGTAAAAGGATAATTCAGACTCCTCTTTTCCATTTTAAATCTCTTCAATCAGTTCTTTCTTCCTACCATCATTGCTGGCATTGAATTATTTCAATTAAGATTCTTGTGTTCAAGTACCATAATTAGCCCCTGTAGCTACTAATTCTTATCCCCTTGGATTACAGATAGAACTAAAATCCATGTGGCCTAGTTCAGAGGCATTTGCTCACCTGCAAACTGGAAGAGAATCAGCTCCACATTGTCTAGTGAGGCGTACTTGGGACAAGGAAAATATTTCAGTGCCTGTCTCTCTGAATCTATGGATCTGTGTGTTTTGAATGGGTTCATGTACTTTCTTTCTGATGTTATTTTCTACAAATCTTCCTTTGACCTTCTTCAAAGGATGGAAATTAACCAGAAAACAGCTCTTTCCATAAGGCCCCAAAGGGCTCTAATATAGATCCATTACTCAGAAGTGGCTGTAGGTTTCCAAAAATGTGCTTTTAAATTGAGTTGTTAAACATGCTGTTATCCTTGGAAGTAAAGAATATGAATAGTACAAGTTACCTTGGGTAGATGTTTGCTACTCTAGGTCAGTTAGACCATTCTCCACTTCCCTCCAGATCTTCAGAGATACCCATCACACATCAGATTTCCCTGCTTCCGCTCCTTGCTTTAGGGAATTGCAGTTTAGGGTATCCATGCAGCTACCTGAAGTGTCCTGAGTAGGGTGGCCCCTACTCACCCCTGCACTTTGCTGGAGCACTGTTGGTACGAACAAAATCAAACCAGAATTCACACTGTTGTGCTGTGCATAAGAAACAAACACAAAATTTGATGGAAAAGGATAATAGGGATGTATCTCCATGTCTGCTTTTGTTTCTTCTCTGGGATGTTTTTACAGCTTGATATCTTGGCTCCACCAGTTGCTTTCTGTCTGTTTTTTTGCTTACAAAAGCCAAGAGATCACACCTAGAATGACATATTCAAATAAAGAGCCTGGAGATCAATGGTGTGAAAGTCCAATGTTTGAGATGAGACCTTTTCAAAATACATATGAATACAGTGCCTCAACTGCTCTGTAAGAAAAAGCCATTAGAAGGCAGCCTGAGAAAATGTGTGCTTCAAACTCCTCAGACTCATACACACACACAGTTTATTGTAAAACCTGAGGTAAATTGTTGTCAAGCTTTGTAAACATGGAATTCAGCACTGAGTCTTGCATAAAATGCTCGCAAAAGGCTCCAGTAGCCTTCAGGGAGAGGGCTGTACCCATTATAAATGGTTAATGCTTCATGGGATAGAAATTCAGTGAAGCAGGAAAGTGTTTGTTCAATTACTTTTTGGTAGGTTTTTTCTTTGCCATTCTTTTCCTTTTTTTTTTTCCCCTCTTTCTCTCTGCCTGTGAGGCCCTGGATGCCCACTCCTGCTGGGGACAAAGGAAACTGGAGCTTGCTGAACCAGAACCTCTTTCAGACCTTAAACATTTACGTTCAGAGCTGCCAGCATTTGGGATGCCTTTTACTTTAGCTGAGCAGGTAGGATGAGCCTTGCACCTTAAGATCTTTTTCCAGACCAGTGACTTAAAGAGATAAGAAGCTCTGTAATATTGATCGGGTTAAGAAAGCATCAAATAACCTTTCACCTCTATCTGATCAGCTTTCTGTATCAAAATATGAACATGAAAATAAGAGCATTAAACTCTGAGCCTTTCCCTCCATGCCCAGGACAGCTTATATACACTAAAGAACAATCTGTATCACAAAAAGCAGCTGTGTTTCAGGCCTGGGATTAAACATCATTTGGGAATATTTGAATCCAGGACAGATATTTTTTGCTTCCCTCAGTGTATAGAGATCCGATTTTCTGATTCATCTGAGGAGAAAGACTCCAGTTTTTCTTTGAACATTGTAATGTTTAAAAAAAAGTAGTAGAGAAAGCTTCTCTGGTTTACATGTTTCAGTGTAGTTTTTCAAGGTATGTGATAAACTGAAATTAATTGGAAAATTTAGTCAGGCAAGACTGAAGTGCCTGTACTGCTTATATGATAGCTTCATACTGAAGCCTCAAGTCTTGTTAAAGTGAATAAATTCAAAATATATATATTATACATATAGATAAAATATATCATGTTTTAAATTGAGAAGCTGTCCATGCCAGTGAGTCAACAGGCTGGGCTTTAATTCAGCTGGAGTATTTTTGGCATGAGAGCAGTGCTTGGCAGGGAGGAGCAAAGCTTGTCCTAAGCCAAGTGGGGAAGAAAGAAGAGATTGAGATTTTTTTCTATGTAAATGGTCAAGTCTGCAAGGACACATGGGTTTAAAAGGTGTTAGAATAGCCACAAGTGAGAAACCAGGAGACCTTTTATTGGGAAAAATGGAAATCAGTTCCCTGGGAGGGCTGGAAGTCACCATCATTACAAATATTAAACTGCTTATGTTGATAATTATAAAAAACATATTACATGGAGTTGATCCTTGATTCCTGAAGCTGAGATAATAATCCTGAGGTCTCTTTTGGCTCTATTTTCTATATTTTTCAAAATTATGATGCAGAAAATTACTAACTTTCTGACAGCTAAATGTGAGTTCATATTCACCAGCAAACAAACACTAAGAGTATGAACACAATACCTGCAGTGTTAACTTTTGGAAGTTTAGAACAGAAGAAAAAGTAAAGCATCCTTCAAGATGATGATCAAGTTAGCTTGTCTCATCCAAAAAGGTGGCTTAGTCCTGCACTAACTGTTGATGGGAGGAAGTACTAAGTACCTGGGGCTATTCAAATGAACTAAAAATCCTTGGACACTCCTACTTTCACCTTGTCTATACTGAAAATTAACGCAGTGAATGAAAGGGTAGAAAAATCTGTCACATTGTGCACATTTCTTTTTGAGGGAGTGCCCAGAGCTGCAGTTGTTGCTGGGGCTGGGGATGCTAAATCAGAAGATGCAGCACATCTGTATGATCCTGGTCTCTTCCTCAGTTTTTCTCCATCAAACCTCGTGTAGCTGTGAAGCCACCCATCACATCACCCTCATCTCATCACCCTCATCTCATCACCTCCATCATATCACCCCCATCTCATCACCCCAAGCACTTTATCCCCATCTCATCACTCCCCAGCACCTTCTCTCCCTCTCATCACCCATCCACAGCACCACCCATCCCTCTCGTCCCCTGCCTGGGCACGGTGCAGCACCGGCTGCCGTAGCTGCGTCTGCAGAGACCCCTCGTGGAGATGCAGCAGATACCAGGAGAGGGAATTGTCTTTTTTGTTTCTTTATTTTAAGTGGTTTTTAGCGGTATTAATTGCTTCTCGACCTTAGTGGAATGAAAAGGCCTTTCTCCCTAGGGAGAGAGCAGTCCCCCAGGAATTATGCAATGGGACCCCTGTAGGTAAGGCATTGCTGAATTTCTAGTTGCATCATGAAAAGCATCCTTGCAGAAATGTGTGGTGAAGGGAATTAGGGAGGAATTCCCTGTTAGGAAAAGAAATAGATTCTGCTCTGTCTCACAATTTTTTTTTTTTTTTGGTTGGTCTGGGAGGCTTTTTTGGTTTGTTTTTTTTTTTTTTTTTGTGGGTTTTTTGTTTGTTTTGGGGTTTTTGTTTTGTTTTAATTTTTCTTATTATCTCTAGTGACAATGAAGCCCCAAGGGGAGCATGACAAGGACTGTGGTTTTGCATTCTATAATAGGGGTATAATTTCCAGCATTTCCCATCACCACACTTGCCTCAGTATGGTAGCTTTAATCTTGCTGGTTTGGAAGTAGGACACAAAGAGCAGAGTTCTGCAATTCATGGAAGGTTTGATGCTTTCTTTGATCTTTTACCTGTTTGGAATCAGAAAGAGCTGTAGAAAGCTCAGCACTGACTCCGTAGAGTAATAAAGCATCCAAACCAGGACTTCAGGGTCTTTCTCCAAACTCTTACCCAAAGTATCCTAAGTTCTCCCTCTTTTTTTCTCTCAATAATATCCTTTCCTGCTAAATTTTCTCTGCAGTGCAAGATACAAGCAGATTCTAAAACTACCTTCTTTTTCTATTTAATCACTTTTGAAAGGAATATTTATCTAAATGTAAGGGAGAGGCAGGGACACCCTCTCTTTCCCAACTGAAACGTGGGGTCTGAGCCTGATACAAACCTACAAGTTGTCAGATTAATGATGCCTTTTGCCAGCTATGGACCAGCACTCTATTTGTGCTTTTTCTTATCAGTTTTTTCTTATGCCCTCTCTTCATGAGTGTGTAGAAACCTAACTTTTATGAAATCTGCCTTTGCTGAAGTTGTTAAGTCCATTGGCTTCAAGAAAAAAAAAAAAAAAAAAATTCAGTGCAGCAGTTCCAAGCCAGATGTATGCAGGGCCAAGATACTCATGAAGCATTTTAGTACCCTCCAGAGCATTTTAGTACCCTTTTTACAGCCTTTGGTGTAGCATCAGCTCCTTCCCAGCTAAAGAAACTGGAATTGCTAGCACACCATGTTCGTGCCCCTGCTTACTTTCCTACTTGGACCAATTTTGATGGGAGAAGATGATAATATCTTAAATACATTGATTTTCTTTTACCTGTTAAATAGTACAGGCAGCCACAAAGGATACAGAAAATTCCTCTCAAGATGTGAGTACACAGACAATCCAACTGCAACAGTTCTATCAAATCACAGGAACTCATCTGTAAAACCTTTGGTGTTATATTTGCTCTCTGTTCCTCTGCATGAGGAAAATAGACTTTACCATAACTACAGAGCCTTAATGATAAAAAGTCCGAATAAACTCTCATTGTAAACTCTGTAAACATCATATTCTTTGCTCCTCTCTCTTGGCACTTGAAATGTGTGCATACAGAGTTTCCAGAGGAAATTTCAGAAAGCTGATGCAGATGGGCACCTGTATAGATATTCAGGTTTTCTTGGAATATGAGTAACTGTCACCATCACCCAGTGACATCATAAAGCCTGTCAGAATGCTGTGAGAGAAAGCAGAAATAGCTCTTTTAAATTTCCTCCCTAATCTTATTCTGAATGCCTCGTCTGGTTGCAGTGCAGTTAAATATAATCAGAGTTGCGAAAGATGAGCAAATCTGAATTTTGGCCTTTATGTTTCTGAAAATAATAATCAAATAAAAAGTTAGTGTGAATGAGTATGACATCCACAAATCAAAAGTAATAAATAATAAATACTTTCTCTGAAAGACTGCTAGGCTGAAATTAATATCAGATTCCCACCATAGGGAAATGGTGGGAATCTGATGCACATGAAAATCTGTGCTTCTGCCTCTTGTCTTGAGTTGCAATAGTTGCATATTTTAATTTCCTTCTTTTCTCTTCCCTCTTGGCTTGGAGCTCAAGAAGAAGGTCCTGTATGGAATTTATTGGCAATTACAAGAGGTGAAAGTTTTTTAATTAGCTATTAAAATGCATACTAATGTCAGAGCTTTAGAGAATGTGCTCAAGTGATGTGTTAATTCAATGTCAATGTGGAAAGTTTAGGGGGGAGGTCTTTATTAAAAAAAAAGGGTCTACAGAGCATTGACTTATGAGTTGGCTGGATCTGCTTGGTCATCATTTCATTTCACCTTTCATATTCCCAGACCCTTTTCACAGGGCTTAATGTGATAGAAGTTGCAGGTGCATTGCCCTCATCATGCCAAGGTCCTTGTTCTCTGACTCCAGCCCTGCATGTTGCAGACCAGGTTACATGAGCTTCTGACCCAGGGTTTGCTCTCTCCCAGGTGCCACTAAGTTGTATGTGATGAGGAAGAAGTGAAAAGATCAACCCAGATCTTGTCAGAGGTGTCAGTAACATACAGAGAAAAATGAAGATTGATGAAAACATTTTCCCTTGCTTGAATGCTTCAGCCTAGAGTGAATCTCTTTCCTCTGAGCTTTCTCTGTATCATGATAATGATTTTAGCAACAGCAGAAGATACTTTTCATTTTCTTAACATCATCTAGCTCCACTTCCAACATTGGTTGCTTCAGCTATTTTTCTTTTTTCTTTATTTCTGGGCTTTAGAAATGATCCCTATAGAACAACCAAGAAACTTTTGTGATCTTTACACTCCAGTGAAGTTGAGATTCCCAAACTGACCAGTGAGAGCCATAGGCCACACTCCAGTGAAGTCTGTCCTTAGATAAACCTGCCCCAGTTGATGCTACAAGCAGTTCTTTGCATGTGAAAGTAGCTCTTCAGAAGAAAGAATATTCCTTCAAAAACTGAATCCAACAAGTCATGAGCAAATAATGTGATTGTTGCTTAATGTTATCCAAGGAGAATGATTGGGTGGATTTACAACATAGGCTTTGTTTGATTAGGTTATACCCTTTCATGATATTTTAATTTCCTTTACACGACAGTGTTGTGAGAAAAACACTCTAAAATATTTTTGTAGCATGAAAATCAAAGCAGAATGTACAGACCTTGCAACACAATGGATCCTAGTGCTACAGAATTAGTGGTTTGGTTATTAGTTTTCCTTCATTTTAACTCATATCCCACTCCCCTCCCAGTGATGTATCCACTGTCAATTGTCAATATTAATTTTCTATCAGCTGAAGTGATACAGCTGTGCAAGAGGATTATGGCCCTGTCAATAGACCTGGGATCTGCACTCTTATTCACATGCAAAAAAATCTCAGGGGATTTAATTTTCAGATCATGTGATTCTGTCAATTAAAGTCTACGGGGGTCAAAGAGTAATCTCCAATTTGTGTCCTCTGTGCCTGCATTAGGGGCCTGTGCATTGTAGAGAGGATAGTGGTGAGTAAATAAATACAGCACCTGGTGGAAAGTGCATGAGGTTCTTCAGAGTTCCTTGTTTTGTTGCTTTTTTGTGTTGTTTCTTATAACTAGGTGATACTGATCATGGACAGAGAGCTAAGCTTTCTGTTTCCTTCAGAACCATAATTGGTATGGTAATGAAATATATATTTAGATTGGCCTTGTGTGAAGAATTATGTCAAGTGAGAAAATTGTTTTCTTCCTCAACAAAAAGGCTAAGTTACCCTCAGTGTCTTTAAATCTTTCTTTTTCTTTTCTTTTTTTTTTTTTGCTATAGCAAAGATGCAGGCCATAAAAGTTTAGGTTCTGCAGGTTTAATTGCTCGTGCTGTATTTTCACCTCTTCTCACAAAGAGTCTGTTCCTGTAATGGAGGAACTGAAGGGAAAATCCAGCAATTCAGAGGTCTTTTCCCTTCTCACAAGCTGATTGCTGAACTAAGATGTTAGCCTGCAGACCTGGAGGGCTCTGCAGGGAATGGTGTTTATGTGGCAGAGGGATGTCACTGCACCCCTGCCTACCTCCAGCTATGATAATGCCCCTCCACTGTTTCCTTCTAGAGGGGACACTGCCATTTGGGGTAATGGCAGAACCTAATTTCTCCTTCACCTTGAGTTTCAGTGATAGGTCTTCATTCCTGCTGCTCTTTATATGTACTTTTGCTGCTCAGTTCCTCCTCAGCAATGGCTGCATTTCTGCTTTGATTTGGGCTTTGCATTATGCTTTTCCCAGTAATAGCTGTGTATCTATCAGTATCCTGGTGAACAATGTGACTCATTGCTTCTCTGTTGTTTTTTCAGCCTCCTACTTGGTTTATGTGTTATTGTCTTATTTTAATAGTGATTTGAAGGAAAATTTCTTTTTTTTAAGTGAAAAATATCCATGTATCCCTTAATTTTTGTTAGAGAGTGATAATATGGGACAGAGACTGTGAAACTGAAGATGAGATTTTTTTTTTTTTCAGCAGTCCTCAGTTTCTAGTGTAGTTCATTAATGCAGTCTTGGTGCAGGACCTAATATAAAAAAGGTGTGTGTAATAACAACTTTGCACTTTTAAAAGAATCATTGCAGTACAGAAATGTTACTGTAACTGTGAATGTGAGACAGCTCAGCTGTGTCTCTCTCTTGGAGTTAAAGCAATAGACTGAATTGAGACTTCAAAGGGTCAAAATACAGGAATAGCCACATGATTTTCCAGATGCTGAGAGAAAGCCAAGAAGGAGATTTATTTATTTGTGTTTACTGTGTCCCTTGTACGAGCTAAACTTGGCACATTGCAGAATAAACTAGGACATAGCAGCAAAGCTTCAGTAAGTAAAAATATTTGCCTTTGCATATTTCTTCTCTGGAAACAGAAGGTCTTAATGATACAGGTGTTCCATTGATCTTGCTCTGGGAAAGGAGGAGGATGAAGGAATATTTGTCATCTATGGGCTGGAGAAGATTGGAGCTGTAGGTCCTGTCAGGTATAGAGAGATATAGAAGAGATAGAAGGTTCTGTGCCACCTTCCATTCTTGTGAAATAGAGTCACAGCCTCATTTCATCTTGAGAAAATATATCTTGTTCTGTTTCTAGATTTTAAAGTTGTAGAGCTTTTGGAGTCTGTGGAGATCCTGGCCCTTCTGTTCAACTTTGTTATATCTTCAATAGAGTAAGAAAGAATGGAAAAGAAAACCTGGGATATTTGTTCATTGCTTGTGCTGCCCCCCTCTTGGGACAGTGTGGACTGAGATTACATTCTTGAAGCATGGGTTTATTTTATCTCCCCAATATCAGAGATAGCTGGAGCTAAGAACATGCTTGAGCTCTTCTTTAGAAATAGATTCCTACAGCTCACTGAGGAGACGCAAAGTGAATGCACAGTCCCTGAAGAATATTTTACAAACTACATTCCAAGACTGGAAAATTAAAAAGATCTCTCTGTATCTTTTCCTCCATCCTTAGCCTTAACTTGGAAATAAATAACCCCAAACCACACTTTTAGAATGAGTTTCAACCTATTTTTTTGCTTTTTTATATTCTGAGTCACATCTTCACAAAAAAAAGTACTGCCATGTCATTCTAAGCTACTCTAGTAGCTTATCTTATTTAATGCTGCTCCATCAAGGTTGCCACATGAATATAATCTTGTAAATGAAGGAACCAATGCAAACACGATCAGTGTCAGACTTTGACATACATTATATGCTTTTCTGATCATCCTTACTTCATGGAGATCAAAGGCTGGAATGTGCTATCAGATTAACAAGGACCATTAACTTTTTATTAGTTTATTTATTTATTTACAGAGATCAGGAGAAAATTAAAGGTTGCTTTAAAAATGGCTGTAAGAGAAATTTGAATACACATTTTTGGTTGGTATTTAGAGTTTGGGTACCCCAAAACAAAGTGCTAATGTAGGAGCCCCAAGACATGGAAAATGTCCAACACAAAGATTATTTTTCTCTTTATGAAAGCATTTTTCCTTATTTGCAAGAGAGAACTGATCAGTCCAGCCATCCCCCTGTAACTGATGTTACAGCTCCTGGCTTGCTGCAGGCTGTGGAAGTTTGTTTGGGGCACTCCTCCACATACTGGAAATGAATATATTTGAAATATTTGTCTATATGCACATTGATAATTATAATAAATTTCAATTATATATGCAAGAAAATTGCATATATATTGTGCAAGTAATGGCAAGAAAATCTTTTTATAAGTACAGTTCAGAGAGGCACTGTGAGATGTTTCTGTTGAGAAACAGAACTGCTGACTTGTGTTGGCTTTTATTCTTGTTTTGTTTTTTAGGAGAAATGTCATCCATGCTAAGAGAGTTTATTAGGATCACTTTCTCTGGAAAACTTTTAAACTCAAATAAATCCTTAGAGATTCATCAAAACTAGATACTGTGAAATGTACAGCTTTTCATGCAATCAAATGAATTCATTATAATATACACACTTTATACAATATCTGAGATGCTCAAAACTCTGTACAGACATTAACTCATTAAATGTGACAATAGTTGCAAGCTGCCACAGTTTTGATTTGTAGGACTTGGAGCCACACTCAGTTTAATTCTAAATAGACTAGAATTTCAATTTCCTTCCTTTATGGAAAAGATTGTGTGTGTATGTTTGTGTGTGTGAATGATACAAACAATACATGATTGTGTGTGAGAAATATGACCAAATCTTAGTGGACTATGAGAGGGAAAGCTCTAAAAATAAATCCCATAGCTGTTTATTTCCACATTGGCACAGAACTGTTAGAGGGCCACAACATAAAAAAAGCACAGAAGTCTCTCTTGGCTCATTTTCTGTGACTGTGCCAGAGGAATAAGTCAAAGCACCACGTTCCTGAGCCATCCATAGCTGGTTTTGTGGGAAGGAGTTGATTTATAGATTCCTTTTTGAGTTCAAGTGGTTGAAAAAACTAAAAATCAAAAGTCCAAGATATGACCCCAGGACCTGTTCTTAAAAAATGCATAATTTGGGAATAAGCCTTGGCTGAGCTGTCTCAGTTAATTGTATGTGTGATCACAGTACAGATATCTCCATCTGAACAAGTCTCCTCAGACTGGTAGGCAATGAAATTAAATAATGGCTCCTCTGGAACCCTGCACAGCTTCATCTTCCTCTTGGGAAAATTTGCAGGGTTTGTTTGTTTTTTTGTTTTTATTGTTTTGTTGGGGTTTTTAGGTTTTTTGTTTGCTTTGGGTTTTTTTTTTTTGTCACATGCAATAGTCATCACATTTTCTGAAGCACATCCTTAAAAACAGTAAATTTCATTTACTGTTAAATGAGTGCTAATTTAATTTTTCAAACTTTGATTCTTTCTTCTCTTGATGTCTGTAGGCCCTCTGTGCATGGACACATGCTTCCTATGACAGTCCTGTGACAAATGAATTAAACATGCAATCATCCTAATGTCTGACAAGCTGATGGCTGTTCAGAAACTGAGCTGAGAGAAACTCTAAATAAGCCTCTAATACAAATAAAGGGCAGACATTGACCCTTGAGGACAATGACGACACAGTTGGACCCCAAGGGCAGGAAGACATGGCAAACTATCTTTGTCCTATCAGGACTGTTTTTCCTTGTCATTTTGCTTTCCAGTCTTATATCTTCAATTGAGAAATCTCGTGGATATCTGGTTTTTAGAGAGACTTGAATGTTCATGTGTAGAGTAGCAGCTGGCTTCAGCTTCCTTCAGCAGGTTAGGCAACCTGAAGAGCATAAAAAAGTGACCCAGTCCTAAGGAGACTGTGTTAGCAGCACATTGTCTCACCAGAAGCTCCCCGCTGTATTTTGTTTAACAGGCTAAGCATTTATTGGCAAAGACAAGCACTGTGTACTGCTGGCACCACATGCTTTAGAAGCAAAGCTTCCTCACCAAGCTGAATATGATAATTTCTCCACTGGAGAGCAGTTTCTCTAGCTTGTTAGTTTTGGTCACTGTGGATGCAGTCATAAACTGTGGGATCTCTACTGTGCCTGTTGAACAGTCAGTGTGACAGTGCTGTTTGAAGGAGAGAGGAAAAACTGTCTTTGTGTCTGTCCAAGGTTTACCTCTAAAAGCATGTTTTTCTCTGAGTTTACATCCTGAAAACTATCAGAATCCCTGGTGATTATGCCATGAGAAACAGGAGAATTGCTGCTGCTGTTCCTATTGAAGAGGGCACATGTGTGTTTCAGCAACTTCTGAGAAAATAGATATGTCTGATACAAATAAAAAGGCTTTTTGTTCCCATGCTTAGCTCAGTCAGGAAGGACAGAACACATCTACATGCTCATCTTCTCTGGAAACTGCTTTTGATTTTGCTTCTGCCTGTTCAGAGGATAAACTCCTTTAACTACCTTTGTTTCCTGAGTTGCTTTCAGCAGCTGATAAGTAGTTCCTTAATCTTGTATAATAAAAGCACTCTACACTACCCATGAGCAATCTGATTCCTCTGAAGTTCTGTCTTCTCATGTGTGCCTCATATCTCAGCATCAGTGAGGGGGAAAGAGTTACCAGCACTATTTTTGTACAGATGCCTTTAACTGAAATTTCTGGCTATAGGACACATCAGCTCAGCATCCATTTTCTCTGGGCTTGTTTTGCTTTGAAAGAATAGAGGTTTGTGTATGAAGAAGTAGAGATTTAAATTCTTAGAATTATTTGTTCCTCCCAGCTGCAGGAGAATGTGGCAGTGGGGAAATTCTGCAATAAATTGTTTAAGATCACTTCTATGGAGGAAGATTGTTCTCTCACATTTACAGCAAATGTGGGAAGGATGGTAAAAAAAGGTGATTTATTGTCTTCCCACTTGTGCTGATAGTCCAGAGCGTTCTTGTAGTCAGGTCCCATGCAGACTGTTCTTCAGCTCACTCCTGGCATTGCAGAGCTGCTGCCTTCAGCCCTCCTGACATCCTTTCAGCCTGCCAGGAATGACCCAAATGGAGCAGAAGGGGATGGGTGATGCTACTTCTGGTCTGGCTCTTGCTAGAAATGGGGAAAAAGTGGTGAAGATGAGAAAAAGAAGTCTCAGATACATGGACAGGACTAGAGTCTCCCCCAGGTACCCAAAATTATAAATCTTTCTGTGAAGTGAAGCAAAACTGTAGTTTTTTGATACCTATCCTAGTCTATTTGCACTATAAGGTGAATTTGCAGCTATTTCTTTTTCTATCTCTTTTGGATGATGATCACTCTTGAAAATTTGCTGTGTTGTGAGTTGCTTCAATGAAGTCACGTATTTTGAATATCTGGCCTCAACAATGGGATTTCATAACATGACATGTTATGAAAACTGAGCTTTGGGTTTCCAGAGAGGCCATCCCTCTGTGCATACATCCCATAATAGTTCATTTAATCTCCCTGTGTTCCTTAATTAGATGTTTAACCACTGGCTATTGATCAGTGGTCCATTCTTAGTTAAAATTGAAATTTAAAAAAAGCAAGAAGAGAGTGAGTGGGGGAGAAGAAAGGATGTGCTTATATTGCTTTTGCTTAACATGCTGCAAACTTGTTCTGCTGCAGAGTTTCCACACCATTTGACCCAGCAATAGGGAATTGAGTTGACTCGTTGGCCTAAAAATATGCACAAAAACCTCCCCTCGCATTTCAGGCTCCCTTACAATAATATCAAATATTAAAACATCAAAGCCATAATACAGCACAAAAGAGTTCTCACTCTCTCCATTACACATTGTCAGACCCATTTATAGAGTCTCCCCTAAGCTCCCCTGACATCATCAGGTGGCTTTCTGCAGCCACTGTGAGCTTGCAGAATAAAACACACAATAGTAAAATAAATAAATAAAACAAAGCACGTTGCTGTGGGTTAATGTTTGAATATGGATGTGTGGATGTGCCTCTCGGGGTCCAGCAGCAAAATAAACCTTGAGAGTTTGCCAACGTTGCCTGCGTTTGCCTCTCGGGGTGTTCCCCCCACGTTCATTAAAATACAAGTTCTGGGCTGAGGGCCCCATTCCCAGCCTGGTGCTGCCGGGGCTCAGAGCAGCACCAGTGGGGACAGCACAAATCCTGGGAATGGCAGGGCAGGCTGGGCACTGCCAGGGATCCCAACATTCCAGCTGGGCCTTTGGGGAGCACTTGCTTGCAATGAGAGCACCACTGCAGCAGGACCCCTTTTTATTTTCATAAAAGCATGTGTGTGTTTCAGGAACCTGTTTTGTGGGCATTTGCTGTCTTTGTGAGACACAGTATTGTGATTCCTATCCATGAAATGCATGCTTTTCTTAGTGTACCAATTGCATGACAGCTGCTTGCCTTAAAGTCCAACATTTTCTCAACTTTGATGGAAAATATGTCTTGATGTTCATTTACATAAGTTTTATATGAACTGGGTTTCTTTGCTTCCAATAGTCATGGGTAAGTGATGGATAAAGCAAGTCCAGATTACTCTATGAGGAGACCCAAAGATCAAAGCTAATATTTCCCTATGTCTTCAGATGTGTAGAATTCTAAATTTGTTTGATATTTTAAAATATACATTACTTTGAGAAGGAAAATTTCAAAGGCATGCACATGAGCACACACACTAACATGTAGAAAAATGCACATTTCTGGAGTTTAGTTTTTAATTTTTTTTTTTTATCAATCAGTTCTTAAAGATAATCTTGATTCTCTTCAGCAAATTGCTGGTGATTTCTGACTAGTTCTGTATAACTGAAAAATTCACCAAATTCATGCTTATCCATTGCAGAATGGACACTTAATTGCCTGTGAGGCAAAGCTTCCCTGCTCTAGCCTTTTGGTCAGGCCAGAAAAAAAATCAACTCCAGATTTTCCTCTCCTGTTCTCTCCATAATGTGAAAAGGTGAACTGGGAAATAACAAAACAAATGCCAATTTCCCGTAAGCTGTGTCAGCCTGATTTGAATCTGAAGACAAAATTTGTACCAGAGCTAGCTTCTGAGGTAATGCAAATCCAAATAGCACTAATGAGTTCTGTTTACAATCTGGCCTTCAGTTATTATTTAAGCTGGAGGAGCCAGCTTGTCTTTACTAATTACACATTACAAATACCTTGCCATGATTTGTTCATTAAAGCAAAGTAAGAAATTCGATACATATGGGTTAATGGCTTTTGGATCTGTGCAGAAGCTTGTCCTACAAATGCTTTGAGGTCAATGGGAAATTTCTCCAGGCAATCAAATTTCTTGAGCTTGGATGCTGTGAAGTAATAAGCAGGAAGAGTAATTAACAGATTATTTAAACTAGCAAGAAGGGGGCGGGTTCTGAGTCTGTCCTTCTGTATCAGAGCAGGAATGATTTGGCAGAGGGTTGGAGTCATCAGAAAATGGCTCCACTTTGTCATCCTCTGCTGATGCTTTGCCACGTCAGACCTGCCGAGCAGCAGGCTTGTAAACAAACATGTTTACACTGACACTGTGCTAAACAAAATGCTACTGGCTTCAATTTAGATGCCATTAAATCTTCAGTTGGAGACTGCTGTGTGTAAAATATGGTTTTGCATACATAACGTACTGTAGCTCAATGACAATGTTGGCTCTCCCCATCATTCCAAAGCAAAATAGCCAGGAGAACATAGATGACAGATGTTTCAGATCAATCACTGCAAAGAGATAACAGGACTGTCTTGGATCATTTCAGGACATGAATCTTTGAAAGCAATTATAGGTGGTAACAACTGGTGTGACAATTGAGTCCCTCCAGCCTGTGTTTCACCTTAGAAAACAACTGTGTGGGATATTTCCCCATAGGAATGTGCTGCTGCCTGCCAGATCCTGCTGTTTTGATGTGAAGTCACATTGTGCATGCTGAAAAGGAGACAAGTTCTTAGAACAAGTTTCTTATTAGGAGATCTAACTGGAATCTAAGGAACATGGCAAGGCACATGGATGTCAATTTTCTCCCTTTTGATGATTAGAAAAATAAATGTTCTTCTCTTTGTGTGCTATGCTATCAAACTGTGATATTTAGCACACCATATTCCCATGGTATATTTTATAGAATCTTTTTTTAACAGAGATATAAGATATATTTATTCTTTGAAGGGCTAAATTCTTGTTGACTTCAGCTGAAGATGAATATAGACATGCTAAACAATAAGGGAAAGATTTAGTATCTGGTCTTTTCACTGAAAATACAGAAAGATAACACTGGATTAAAATAACTCTTCAGGTTTTAAACTCAGAAATTGTTCTACTTCACTTTAATTGCTTCAATTTGATTCAAATACTGTTGCAATTCAAATGATTATGCACCTTACTAGAAATCATTTCTAAATTCTGGTTTGAAAATGGAGGTATCTTAAGTTACTGTCTGATACTGTTAGTTAAATATCTTCCTTCTCTTTTCCTCTAGCTTAAGGGTTCTTTAGCTTAAGAAAAACTTTTTGCCCTTTCAAGCAGTCTGCGTGTTACTGCAGCTCTCTTCTCCTGTAACATGCTACAGCAGCTTTTCTTCCATCTCTGCTTTAGCTCTTCCTCCTGTTTTTCTTCATTTTTCCTTTTTCTGGAAAGCTCTTTATTGTTTCTCTCATTACTCTTTGCTTTATTTCTCTCTCTCTATGCTTTCAAACAGTCTTAATTAACATTAAAAAACACGATTTTTTTTTTTCTTCATGGTGGGTAATGAGATGAAACTGTACTGCCCAGTGAACAGTCACTGGGGATCTGGTGGTGTCTCTCCCTTCTGCTCAAATAAAACTTACACATGGAATATATGAGATTTTATTGAAGCAGCATCTTAGCTGAATTAGTGAAGCTACCAGACATCTCATATGAGGCAACCAGAATAGGGGAGAGAGTGAGAGAGAGCAGTCTGGGGAGCCCTGTGCCTCAGAGAGAGGCAGAGAACAGGGGGCAACAGGAAAATAAACATTCCTGGGAGAAGAGACAGGCAGAAAAAAAAACATACTTGAATTACAGTATGAAGAACATGCTGTGAATCTGGAGAAATCATACAGCAATAAAATATCTAAGGCCAAACATAGCTGAACCTGCATCATAAAGAATGCTGAGGTAATTTCAATATCTGTAAGCCAGGGATAAGCTGGAACTAGTGATTTGTTTACAATACAGCATATGCTGGCACTGACTGTTTGAGGAAAGAAAATCCTGAATATAATAGAAAGGGGAGGTGTTCAAATGATGCAAATTGGCCTGGCTGTTTAAAGAGAGTGGAATCTATGGAGAGAGACCAGTTTCCTGGAAATTTCCCGTGTGTACATTTATAGGAATGTTTTTCCAGTTCCAGTGTTTCCTTGCTTCCCTCCAGACTTGGATTCATGCCTCAGAATGAATATATTTTATGTCATCTGTCTCGTTTAGATTAGTTCTAGTTCAGTTATCAATGCCAAGCTTTTAAAGTAAATTAGAAAAAGGAAGAAAAAAAGTATTTATGAGAAGTTCTGCAGCAGACTTCATACAGGCAAATCTGCTAAAAGACAGCTAGAAGGCTTTAAGAAATCTCTGGCCCTAAATTACTCAATTCTGCTCATTCACAGCGCATTCACACCATCAGGAGTGTGATAAGGGGCAGTTTTTTAAGTGGCTTAATAATGAAGTGTTTCGGCAAGCGGCTAATAAGGAAATCAGAGTGTGCTGCCTCAGCTGGCACCAGCTGACATTTGGTGGTGACATCTGCAGGAAGGTGCACTGGTTTCAGGTCAGGGAAGAAGAGTCTCAGTGTTTCTGGAATGATCTCTTTGCATTGACCTTCTCCTGGCTAGCTGCTGTTGTTTAACATTAATGTGTATCAGGAGTAGAATTATCCGTGGTGCACTCAGCCTGCTGAGACAAAGACTCTTCTATTAATAACTAAGGGAATACTGTAAAATATTCTTTTGTGTGCTGGACAAACTCACGGTAGGGCTGGATTTAGTACCAAAAGGGCACTGTGTGTAGAGATAATACCAAGTCTCTGGTTACTGTAGAGATAAATAAAAATTTTTATTGAATAATTTATAACACCCCTCCCCCTTCTTTCTGGTTTACTGGACAATCTCATAGCCTGACGAATATCTCAGTCATGTACTATTCATTTAATCTTCTATTCAACCAATAACATCATCCAATATCTTTTGTTCTGAATCTAGCACCTCTTCTGGTACAATGGTCCTATTTTTTCTCTCTGTCTAGACTAAGGGTGTTTTCAAAGTCTATATGAATACTTGTGTTTTTCAGATTAATTTTTTTTTTCATGAGATACTACTGCAACTTCAGTAAATACTGTTCTCACTGTAAACCCTTTACAAAACAACAAGAAAATTCGGCCAGACAACAGGAAAAGCCCACAACCTTTTAATAACAATAAAATATGGTTGAGAAAAATCAATGTAAATCATGTAAATATGGCCCATAGAGTGTAGAATTCCTTCAATATTATACATAGGCATTTTAATGAAGTGTGAATCAAGCAGATTTAGCAAGTCATGCATACATTCTACAAGATGGATTGTCTGTATTTCTGCTAATTATAGAGAATATAGAGATTTGGAAAGAGCAGAAAAAACTGATATTGGAAACCAGTGTCCAAACATATAGTGTTTGTACTCGTTTATGTCCTTTTTTTTTTACTAAGCTGTCCTTGGAAATAAGGAAAAATGAAGGTGGACATGTCCTTACACACAATTATATTGGTAGTAATCCAGTGACCAGCCAAATTGAAATAGATCTCTCAAAGGTGCCTATTCTCCTCTGGCCAAAAAAATTAAATAAAAAGAACGTTCTAAACTCAACCTGATTCTGCACCTGAAATGCAAGCAATTTATTTCAAAACTCAATTTCTGATTCTTTACCAAAACTCTGTACCAAATCTCTTCAGGACCATGTAATTTCCTCGTTGCTACCCAAATAGACTTGTGTCACCTCAGGGCATATTGTAAAATAATGAGCCAGCCTAAAGGAAAGTTTCCAAGAAAATAGAGCAAGCTGATGATGGACAGCAAATCAAGCCTCTATTGGCAGCAGCCCCCTGAGGTGCTCTGAGATGTAATTGTCCTAAGGGTTGAGCTCTAAAGAAAAGTTTCTAAGCTATACGAGAAGTTTCCCTCTTAGATGATGTTTTCGAAAACACTTTTTGAAGCGTGATAACAAAGCAATGTAGGGCCACACTGACCATAGAGCCTCAACTTCTTGCCTGGTTATGGCTGTCCTTGTGAGAGAGGTTTCCTGCACTTCACTAAGTTAGGGATTTCCTTTCTTTCTTTGCTGATTTCCCATGACACACCAGATACAGAATATTTTAAAATAATTAGTTCCTTGCAGCTTGGCTCTAAAGCTCAGTGGATATTTTATTTTATTTTACCATTCAACCAACATCAACTGAAGATCATTAATGAGCTTATACAAAATGCAGGAGGCAGTAGTCAATGGAAGAGTAGCTCTTACCAACTTTCCCAGATTTTGGCTCAGCCCACAGTGCCCACCCTTTAATTAACTTCCTTGCTATCAGAGTGAATCTTCCCATTGCCATGCTCCTGAGTGAGCTTCTGTAGAGTCATGTTGCTTAAAAATGTCCCTCCCTTTTCTGATCCCCCCAAAAATATCACTCAAGAGAGGAAGGGCAGCTGGCAGCACAGCTGGATCCATGTCAGAGAAGAGCTCACTGTCCATTTCATTTCCCAGGAATTTGCAAACATTGGACCAGGAATGGAAGCAGTAGAGAAAGATTGTCTCTGGAGATGAAATGAGTCAGAAGCTCTAAAAAAAATGTGAAATAATGTTTTACCTGAAGTTAGGAGAATGTTTCTGGTTAAGATGTTGTGGGAACTAAGCTCCCTTTAAGCTGATCAACAATTTCCAAAGATTCCTATTATGGTGTCTTTGGAAAGGAAAGAAGGATGGGAGACAAATTATGATTTTCAAAAAGTTTTTTCAAAAAAGTCATAATGCAGCCGATTACTGACATAACTGACTTCATAAACATTGACACTGTTTCTTGCCCATCCAATGCCCTGAGAGTGGCTGAGTGTATTATTTTGGGATTAGCATCAGGTAAGAGTAGGTTTGTTTAGGACTTGCAAAACAGAAAGATTAAACACAAGATTAGAAATAACTGGTCACTGTAAGAAAAAGGAACTCTGCAAAACAATTTTCAGTGTGTTCTTGAACAATTCTGTAAAATTAATCTGAAATCCCCAGGAAATTGATAATGAAAGGTAATTTCAGTTTAAGTCTTTCGAATAGTTGGAATGTATTTTGTTTCCTTTGTTGTCTTCATTTGAATGCCTGTTTTCTGACAATAGAGTTAGAAACAAGTCATTACGAGACAAAAAGCAACCCTTTTCTTCCAAACTTTTTCATAAATAAAATTTCAGCTATGTAGTTTAAGGAAAATTCTGATATGGATGGTCAGTTCTTTAAATAACAAGCAAACAAAAAACCAAATAGTTACTCAATAACTGTTTGTATGGAATGTGTGGCTCTTGGGCTTTTTTTTTTTCTTTTTGCTAAGCAGTTGCAATTTCCTCCTGGTTTTAACATCCACTGTAATCTTCAAATGTGAAGATCAATGCCAATAGGGATGTCAATTGGCTTCAGTTTAAGAAGTTCTACTGGATTTCAAAAGAACTGCTATACATCTATTTAGTATTTATGATTATTTGTCCTCCTGTTTGTGCAGTTCTTTATGGAACTATTTTAGAATACCTTCATGCTGTGTTTGGTTACACAGCACTGTAGCTCATGGTGACATCATGTATTTCTGACAGCCCCATGGATATGCCCTGTTTAGTTCTACTTAATTGAGAGATGGATTATTTGCAGCCTCTGGGTCATCTGTGGCCTGCACTGTTGTCTCACAGAACCTGTGGCAGACCACAGTTTTATTCTGGATAACAATGTATATTATTAGAAAGCCTATCAAAGACATTTGAGAGACCTGCCTGGATGAGGAAAAATGTCCTGATCTTAATCCAAAGTAACATTCAAAGGGGTAATGACAGGAAAATAAAAATCTTGTGTTTTTGCATCACTGTGTTTAGATGTGGACCAGAAATTTCCAAGTATTATCTCCATGGTAATTTAGATCCACTTTCTTTCTGCTATGGCACTAGAAATCTGCCATTGAAGGGACTTTTGAGATGTCCTTGAAGCTACTGGCTGGTACCATAACAATAAATGATAATGACTCTGATGGCTGTCAGGTTGTGTTGCCATCCCTGTGTCCCAGAATGTTCCTCCCAGGGACTAAATCTGGTGTCACTGCTACCTGGTTTAGCATAAATGCCACCAATTGACATGGCACATGAAACTTCCTGCAGATAGAGAAGGTGCCCAAAAGGTCTATGGTAAGATTTTTCCCTGATGGATTTAGAGGATAAAGAAAACCCAGGTGGCTCCTGAAGGCGATGCTGGCAGAGCAGGGCCACAAATCCAGGTGTTTATCCCGTGAAAAGCACAGGCAGGGACAGTGAAATCCCAGCAGCACCATGAGGAACAGTAAATGCTGTGACACTTCCCCTGTTTCACACACCCCCAGAGCAGGCTGTGGCTGGAGCCATATCAGTTGTTCACTAAATTACCTGTCCTCTCATTTTTTGTCTTCTTTTCTTTCCCCTGTCCTCATACTCATCCCTCCCAGCAAACCCACGCAGGGCCAGCTGCTTCCTCTGCAAAGGCTCCTGTGTGGGTTCCAGGTCACAGCAGGAAAACACTCCCAGGTCTGGCACATGACATTTCTCCTACAATGACTGCACTATGGGGTGTTTTTGGAGCAAATCTTGTGATAAGGACTGGAAGCCTTTGGTTCAGACCTTGCTGCTCTGAGAAGGAAAGGCTATTATTTTTTCCCCCAACAATTTCTAGTAGTAGTAGCAGTTACAACTTCAACAGATGGTTTGGCTCATTGGAAATCTATGAAGAAAATAAAACAAACATCACAGGTTGTTTAAGGAGGCAACTGCCACTAGCAAATGAACATTAGGGTAGCATTAATAATTTCTTTTCGTAGCACCCATCAAAGCCCTTGTTTTGTCTATTGCACCACTTCTACAAGTTTCTTAATTTCCTGCTTTAGCCATTTTCCTTTTCTGAAACTCTTGGTAAGAACAGTCATTTCCCTACCCTCCACTGATCCTTTTCTTCCACAGTGATGCTGCTCTCTCCATTTGTGGGTTGCAAAGCAGAGTGCTGTAACTATCTGTGCTCAGGCCCTGAAAGCAGACAATTTGGTGCATTGCAAATCAGCTTCAAACCCCATTTCACTAGCAGCACACTTGGACTGCAAGTTATAAATAATTCCAACAATTCTAAACATGGAGAATGCCATGAATTATGAGCTTTTCATCAGAATAACGTGTAGGATCAATAGCAACAGAAGGAGTCTAGATAAGCACATTTCATAATTACTGCTTAGAACTGCATAAATCAATTTACCAGCACACTTCAGGAAAAAAGTTCATTTTTTTAAAGATGTATTAAAATAATGGTAGCTTGATGGAAGGTTACATTCCATCTCCCTTTTAATAATACCTCTTAAGAAATTTAATTTCAGCTTCAAAGGGAGCTAAATTAAATATCAATCCTGTATAAATGGATCTGACACATTTATGTTTCATTATTTTACTTTATACCCTCCCCTCCCCCAAAGGAAATGAATCAATCATTTTGTTCCTCTTCAGTTCATCTTACTCTTTCTTGTGCAGAACTATATCCTGGAAATAATCAGGTTTCTTTGGCAATCAGTTAATAAACAGACACTTAAATATTCTTTTCTTGCAGCCTAATAGGCAGGCAATGAGGTTGAAAGACATTGCATAATGCACATCACACTTGTTCGTTTTCTCAGATTAATTTAATAAATCCTCAATTTCTCTAGTACTTTTAAGAATATTTATTTCAACTGTACAACCCATCAGTTAAAAACAAAATATGAAAACTTGGTCATTTTGATGCAAAGTTTCTTGTGTTAGTAGATCTGGTCCTTCTTTCTTGGGATAAATGCCATATAACTAGCTTCAAAATGGGGAAAAATCACATGTATAATTTCTAATGGAAATGGCCATGAATGAGAATAATTTTTCCAAAAAGTTTAATTTATAGAAAATTATTTTCATTAGGATTATTTTTAGAAAATTATTTTCATTGTTGTGTTAGGAAATGGTAGTGCAAGAAGTGAAGAACAAATATCACATAGTCATTTAAGAAGTGGAAAATGATGATGCAGGCCCATTTTTTAGTTCTTTGTAGCCTTCAAATGTTTAAAACACCTTGATAGAAGGAGTAATTTGTGTCAAAGTAGCTGAAAAATGGGATCAAGTAAAATATGGCCTTTCCAAAATAGATCACACAATAACTGCATTTGATAAGGGAATTTTCCTTACAGCAAGGTAGGTTTTCTTGTCCTTAAAAAAGCATTTTTAAGTTACAAACTAGAAAAAAAATAGAGAAGAAAATGAAAATTGCAGGATCAGAAAAATAGTATAATTGAGGAATAATAACTTATAAAATAAGGAATAAAAAAAAGATGATAGCAAGCAGTGTTGAAATGAGGTATATGAAGCTCAAAAAACACAACTAATACAGTTCATAAAGGCCATATTTTGGAATTGATTGTACCTAGTATTTTCAATAATAAGCTTGTATTAACACACTCCTGCTTCTTAGGCCAATAAGCTGATGAAATGAAGATGGAAAGCACTGTTAACACCGATGGTCAGGTTATCCTACAGAAAGCTGACTAAAATCTTTATGTTGGGATGGAAATCAAGGATATATTAAATATTTGTATATGTGTGTGTGTGTGTGTGTGTGTGTGTGTGTTTAGAGACTAAGAATTATAAAAATAATTGAGTTTGTCAGCTGGAAACAACACAAGAATATGGATGCACTCAAAAATCAACTATGACTGTTCACCAAAATGGTGCCACACATGAAAAAGTCAAACACAATCCTAGGAAGTATCAAGCTAAGTTTCAATCCTGTTATCCAGAGGTTGCTCTCTAGTCCAGGCAATAAGAGCAGTTGACACTTTTCTTATTTGTCCTGTGCAATATAAAAGTAGACTTAAAAATAAAGTGGGGCTTTTTTTCCTTCTCTCCTTCTGTAACTCAACAAGTGAAATGGGCTGTCTCCCTGAGGTTCCTTCTCAGCTGAATTCACAACTGCTGACCTTGTGAGGGAAAAGGATTGTTTGAGGTTTTTGGTGTTAAACTAAACTTTATCACCTTGTATGATATATTTCACTCCTACAAGTGAGAAATCCTCAGAGGAGCAGAAAAAAGGTGGTCTCAGCTGCCATTTTTTTTCCTCTGGCTATAATGCCCTGTTATTAAATCTTCCCACAGGTATCTGGCTATGGTTTACCACTAACATTTACGGGTACCTATAAAATGGGATTAAGAGTAATATTTCAGACTATTCTTCTTCAACAACATATTGTCCTGAGTCACCCTGACATCGCCTATGGCATTAAGAAACAATCAAGTTAAAATTGAGATTGGCAGGAAAAGCAATGCCTTACTGCCTGTGGGGTTATTTGTTCAGTATTATTATTCCATTGAAGGTTGGAATGCAATTGGATTAGACCCATTTCCAGTCAACCAAAGTTAAAGCACAGTTTATGAATTGCAGGGTCTCAGTTCAGCTATGAGCTGTATGTTTTTTTTTCTAAAGGCTTCTCAGTGAAACTGCATAATAGAGATAGGAATAATTAAAACTTTTATCTAAGTCACTTAGAAGTGTGCATAATGACGTTGCTCCAAATCTTAGAAGATTATCTTTAAATTATCACTCAGAAACTTCCTTATCATGCAGCAACAGCCTCTTCTCCCTTTCTACTGCTTAGAAAGAGCTCTTGAAAAAATGCATCACTCTGGAGAATTACACTCTCCTTTCAAACAAGGAAACAAAATGTATGTATGTGTGTGTATATATATGTGTCTTCTGAGAGTTGAACCTTGACACCTGTAAAATGCATCTATTTCCACTGAACCCTTTTCAGACAGACAGACAGACAGACAGAAGTAACACATCCAAGACATTTCTTCTGAGACTTTGCTAAGTCATGGGGCTGCTGTGCTCTAAGACCTACCCCATTTTGACAGTCTGAAATCTTTCTGCCCTTCTTTCTCAATTTCTTTCTCACTCTGCACAGCCACGCTGACATTTCCTGATGAAAACCACCTCAGTGGAATCAAGAGCACCTTGCTCCTCCCATGGACACCACCAGCTCTTCCCATGGACACCACCAGCTCTTCCCTCTCACATGTTCTGAAAGCATTTCATTTTTCCTGCCTGACCAAAACAGATTTTCTGCCTTTTCTTTCCCAGAACCAAGTAGACTGAGAACCACAGGGTGCTTTGGGTACTGTCTTTGAAAGAGATGATCAAACCCCTGTGCACGGTGAGCATTTTAGGGAAGAGCACATGGGGCTAAATTAAAGATACCAAAATTTGGCAATGTGAATGTCCCTGAAACATCATGGTTAGGAATTTCCCAGACTCTTGAGACCATGGATTACTTGGGAGAGTTAGTGCTTGTCTATAAAGAACAGGCTTCTGCTCAAACCATGGGACAGTTCTTCCTCTTATGAGTCTGCTTTTATACAAAAATCATTATTTGTAGACTGGGTTTTATTTTTCTCTCTTTTTACTTTGCAGTGGGCAGAAGTAGACCCCTGTTTTTCTCAGACTCAAATGTAAAAAGGCCATTAATTTCCCTAAAGACTGTAGCTCCGTGGTACAAGCAGGAAACCTGATTTTCAAAGGCTTCATCACTAGTACTGGCTGCCTGCAAGTGCCACTCAAAATCAGTGTTCTTTCTTGTCATCTATATCATAAAAAAGGCACTACAGAGAAAATTGTAACTGTTCTCTGCGGGTGTGGAAATAATAAAACTGGGCACTACCCTTTCTAAAAGGGACATTTTTCCCTATGGATTCAGCTCCCATGATGTTTGTCAAAGGCCAGTGTGTGATAATGACATTTCCTGTGGAAACTCTAAAGTCAGAGCAGCTACAGAACAAAGAATTTAAGATCACTTCGTGTCAGACTTTGCTGGTGAATTTATTTTGTTTTGTTAGGAGGTTTTTGCATTTGAGCTCAGGAGAATACATGATGTTTTATTTGACTGTCATTCAGAGCAAATCAACAAACATTATGTGATGCCTTCACAAGAGGAGGGAAATTGTAGAGTTTCTGGTACATATGTTTGTGGCTGGTGGTGTTATTTTCAGACAGAAGGGGAAGTTTGCATTCATGAAATGGTACTTTACCTCTCTCCAGTCTCCTTATTTTTGCCTCATTCCAGGTGGAAAATGACCTTTTCAAATAGCTCTTGCTGATGACTTTTATGAAAATCACACAAAACGGGAGAGGGGAAGTTGCAGCACAGCCAGGGAGGAACACATTTGGTTAAGATTTGTTGGCACTGGTGTATTTTGAAAATATTCTGAATGAGCAGGTCTCAGTCTCCTGAAGACTTGATAGACAGAAGGAAGAACTGAATTTTAGCTTTCAGCCATTCTGAAACCAGAAACTGGGGATGGCAGGAAGGCAAAGAAAGGACAGAGTGGGGAAAATGAATAAAGTTGTGTAAGAAAACCAGTAGGGCGATGAGTGGAGAACTCAGCACTAATACACTGAACCAGAGACTCCTCAACCAAGAGAGAATTCAGCAAGCCAGTCAGTAAGATCCTTCTCCAAAAGCCTGTTTATATCAAGCAAGCCCATCCATTTTTCATCAGCTACTGCAAGCATCTATTTGTCAGGAATGATTTAGCTATTCTGAAAGACATGCTGATGTATGGGTCTCAGATTGCAACTATTGGCACACCAGGATGTGCCAGAATGTGAAACTCTACAGTTGATGCTGATTTAATGTTGTATTTTCCATGGTGATCAGAAAAAAGAAATGCCAGGATGTACAGAACTGACAGTCGGGGGGATTGTTCAGCTGCTCTGTGGGATGGCTATTCCCAAAGGAGTAGGGAAGCAGGCTGGACAAATGTGTGCTGAGGTCTCACATCTTAAATCAACTCCCTGGAGAGAGAGACTGCCTGGGGAGTGACCTCTCTGAATCATTTCATGGCTCACCGACTCAGGGCCTGGGAGAAAGGTGCAGTTCCTTGCCTGTCTCTGTAGATTTGGATTAGTCATGGTTCCCTGGCTCACCAATTTCTCAATTATCAAGCAAAAGTCCTGTGTGTACATCTGTGCATGGTGGCTGTATATCCATTTATGTATATATAGACCCATATGTGAGTGTATGTGTATGGATATGGATATATATTCCCATCTTTATTTACACCTCTAGGATAGAGACTGTTGCCTACTATGAATAGTAGGATTTTTAAAATAGTATTTTACTACTGTGTTTTCTACAAGGTTCTTTGAAAGCCTGTTGGCTTTTAATCCTCTTCCAGAAAACAAATAAATGTTTTGAGAAGGTACCAGTAAAATTGGTTCTTGACTATGCTGTGGCAAGTAGAAGCTAGGAACAGTGGTGCTTGGACATGTCTCAGTGGGTAGAAAGAGGATTTGAGGCTTCAGCACTGTTTAGTCAATAATTTTGATTGCAGTTGTGAGAGGATCCAGGGAATTTGGAGCTCCTGGTTTTCTGAATCTTAGATTTGTCCAGGACTGTCTTCATCCACGGTTTTATGGGGGTGAACCAGGCAGTCACTCAGCCCTGAGACTGAGGCCAGAGTAGCCTGAATAGCTTTATGGGAAAATACCTCTCTCATTCCTGCCCATCACAGGTCTGAGCTGGAATTTGTGCTGGCTGATCCCCATTTCATACAGCTGCTCCTCCCCTAGGAAGGGTCGTGGCACTGCCCTGATCTCTGTACGAGGGAAGCCCTGATCTGCTGGGCTCAGTCCTGGGGCTTCCCAGGGAGGAGCAGCTTACAGAGACCAGAGCCCTGACAGGGCAATCGAAACTTCTTTTAATCTTAACACTACTTTTAGGTCACTCATTTCCTTGAGAGAAAACTTCTCACCTTCTCATTTCCCAGGATAAAACTGCATTCCTGTGTCCTTACTCAGTGGGACCACCAAGGTTTTCTGGCTCCTGGGGACCAAGGCCAGAGCCCTGATGCTTGCCACAGCTGAGGACTGCACATCCCCATGGACATCTCTGCCTGACCCTGATTCACCGGCATTCACAAGCATTTGAAAATAATTGCTCTTTCAGAGAGACACCAAGTATGACAAGAGAGAATTTGTCCTTTTCACTTCTGCGTAAGAGAAATTCTTCCCGGTGTTGAAAAAAAGCTGCTGTCAGTGGGCAGCTAAATCACAGTTGTCTTGATTCTGATCAAGCTGTGGGGGCTGTGATTTCGTGGATCATAGAACTGCTTTTAACCTAAAGGTGTTGGTGTGCCGAGTGCTGGGAAACATTTTACCCTGAACATGAGGCCATGATCAGAACATACATGCAGTACTTACCAGCTGAGGGAATGAGTCCTCTGGAAATCATGGGAATGCTCTTGCAAATAAAGGTAAAATGACTTATAATTTTGGTGCATCCATTTGAGAACCCAACAATTTCTTCACGGTCAGACAATTTTTATTTTTTTTAAAGGAATTCAACTGGATAGATAGCTTCTTGACTACTACAGTTCTACAATGTTTTCAAGGTGACAGATATAATATATTTTATCTAAGCACATGCACAAAATCCTAAAATTTAGAGTACATATCCAGTCTAATTTACCTTGAAAATTATAATCTTCTAAATTTGCACTAAGACAGCACTGCTACTAAGGGACCAGTTTGCAAGGAAAATGTGCTCAA
Organism: Thryothorus ludovicianus; assembly: GCA_013397245.1. Lineage (NCBI taxonomy): Eukaryota > Metazoa > Chordata > Aves > Passeriformes > Certhiidae > Thryothorus > Thryothorus ludovicianus. The sequence goes on along the minus strand of VZTB01000335.1, from coordinate 9,907 downwards.
ATGCAGCACAAGACTTTTTTCATCATCAATCTTCAATCCAGACACGAATTCTGCCTGCCCCTTAATTTTTATTCTATTTATTTATTTTGTCCTACAGATCTTGAGGAAGGTTGTCAAAAGCTTTGTTAATCACTGAAATGTGAGGAGCTAACCTTATCAATCAATTCCTGTGTTCAAAAGAGATATCACATGCCTGAAGTAATGATGTGTTATAGAGTCCATTTCCCTGGATTGAAATATGGTATGTAACCATGGAAGCAGATCAATAAAAACATAATGATTTTGAAGAAAATGTCTTTTAAACAAAACAGATTATTGCTTTTCTAATAAATCAAATTTTAGCTAAAACTTTTCTAGTTTCAAACAAAACCCTCACAATTCCTGTCCTTCCCCTCATCCCAAACTCAATCTTTATGTGAAAGAAAATGTCTTCAGAGAGTGTTGATAATAAAAACTTCTTTGGAGATAATTTTAATAATGAAAAAATTGCAACAATTACACAAGCATTTCTGAGGAATTTCCTTTCTGCATCAATACCCACAGTGGTGATGTAGGTAGTAAACAGAAAGCAATCAGCTTAAAGTACAGCTTGAATTTCAACAGTTATTGACCTGAATTTGTAAACTAGGCACCATACTTTTCAGCTACAATTTTATGATTTACATACGAATGCAATGCAATTTTTGGCAATTTAAATACCAAACTGAAAAGTCTTATCAATAGTTTACAAGACAATACTTAACTGCAAATGAGGGGAATTTTTTCCCTTTTAAAAAGAATATGAAATACACAAATGTTGATAAAATCCAACTGAATTGTTTGGTCTGAGCTTCAAGACCAGATTAAGATATTATTTTTCAATTGCATGTCCAAAACAGTTTAGAAATAAAGATGAATGTTAGGCTAAAGGCAGTGTCCTTGATAAAACATATTGCACCTGTAAAACACCCAGGTAGCCTCCTGCATCTCTTATTCTGCCTTTTAATGTTGGCTGGAGCCTTTCAGCTGTGTTACTCTGTGTTAAGAGTTTACAAAGATATAAATTGCCTATGTGGCCTTTTTGCAATAAACTGTGGCTCATCAAAATTCTGATTTTAAAACTTGATTAGCACAGGAAGAGGAAGGAGTTTGAAAGTCATCTCCCCCCTTCTGGTGAGCTATCACTAGCAAGGATGAGCCAGGGGCCTCCTTCATCTGCTCTGTAGGAAAACCTGGGCCTGACCTCGGGCAGCCTGATCTTCTCTGAAGAGAGCACATTTCTGTTGACTCTGTTTTCTTCTGTCCATCACTGTAATGGAAACAATCAGGTTAAAATGGAAGTTAAAAAAAAATCAAAACCAAGAAAATATGGGTGGTTTTTGGACTGACAGAAGTGATGATATTTATTGACCCAGATGATAATGGATGTTTTCAAAAGTATTTGTGTTATATGCCTTTATTTTCTGAAAACACTAAAATAGAGGTTACATCCCCGTTAAAGAATTTAACAAGTACCAGGAAGTTTGTATCATATTTAACTTCTATTTTAATCCATCAATACTTTTAAACATCTATAAAATACTATGTCAACAAGGTCCACAATTTAGTTTTGTCTTACTGAGAATAGTTTTTCTCGTCTGAGTTTTATATGCTCTGACATCCAGTAATAATACTCTGTGTCCTCTGCTCCTAGACTGCGGACAGCAGCAACTCATCATCTCTTTTTCACTTTACATAATGTGTGATTTTTGAGAAGTGACTCTATACTCATGGTCCCTGTCATGGAAGCCAAGACTTTTCAGTCTCTTTCCTGTCTCCTTGCACAGCTGTCATTCCAGCTTTCCTGATTAAGCTGTCATTCTGTTCCCTGCCCTTCTCAAGGGGCCCCTTTTTGGCACAGAATGAGAAGAGCTCCTCTCAGGAGTCAGGATGATGATGCACCATAGCTGCACACAGTGGCTTAATAGGAGTTTCTGTTTAGTTTAGGGAAATGTCCACACAGACCCCACAATCTTTTTTGCTGATTTTTGAAAAATTTTATTTTCAGCAAATCCTGTCATGACTCCCTTAAAGGCTCTTTGATTCCCCTCATACTAGGAATTACCTCCTGCTAGTTTTGCCACCTTAATTATTCTTTCTGTACTCTGACACAGGTCTATGGAACACTGGGAAGGTAAAGAAAAATCTCAAACCATCTATTATCAAATGAGAAAAGAGGGGCTTTTTTAGACTGGCAGAAATGAGGCAGTGGATTAAGGCACTCAGATTTGCAATAGCCAAGATAATTTGTCTGAAACTTCCTGCTGGGCCAATCACCAAATAATACAGCTAGAATTAGTGTCCCCAGCTGCATTAGTTTTTGTTGGCTTTCACTGGATGTTTTATCATTGTCTTACTCAGTATCAGGAGATACTCTATATCTCCTCGTGCTCTGCTCCAGTTTTAGATGCCTTATTTTTGTTAGTCCTAGTTTTGCATTGTCAGCAAACTTTGTTCCTACATTATTCACTCAGTTTTCCAGATCACTTGTTTAACAATAAAAGTCCCAGTATAGATTCTGACGAGAATCCCATGGTAACTTCTGCACTCTCCTTCAAAAATTAGCATAATATTTATTCACTTAAATCTTCTCTTAATTAATGCAAGAGAATTTAATAATTTGTAGAGGACTGAAGAGCTTAATTTAAGCCACCAGGGATATGACCTTCAAGGTGTTTCCTTTAGTCATAATGAAGAAAGAATATGTACTAGATAGGCTCAATAGATTGTGAATTTGATAATCTGAATGGGTGCTTTCTAATTTGACTTATTCTATGATTCCAGTTGTAACTCAGATAAAGAATTAATGTCCAAACAAAAATATCTTTGTTATTAAGAGTCTATAACCTAAATAGGAGGTCAAGATGAATGAAAGAGGCATCACCAGTTCTTTTTTTGTAGAAATGGAAATAAAGGGAATGATTTAAACTAATTCATTTAAGACACAACAGGTAGCTCAATCTAATTTCTCTGTTTTCATGTCTCTATTCTTACAGCAAGTCCTAAAACTATATTCTCAACTAGCTCAGGTGCAGATGTCTCCATTACCAATACCTGGATGTAGCACCTTATCTGGTGTGTGGTAGGTACACCAGCACTGGAGACTCAGGCAGTAAAACCCAGCGCATCTCAGGCTGGGGAGTTTTACAGACTCTTCCCACAAATTTTCCAGGTGAGATTCAGATTTGGGGGCACCTTCTAGACTGACTTCTAGGGAAATCACAAGGACATTTTTTTAAGATCACCTTTCAAGATTTGCCTAGAAGTAATGGATCATGGGCTGAAAGTTTTTCTAGGGAAGACCTATAGGAAATGTCAGAGAGTGGAGCATTACTGCTTCTAGGATGCTGATACCTTGGCTATATTGCAGGACAAAATTTTATAATCTATANTTTTTTTGACTTTTTACTTTCAATATTATTTCAGAAACACAACAGAAACATGACTTCCAAGGAGAGGAAATGTAATTAATATACACAGATTTTGTAGTCCAGGTATAACCTCATTCTGCTTCCATATATAGATTTTAAATACTTAGAGATGTATGGTCATATTAGACATACATAGACATATATTAGACTAATAATTAGTAATATAATATTTAAACTGCAGTTTAGCAATGAACACTTAAACCACCCATTGTGAGACAATTTTGCTGATTAAGTCCTGAACTTGCTTTAGAAAATGAGTTTTCTTGTTCCCTCTCCCCTCTTCCTCCATTGCCTTGCAGCTTAGAACCAATGGGCATGAAATGATATTCCTGTCTGAAATGAAACCAGAGCATCTTCATCCTTGAATCTACTCAGAAGTAAACATTTAAGATTTAGACTATGTTTACCTTGAGAACTAGAAGTAGTTAACAGAATTTAAAGGCTTGAAATAGAAACCAAAATTAAATGTAGTGCTTAAAGGATTAGACAATCATCTTCCTGTACAAACAGCATAAACAAGGAAATCGTATTAGCTCTTAATGTAATTAGTTGAACCCAACAGTCCATGGATAAAACCTTTCTATGCACTTCTCAAAAAAAAAAAAAAACCAAACCAAAAACCTCCCCCAAAAATCCCCCAAAAACCAGGGCAGTCTTGGGAGGGTTTAGAACTTGACAATTTGCTTGAATTTCAAATGAGGCAAAATTCATTAAACTGATTAAATGAAATTATTCTTGTTACCTAATCCTCATAGTGCTGTCCAGAACAGATGAAAGCTTTACCTACTTCCATACTGAGAAAAAACAGCAAAGAAAGAACAAAAAATTCATAACCACACCATGACCTCATTTTTTTTTCTCTTTTGCTAAGCTAATATCTAGAATTGAATTACTTTATTTCTAATTCACAGCAGCACAACCTTGGGAACGTTTCAAGCTAGACAAATACACCAGGGAGCTGATCCAAAGGCCATTGGAGTCAAAGAGAATTTCCAAATATTTCAATGAGTTTGCATGAGAAACACATTTCTTGACATTTCCTTACTTGTAAGATAGCATCACTCATTAATCGTCGTCAATAGATGTATTGGAAGAGGATGATGCAGATTATGAAATTATAAATAGGAAGATACAAAGATGTGATTTTTAAGTAACTATAGAATTACAGCTAGTCTAATTCATAAATTGGATTTCCTCTTCCATATAAAATTCTAATATTTTGATTCATGCTTGATCCTAACTGGGTAGAAATGACAAAACACAGAACTTCTTTCCTGGAACAAAATTTTTTAAGCATAATTCCATTTAAAAATGTGTAATTTTTATTTGAAGTGGGTCCAAAATGAAATTTTTTTAGTTATAAAACTGCAGTGTGTGCGGAAATCTCAGCCGCAGTGATTGTTCATGAGACAAGAAACATGGCCATAAAATCAGTTGCATGAGGAGAATGTGAGCATCATTTATGTGTAATACAATTTTCATTAGTTTGGGCATATTTACCCCAAATAAAAAAATGTTTTTCTTCCATTTGGCTTTTCTGCCCAAGGGAAAATTAAAAATAATTATAACTGATAAGATTGCCCCAAATTAAACAGCCATTTTACAGAATCCAGCATTCATAATGAACTAGTTGCTCTTATAAGCTGTAGGCCTAACCAGGTCTGTTTTTCCAGGAGTTTTATATTTGATAATATCACATTGAATTTCCTCCTACCTCCTCTGCAACCCCACATCCTGCCCAAGCTTTATCTCCTTTAAGACCACTTGAATGCCCTTGCTTTCCCTACTTGATATGAAAAACCTACTTGTACAAAACAGATTTGTAGGGAAGATCAGAGCCCACACAATTTTCCCTTGAGGGCATTCAAGACCTGCACCCTCAGGAGCGCTGAGTGTAGGTGTCCCATGTCTCATCAAATTAAATTGAAGTTGGCCAGCTGAACAAAACTTAGGTAGGAACAGCAGAAACAGGTGCTCTGTCATATAATCTTATTAATTTCATAACCCTTATCAGGTTTGGGCAAGTGAAATAGAAACAGATTTTGGGTGAGAAATTCCTAATCCAACAAGATAGGATTATCCACTGTTATCCACTGTCTTGCAGAATGCACACATTACTCACCATGAAACACCAAAGTGAAGAGCAGCACTGTAAATCAAAATAAGGCTGAAACAAATATCATTGTCTGAGGCAGGGTTCCTTCCTCAGCAAAACAGCTGGAAGCTGCAGAGAGATCTGCTCCAATTGCAGAGACACTGATGGTCATTTTGTTCAACCAGACAGGTGTTGAGCTACCACTGCCTAATGCATTTGCATTCCTAAGGTGCTTGGAGTAGGAGTGAGACAAGGATCTCCCTTGTTTCCTAGGGTGGCAGTTGTTTATTGTGTACAGGTGCAAACATCATATTTCAGGGAATCAACAGTAGCCCAGGGGTGTGTGAACATTTGTGTGAGGGGGAAAAATAAAGTGATAGAAGCTCATTTTGCTTTTACAGCTCAGTCTTGTATATTTGACTGTGGACAGTCAACGTGACATGAACAAATCTTCCAGTGTCTTATTTCCCTTCATGACCTACTGTGGACTTGAGTAAGTGTCTTCTGCATCTCTGCAAAAACAGAAAAAAATAAAAAGTTACTCTTACAGTGGTGAATTGGTGCCAGGGGCTGCTGTTAGGTCTTAGGGTGAGAGGGGTTATAGATGGTGGTGACTTAATGACAACAACTCCAATCTGTCCACCTGAGCTTCCAGCCCAGCCAGACTGGGAGAATGCCCACGGTGGCAGAGGAGGAAGGTGGGCTTGCCTCAGCAGGAAGGGGAGTGTGAGAAGGGGAATCAGGGACCAGGAAGAATCAGCCAGCCATGGTGCCTTTCTCCCTGTCTGGACAAGGAGTCTGTGGCCATTGCCATGAGCAGAGCTTTGACTGGGGGATTGCTTGGCTACACAGCAATCCCTTCACTCTGGACACTGAAGTCACTGACCCGTCCCATCACTGCTACTGGGGATCTGTAAAAATTGTTGACATGAGCCCAAAAACAAGGTCTGGAAGCACAGGAGAGCACCTGCTATTTCCAGGTGTGCTGTCTGGCATGCATTTGGCCCGAGTCAGTCAAATAACAGCCAGCAGCTTGCTCAGTCGGTGTGCAGAGCTCAGATCCTCTCTCAAGAGTGACAGTGTGTTACACTTCACCCCTTCCTAACAATTCAATTCAGCCCTTAAGATGGAGCTCTAAAGAGACTTGACACTATAATTGCATGGAGGTGAGTGTCTTTTATTTTTTAACCCTCTTGATTTTCCTAAACTTGATCTTAAAGCTACCATGATAAGGAGCCTCTCATGACTCATTGCAGATTGTGAGGTGCTCCCCAGACAGATTACAGAGCAATCCACACAGTGCAGCCTGGAGCACTGGCTCTTGCCAAGCAGAGTGAGGTAAAGCATTCTGTGTGTCCTGGACACAACCCCATGCCTTGTCATCATCTCGATTTTAGCATGATTGGAGACTTGCTTTTTCTTCCAACAAAAATCAGCCTCATCAAGTGAAAATAGTATTAAACACATTTCCATTCCAATGAGTAATGACTAATTAAAAGCATTATAACAAGGATATAAGTCTAAATGCTAAACTTGGCATTGAAGTAATTTTATGCTCTGTGGCAACTATTGTGTGAGAAAATAAATTGTACATGTGAAGGAAATAAACACATATTTTAGAAGGGCAGGAATGTTCCCCACTTGAAATGGCACTGGTTTCAATTATCATTGCAAATTGGATTCCAACAGGGAAAACACAGAGGGGGAAAAGAAATGAAGACATCACATGGAGTCCTTTGGAATAGAATTGTGGTAAATCACAAAAGATGCCGCAGCTGTCAGTTGTGATGGACACATATAACTATTTTCAAAGATATAGCTCTGAGAAAAAACAGAAAACAACATGCGTAAACATTCTTCTGTGTGTGATTCACAAAATGTTCACCTGAGAAATTACATCAGATTTTCCATATTTAGTTTATTGGGGTCCTTTCTTACCTATCTGCAAAAACACATAATGGGATAAATCAGATTTTAACAACAGTGAAATTCTGTAACTGCATACCACCAAAGAAAGCTGTTTGGTCTGATAGGTAGCAGAATCTCCTGTATGACCTCCCTTCATGATGCAAAGTAACAAATTCCTTCTGCATTTTCTCCTCTCTCCCACCTAACTGAAGCACAGTGCTGCCAACTTAATAAGTATATCTCATTGAAAAAACACTCAATTTAATTTAAAATTTTCAAGTGATGGAATATCTGCTTTGTTCCATGGTAAACTGTGCAAATGATTTGTTATCATGTCTGTTAAAAAAAATCAAGGTCTGTTATGAGAGTGAATTAGTCTGGCTTTCACTGCCAGTTTCCAACTTTTGTTCTGCCTTTTCCGGAGTGTCTTAGAATTCTCTCAGGTATGAGAAATATCATCTCTGTATGTGGTCCAGTTTTTTTGGTACTTACTGTGTGGCCTAGCACTCAAATGCACTAAACACTTTAAAATTTAAAGAGGTTTAAGGGAAGTCTAGCAGTTCAGATCAGTCTGAAGAACAGACCCCTTTGGAACTAAACTTGGGATATTATCAATGCACAGCATTCCTATTACATTATTACATTATTCTTGAACTAACAACTGTTTGTTTCCCAATTGAACTTGTTCTTGTGCTCGTATCTCTGCTATGGGATATCTCTACTGTTCCAGCTGAGAATATCAATTATACCAGCTAAGAACATAAATTCTTTTCTCAGTTCTTTTAAAATTCTTGAAAGCAAATTTTCAAAGTGTGGAGATTGAAGCAAGAGTGAAGCAATGGGGTTTAGCTCTTCTCTTACTGATTCTCCCACAGATATAATCTATAACCTTGGATTGATCATATCTCTACAATATCCTTTGTCTCCTCTGGTGTGTGAAGACCATAACTTTTCACTACATCCTGAAGTCAAAATGAAAACATTTCTGTAATTAATCCAGAGCTATATATTAATGAGTCTCATAAGAGAATCTAATCAGAGATGCATGAATTTTTGAGATTCAAATGAACAAACAGCTATTATTGTATGCACAACCTTGTGTAAAAGCTCTTTAAACTGCAGTCTGTTCAGAGTCTTGACAATTCTGATGAAATTGGTGTAGCTATTGGCTATGCATGCAGTTTTACTGACAAGTCCTGGAAAGGATTCTTTTCTCCTTGCAATGGATTATCTGTGGAAAGCAACTGGAGAGGTAATTAAAGTAGTTCAGATGCAGCTGGGCAGGATGTCTGAGGGTATCCTTCAGCACAATGTCTTGTCTGAAATAGGCCATGAATTTGGATTTCCCCTATTCTAGGAGACCTAAAATTCTCTCCCAAATCCAAGAGACCTGCATGTCCAACCTGAAATTAATAACCTTGCTCAAAGTTTTAACTTCCATGACTTTGCCCACTCCAGCAGCTAGAAAAATATCTCTAATGGAATTTTCCAACTAGCTGTATCCACAGACACTGAACTCACTTTTATTGTTCAGAGCTTCTGTCTACCTAAGGGGACTTAAAAATTATACAAACCTGGGGTTTTACTCCTTTAAAGATAACTAAGGGGGAAAGGAGAAAAATATACTTCTGAATGTTTTTTTAGCATTATTCACATTTTGTCAAGCTCATACTGTATTGTAAGAGGATTCTCATGTTATCAGAATCAAATAATTCACATCCTTGTTCAGCACAAGTAGTGAAGAGTACTGTCTATAAATCCCTTTGGATTACCACATGGCTTTGAGCTTGCAATAAATCTTTTCCCCTATCCCGTCACCTCCTAATCTGCTAAAAGTCTTCCAAAAGATCAGAACCATTAAGATGTCATTTTATAATGGAGGAATTATAGCCTAATTTAACAAACCTTGTCCTGAGGTCTATAAACTAGGACTCAAAAGTGAGAAAGAAATCCTGTGCTGAATTCAATCACTGCTTGGGATTCGTTGCCATGAGAGCCCATTCACTGGCTGAGTATCTGCCAGCCTTGCAAACTGGCTGATTTCCCTACCAGATTTGAGTTGCTCTGTTCTAATAACTGCTGTTCCTTACTTCATCATCCTTTTATTTTTGTTCCAGCAGTGACCTAAAATGTGGAATAGCCTCATAAATGTATTATTATATTAAAAAAATAAGAATTACAATAATGATGATAATGCGAATAATAACACTAACAACAATATCAATAACAGCAATAACAGTAACAACAATTATTCCCCATACAGATTAGATTTATAATTTCTCTACCTGCTTCAATGTCCAAAACTTTCACACTATGGTTTTTAATTCTACAAATGACAGCTAAACCATCAGCAAGCAGCCTCTCAGCTTGGAAATTCATAAATCTGACCTTTCTTCCAGTGCTCTGTTACTTGGGGAAAAGGAGGTACCTCAGTTCACTTAAATGTGTGTGTGTG
>VZTB01000334.1:71510-87859 GCA_013397245.1 Thryothorus ludovicianus | reverse complement strand
CTGAGAAGATTCCTCTGGGCTAAACAGGAGCATGTCACTCCCCTGTGAGCAGCGCTTTAACAAGTCATGTGTAAGTGACACCTTTCCTCCAGAAGTATGAAGGAATTATCAACCTTCAGCCCTGTCTTAAAGTTACTGTCCCAAATGCAAAACTGACGATGTCAACGAAAGGAGGAACAGTTGAGCAGCCAGTTCAGAAAACTATTCCTGTGAAACCTGAGCCAACCTTTCTGCACATGAACCACTCTGGGCACGTGGGCAGTCCCACTGACCCTCACCATTCCTGCGCCCTGCATGTTCATGGATGTGCCAGGCAGCGTTTCCATCAGAGCCGCACACACACAACGTCTGCACTTTGTTATGCCCCCAAATACTTCTCTGTCACAAGCTGCTCCAATTAAGAAGGCATGCAATAATATCCCTAATTACATTTTACTTTGATGAGAGATCTAGGCTTTTTTTTTTTTTTTTTGAAAATGCATGTTGTACAGGGTTAGAAGAATCTTCATTTCAATTCTTGGCATATTTTGGCACGGGCTGTGTCTCCGCCCTCGCGGGCTCCAGGCCCTGCGGGGCACGTGCATCCCTTCTGCTCCTGCAGCCCAGGCTCTGGATGCCAGGCACCAGCAGAGCAACACGGGGCTGGCTTTTGCTGACTAACCCCAACACCACATCTGTGAGTTCTGACAGCCCCCACACAAGAATTGAAAAGGACCCTGCGCAGTCCTGGGGTCTGGATGGAAGGCTCATGCTGTAAAATGCTCCCTCGGAGCTGTCAGGCTCAAGCAGGCGCTTGGAAGGAGATTTATATTTTGTTGATTACAATGGTAATAAGCCACAAACACAAATTCAAAGAGTAAGAGTGAACCAAACCCATGTTCCCTTTGAGTGAGATAACATCTCTACCTTTTACACACCTATCTATTGATGTGTTCCTGGATAAAAAGTGTAATTTTAATTAACTGAAAGTACCTGCCTTTTATATTGGACTTGGTGCTAAAAACAAAAAAAAAATCACACAGCAAAAATGCCATGCTGGCTGTGTGCATTTTTCTTTTATGCTGAGGAATGGATGAGTGCACTTCTTGCCTCTCAATCAATACACACTAGTGTGTAATTGATGACTATAAAAATATCCCCCCTCGAGGTGTTCAGTGTCAATTAGCATCACTTTGCTAATTCTCTTGCCAAACAGGTATATGCATATACAGCATTTATATGTAAAGCTTCTCTGATGCAGGGTCCATAGATAAATTTCTTTCTCTTAGTGAAGCAGCTACAGGGAATGTAATTATCCCTAAAATTAGGAAGGAAAAGAAGAAAAACTAAAAACAAATGTGTCGATACAGAACTAAAGTTAAACACAAGGAAATTAGTTCTTTACTGTAATTATTTAATGCTATTCTACTATGAAATATTTCTCTCTATTATTTCAATTATTATGTCAAAACCATGTCCATTTAACACACATATTTGTAAGTATGGACGGAGATATATATATTATATTTATCTATGTATACTTGAAGAGTGATGTGTTTTTGTTGCACCCCAGAACTATTTGGTCAGCTCAGATCCCTTGATTATACTAAAGAAAAAATTTAGGTCAAGAACTTCTATTTACAGTGAACCAAATATCTGAGCAAATGGCTGTTTCATTAGAGCTAACTTTTAATCTCCATCCAGGCCCAAGTTTCAAACACTCCTTTCTGGATATCCTCTGTCTGCCCAAGGGTTTTGCCATCTCACTCTCTCTTTCAACACCACCCTCTTGCTTGGCCAGAGAGACACGTTGTTTCTCTATCTCGACCAAGGATTTTGCCAAGTCCTGTTGCTTCCACTTCTGTAGCATATTTAGAATTCCTCCAGCCCTCTCTATCTCAAAATTCTTGGCCCTGCACAACTGTTTTATTTTGGCTGCTAGAAGCCCAAACTAACCTCACCAGATTTTGGCTGGCAACACAGATCTTTTTAACCATGCCTGTTTATCCCTGGGCACATCCTTGTTTACTGAGTCTGCTGCTGGTGGAACCAGTACAGTAAAACTCAGCACACAAAGATACCGAGGAAAATCCATGCTGAATCCTTAAAACAAATAGAAGTGCCACAAAACAGAGCTGAGGACATGGCTTACCCTAAGTCTCAGATTTTCTTTGATGGGGTTTTTATTTTTGAGGACAGGTATGTATTTCTACTGACTACAGCTTCGTTTTAATGTTTCCAAAATGTAAGCACACAACGTACAGTTTTCATTTTTTCTGCCCAGTTTGCACACAGGTGAATGCCCACAAGCAACTCTCTCTGGATAAGGGCAAACATGATGCAGAGACTCTGTGATTGTCTCACTACACCTGACTGAAGTGGGCTATTACAGCTAAAAATGTCTGTTAATGTATTAGTGGACTCTGGTTGATGTGCATGGGTAGATAAATGCAGATGTTGGTATTGGTGATGGCAGTGATAAAAATATAACAGTACAAACATCTGCTGCAAAGCACTTTTTCCTTTATTACCTTTCCCAAGTAAAAATCAGGTTTGATGCTAGTAGCAAACTTTAAAGCAAAGCTCAGACAACATTTATCCCAGACCATTTTTATCACTATTATCCTCCTTCTCTGGTAGGTTAGATGGAGCACCAACTTCAATTTTCCTACATACAAGGTGCACAGTGTTGCCTTGATTGAAGAGTTGCTTTAGTGGTTTACTAAAAGACAGAGTTCATCTTTCTTTTTTTTTTTTTTAAATTTTTTTGAGCTTTTTATAAAACCCATTTTCACTGCAGTTGGAAAATGTGACTGTACAATGGGAAAGGGCAAGCCCTCCTTCTTTTTTTTCTTGTCTGAACACAATGGCAGGATAAGGGAGGCACCGCTCATTACAAGGAATACACTTTAATCAAGTTGCCCAGCACCAAGTGTTTGTCTTCCACCACTTTAGATGCCAATGTTTGTTTTCTCTCCGGGAGAAGAAACAGACAACACTTTTAATTTTAATAAAAATCTTTCAGAATGAAGCAAACAGATGACCTAATTTGGAGGATCTACTTCTTTGCTTGGGTTGCAAATAAAGGCAAAGATGACTGGCAGGCTCCCATGCAGTGTTGCTGGAGGAGATTTAACACTTTCCTGCTCAGTTGGTTGGCTGGGAATCATGAGAGGGATTGCCACGCTCTTTGATTTCACTTTCCCTGCTCCAGCAACAGTGTCCTTACTATCACATACTGCTTGGCTTGAGTGGGAACTGCAAGATATGCTGCTGTGACTAAAGCTCCAGCTGGAAAGGTGGAAATCTGATTTTATTAAACACATATGAATGCCTGTTAAAATTACTTCTGCAGCTAAAGCCAAGACTTCAGTTTCACAACAGTCTCATTCTCTGGTATGAATCCATTGTTTCCATGTTTAAGGATATCAGAGCAAATCTTCTGATGTGTTTCTTTAATGTACAGTACTGGGTGTCTAAGTGGGCAAGGACAAGAAATCATAATGATAAGAAAGAGACATCTTTCATGTAGATAATTAATTTCAAGCCTCCATATTTGTGAAGAAAAATATAAATCAATAAATTCTCCTCAAGCAGGGAAATTGAAATGTTTGTTTATTGTGAATCCTTATGGCCAATTTCCAGGATTTGGAACTAGTGATACATTTTTTTTGCTGTTGGCTGATAGCAGATAACATTTGAAGGCTTCAAGCATCTTGTCCTGTCTCAATGTACCATCCAGTAACAGCAGAAACTTATTCTCTGTGACCAGGTAGAAATAACTGGAGCCTGAAGACTCCTGTTCTAGGATTTTTCTCCTCCAAAGCCAAATCTCCCACCCTTTTCTCCTAGCAGCACTGAACTCCTAAATTCAAGGGAGGGAAGGACAAAAGGAAGAGTGAAGATGCAGAAACATGAAACCTAAGGCCTCTTTCACCTCCATCTCCTTGAATACCAAGGGAACAGCCCGGCTATCACTGAGCCTGCCCTGCAGTTTGTCCTCCTGAGGCTCCCTGCTGGGAACACAGGAGGGACACCAGGTAAGAGGAGACAGGAGGTGGTGGAAGACAGGAACCAATGTGTTTTCTGCCATGCACTTCTCCCCAGACAAATCCCTACTTGCTTTTGCTCACATCTCTGTAACAGATGAAATTTGGTGTAATCAACTTGTCTATAAATTACCAAAAGATTCCATACTAACTATGGGCCATGATGTGATTTCTCTTGGAACTTTCTCTCCCCTGGTGAGTGATACCCCACTGTTGGAAACACACTTCTTAACTTTCATTTAAACTTGTCTTACTGTAAATCCTAACTATTGCAATGCCACAGAGCATCTCCCTGCAAGCGTGAATTGGGCAAAATCGAGGCACTCTGTGATTTTTGTTTTTTGATTTTTTTTAATTTTGTGAACAGATTCTGGGACCTGCTCTTCTGCCTGCCTGCACTAGAGTATACTGCAGGCACTACTGACAGCAAAGAGCTGCTTTGGAGCCCCAGGGTACAGCGCAATGCAAAAAATGTACAAAAATAAAATGGTCTGTTGTATGGATCTTGCAGTGATATCTGGGTGAACACTGAACAACTTGAGGGGCACATTAACTGATGACAAGGATGGGATTAAATCTTTGTCCGAGATCCAACCATGAACGGATCAGTCCTCATTTTCATAAAATCATTGTTTATTCTACTGGCCCACTAATTGCTACTATTAAAGCAAATGGTACCATGTATGGTCTTGCAGAGTATCAACAATCTCAAGCTGTCTGGCACTTAGGTGTGTAGCAAGGTGCTGCATGCAAACACCTCCACCCAGAGGATGGGCATTTCTTTGATTATTGCTCTGCTTTACCTTCACCATCTCTTAGGGCAGTTCCCCACATGGGCACTGTCCATAGACACCAGCTGCCTCCTGTTTTAGCCAGCAGCTGCCACCAGCTCTGTGCTATTCATTTGGCAGAGCTCTCACTCCTGAGGAGGTTGTTATGGCTTATGGGCATTTCCTTCTGTTGGAAGGACCAGGAATGAAAGTGCTTTCGTGTGCTTTTGGCCCATATCACCTCTGTGTCACATGAATATCCAGCTCTCTGAAACCACATCCCCTGTTTGCTGCTGATATTGGGGAACCACTTGGATACCAGGCTACAGGATGAGATTTGCCACGTACTTTTCCACTTAAACACTGTAAACCACTTTGAGAATCATTTTATCATTTATTTTAGTATTATCAGGAGGATGTTGGATTAATATTTTCTCTACCAAAACCAGCAATATTGTCAACAGAGAGTTTGTCCCATAAATTGGATGGGAACTGGACATGCAGGACTCCTGCATGAACAATGGATTGTTCTGGAGAATAATCTGTAGAAACCCTGCTATATCTCACCCAGAGAGATACCAGAGATCCCAAGCTGGGGCTAAGGAATAACTGCTGGCACTTGGATAGATTCCTGAAGACTTTACTACACAAAGCGGACACTAGGCTAATCAACTCCAGCATAAGGGTTTCACATAGATCAAAACAGTTCAAAACAAACATCTCACCATTCATCAGTTATCTTTTCTCTTTTTTTTTTTCTTGTTGTGAGAAAATGGGCAGAAAACAAGTGGAGAAATATAAATTTATTGTCCATAGACTGGAAATACTTTTTTTTTTCCTGTCAGCTCCATTCCTGAGTCAGCTATCTGTGTACACTGCTAAAGGAAGTAATGGAAGTTGTCTACACAAAAGAAAGGGAGCACAAATCAACAGGAGAGAAAATTGGGTTTATCTTGAGCCACTGGCAAAAACAAAGCTATCAACCATGTGAAACAAGACAGGGCTCACTGCAGAATTGCAGAGCCCCTGTACTGTATTGATGATATCTAAGTTGTGCGACTGCTCTGCAGCTCTTTTGCCTTTAATCCAAACAGTGCCAGCCTTCAGATTGTTTCTCAGCCCATGTGTCTGCCTGCAGACACTACTGCATTGATTTCCATCTGGTGCATGTTTTAAAAGTTTTCCTCACAACCTTAAGGATTAACTGCCCTTTTTTTTTTTTCAACAGAACTTCAGATTCTGAAGCATGCCGAGGAAAACAATCACAGCAAAGAAGCACCAAATCTCCTGCGAACTCTCCCCTGATCAGTGGGCATACAAAGATCTACCAGCAGCTGTTAATGTCCTGTTATGGATGATTAGCAGGACTTCCTGTATCTAATGAACATGGCTCTTTCAGTGAGGAGGAGACACAGTACAATGCTGTCCCAGGAACATAAAAACGATGTAACATTCAGTCAGGAATGCATTTACTACATGGCCTGGAATGGTGAATTGATCTCATGCTTCTGTAACAAAGATCTCATCTGTAGTCCCCATGCACTGCTGGCACTGGCACAGCTTCAGAACGAGCCCGATGATCCTGCTCCCAAAAGGAACTGATTAGGAAGGATGTTCTAGGAGCTATTTGATACAGGCAGCACAATCCAGAATGCCATTTATAGAGTAAAAATAAAATAATACAGCACACTTTAAGTTTTTTTATGTCTAAGTATGCCAATGGCATCTTCTAAGTGACAGTGAAAATAAGTATTAAAGACCCCTATAACCATGGTGTTCCTGGATTTGAAACAGGTAGAGTGGATGGACAGATGTTTTGGTGTGAGCATAGCACATAAGAGAAAAAGGTTCAGTTTGGCTTTTGTTGCTTTCCTCTTGATTTGAACTGGAAATATAAAGGTAGGTCCATTTAAAATCCCTCTGCTCATATCCCTACATCTTGTTTCACACACCAGGGATCCAGGATATCCAGGGATATGTGAAATAAAATGTAAAGTTGTGAGATGATCTATATGGTGAAGGAAATAAAGATGATGTAAATAACATAGGCAGCTTGTAAGAAAGGGTCTCAGAATCTTTTGCCAAATATCCAACTCGTGACAACAGTGCAAGCAAGGGGGGGAAATATACTTGGAGTTTTGCTTCGTCAATACTATAAAATAAACCCAAGTTAAAATGGGTGTTGCCCAACCCAATTGTCAAACATTGCTGCAGCAATATAAAGACAAATGTTTATTGGCTTAACTTTGAAACTGCAGTAAATGATCTTCTATTCAATTAGATAAACAAATACAGGACAGAGTATATAATAGGGTCCTTTCAAGTAAATTACACTTTCTAGGTCACGTGCAAAAGAAAAATTACTTTAATGTTTATATTTCTGTAAAATAAAAAACCATCAAGGCTCTCCTTCTGCTACATTCTATATATAAAGGAATAAAGAATGTTTAAATGATGTCCATTTTATGACAAAATCAGCAAAGCAAAGAAGCATAGCCAGACTGACAATCCAGCTTTTCTTCTCACCATTACATGAGAGGAGGAGAAAAAAATTCTTTATTCTGTTCTCATTTACAGTAGCACAAATCCCCAGGAACTGCACTGACTTCAGTATGTTATTTTGGATTTACAGCACACTAAAAGAGATTAGAATTCAGTCACACATGAATGAAGAAAAGAACATCCACATTCATTCTAAACATATTTTCCTTTCTTGTGTACACAGAGCAGCAATGCTGTCCTTAGCAATGAC
Organism: Thryothorus ludovicianus; assembly: GCA_013397245.1. NCBI lineage: Eukaryota > Metazoa > Chordata > Aves > Passeriformes > Certhiidae > Thryothorus > Thryothorus ludovicianus. The sequence goes on along the minus strand of VZTB01000334.1, from coordinate 80,309 downwards.
AGATTATGTGCTCTTGGTTTGCTTGCGTACCTAGATGTATTTATACAGGTACCAGGCAGGATGCCTTGGTGAAGGGAGCACTTTGTTACCTGCTCCAGCAGAAGCATCCTGATTTATGTCCAGAGAGAACTGCCTCCTCTGCAGCATCAGGGCATCAGGCAAGGGGCTGAAACACGCAGCATTATGCACCCAGTGATGGAAACCACCTGTTTGTGGGCCTGTTCTATTGTCTCTGTCAAAGACTGGCTCTAAGTCCTGACAATTTCTCATGCAGATATATTGGCATACATGGACTGTATATCTTTAAAACAGGAGCAGAAAACTGTAGTAGTTGTTGGAGAGCACTGTGGTGAAAGCAATATATAATTCCTGATCTTGATGGAGTAGGGCATTTTCTTCCTACAGGTTGCTTAGTTATGAGAGTCTCACATCTAGTCTCAGCAAAAAGGCTGTGAATAGGTCCCCATCAGTTTAAAAGCAATGATATCTCCTGTACAGCACAAGCCAACTTCGTACCCCAACGCCCCATGCCTTGTCTGTCGTGTCCAGCTGAGGTGCAAACCCCTCACACACGAGCAGGGAGCCAAGCAAACAGTGCCTTTCCTTTGGTCTGGACACCTGACAGCACTAAACACACCCTCCTCTCCTGCTCTGCAGGCTTCCTAACGAAGTGGCTGAAGGCCAGGAAGAGCCACTAAGAGAGGGAGCACTGCAAAAGTAAAATGAAAATAGGCTGCTCTGGGAGATGGACAGAGATTAGGGTTGGATATTCCTGGGCTCAGTTTTACTGTGAGCATACTAATGCCCACATCTCCAATTGAAATGCTCTGGAAATCTTTTCTGCAGCCTCCAAGAACACAGTGCAAAATAATAATTCCAGCAAGATAGGTCACAAATGAGAAAAAGGAGGAAGGGTTGATTTTTGCATTGTTTTTGTTTTTTGTTTTTTTTTTCTCAGAACTATAACTAAAGAATTGGAAAGTATGCAGAACATTTATTTAAAAAAAAAAAAATTGTCAAGGTTTCAAAGTCAGGCACTTTCCTAAGTTAGGAGAGGTCAGTGCCAACAGTTTTGAGAGTCCAGTATAAAATGCCTAGGATTTTGTTTTTCAAAACTTTGATTTTATGGAGATCCAATCTCTTCCAGACCCAATCTTTTAAAGACCCAAATTCCAACTTTCCAGCTAGCCCTCAACAACAAATCAGTTCAGCTTCCTGCAGGTTACTTGCTAAATCATTTCAACTCACTCAGTCCAACCCTTATATTGCTTTCTGACTTCAAGTCTCTGAAAATGAAATCCTGCTGCTCCCTATCTCCAGCCCACATCCCACACTGCCACAGCACTCCCAGAATCACTGTGCTGTCCTTTATGCTTTTTGAAGAAAATTTATAACTCCTTGAACTAAGTTGTGAGGCGTTTTCCCTGTCCTTCCTCTGAGCTCTTCTCCAAGTCACTTCCAACCACAAGAATCTCAGCAGAGCTTTTAGGTTGTTTTGCTCTGTGATCTGATATCAATGAGATATCAGCTTTTAGGTTGTTTTGCTCTGTGATCTGATATCAATGAGCACAAGAAAGCTCTGGGCTCCTAAGCATTGGCACAATAGAAAGAAACAGGAAAATAATATACCAAATGAAGAGGAGGCAGAAAAATGGCCAGCTGTGTCTTTCCACCTTTCTATCACATAAAATACAGATATTTATATTTAAATATGTCGAAATAGAAACCATGTACCTGCTCCCTACATCTGATGAAAAAAACCCCTCTGACTGTATTTTTATTTTGGAATGTCTCAATTTACCAAACAGAAACATTTCATCCAGACAAGTATTCAATTAAATTCCTTTGAAAAACAAGGCAAGCTTCCACTGGATCTATGCCAGCCCCAGCTTCTGAGCAGCCCAGCTGGTTGTCTCCCGAGGACCAGGGCTTCCAGCTCCCACAGTTTTAACAAATCTTGCTGGACAGAGTGAAGGACTCTTGGGCTTACAGTGCCCCCAGTCCAGGGCAGAGCACCAGGCACAGCACAGTGTTGTGGTGATAGAGCTCAGAGATACCAAGGTCATGGCTGCAGCACTCCAGTACCCAACAACTCCAGCTCCAGTCCTTTCTCACAGGCAATTTCAAACTGTTGGAACATCAACGTTCCCTGAGAAATCCAAATACTTTTCTCCTTCCAGCTATTGCATACATATGTGGCAAACAAAAGATTTTTCGTGATCTTTTGCTCTCCTTCAGCTGTTTCTTATTACTGTACATTTGTTCTTTTGTCCAAATTATTTTGCTGCTTTTTTGTGAAAGATGCCATTTTTCTACCTGCATTTGAACAGTTCCCAGCATAATGAGATCCAGATATTGGTTGTACATGGTTCTGTAATACAAACAACACGGTGTTATCATTTTCTTTTTTCCCTCCTTAGAGAGAAGTTTATTGAAAATTCAAAGCCTTCCCTCTAATCATTTTCACTCTGTTAGCTGTAGGCAATATTTGCTGGATAGTAATTAATATAATATAAAAGTATCTAAATTTTGCATGCATTTTGTTTCTTATTTTTTCACAAACTGTGTGCTTGTTCTTCCTCCAGCTGAAAAGCTAAAAAATGAGAATTTGCTTCCCATGTTCTCACCTCCCCTCCTCTACTTTATACCATATTGCAACTTGTCATATTATATTGTGAATAACTTAAGAACTATTTGACATATTAGTTACACATTTATGTTGCAGAGCTTTCTTCCTTCACTATTTTTAGAGAGACCAATTTTACGTGTCATGATATCTGTATCTATATTTATACTGAATATGTTTAATTTTTTTTTCTTACCATATTTAGTTCAAGGCTTTTACTGATGATAGGCAGGAAAAAAAGAGCTATTTATCAAACCTTGATTTCACAAGGCAGATGGGTAAATTTCAGCTCTTCTGGGAAATCACACTATTCTAACCAGACACAGGTGAGTTTCCTGCTACAGCCATGAGACGGTTCTTGACTTTGCAAAGTGAAGACCAAGATGGTTGTTCTCATTAAGAGAGATACACTTTTTCTGAAAACAAGGTGGAGCTAATCAAAACATCTAAGGGAAACAAACTGACATATTCCTCTAACTAGCTGAGGTGCAAATCAGCGTTACCACACACCATGCCTGTCTTGATCGTGCTGTCAGTCCTTACGAACCAAACTCAGGAATAATTACTCCAAGTTCTTCAGACTGAAGCTATTCATGGATTAAAGAAACCCCTAACCAATTGATGGTGAATAAAATTGTTGGAACATAATGTTATGTACTGCAGTGTGGACCTCTAATTTTATATTTTGCAATTGAAATGTAAATAATTTATTTAAAAAAAAAAGTCATCTCCCAGAAAAGTTACTACTAAAATCAAAACAAATTTCTTGAGGGCTCTATTTACAATGCCAAAAGAATTGCATAAGCACAATTCCTGACTTTCATGAATGTAACCAGGGTGGTTATGCCCCAGAACTGAATAATTAAAAGTTAGATATTGGCAGCTTCAGGCTTGCTTTTCCCCAAGAGCCTAAAGGGTAAACTTTAGAAGGCAAACTTCACAACAGCCACTTCATTACAGAAAGAACATGCATCTGATCCCAGAGAGGCACTCAAAACTAACATCTCTGTGGCCATGCAAGGATGCCCACATGAAGAGGATACAATTTCATGCTGTCAACCATAAGGATTCCCACCACAAAATTTACAAAACAGACTTCATTTCGGACACTTCCATCCATCTTTCTCACTAAGCCTGTACAGCAAAGGTGTTCAACTCTCTTAAAATCTCTACATGAGCTTAACAAACACTGCACGTGGCCCAGGGAGCTGAGGTGGAGGGGGAAGTTCTGGGAGCAGTTTCTAGGCAGAAGACAACGGCTTTGATGGCATCCCAGCTGGATGGGGCTGATGTGGGCACACAGCTGGATCCACTGCCTGGCTTCAGCAGCCTCTGCATTCAGCATTCTTCTGCCAATTCTTCTGAGAATTCAGGTTATCTGTCACCCCAACAGCAAAGCCTTTCTACCAAACATGTGGCATCACCTTGGCTTAACATCTCACAAACCATTAAGTTTGCCATCATTTACATTTTCCATCTTTTTTCCTCTGCAACCAAGAGGGCTAGAAATAATCTTTTTTCAAAACAAAATTTGAGAATTACAAGTCAACATGTCTCTAGTTGTTGAGGCTTTCATACTCGTAGTATCTTAGTAACTACTGTACTCACAAGTACTTGTGAGTATCAAAAGTAATGATACTCTGCAACATATTAAGGAGTCCTCTGGAGATGAAAGGCTCGGGACCTGATGATTTTTTGTTCACGAGCCACGGTGTATCAGAGAACAAAGTGAGCCTGGCAGGGTTTGACGGATGTTAAAGGTACACACAGACACGTGCACACACAAAAATCACTGTGGAAAATGTGCTGCCTCACTCTGCACGAGCAAACACAACAGCTCGGGCACCTTGCTAAGCTCCAGCGGGAAGAGGGAAGTACTGCAAGGGACATTCCTGGGTGTCCACTCACTGCAAGCCTGTGCTTGGCTCCCAGAGCCACGGCGAGCAGAAGGGCAGCAGCATCGAGCTCGGCATGGAAACATTCCCGGTTGTGTCCCAAAGCAAACAGCAATAAAACAAACTGCTAATGAGGATGCAACCTGACCCTCTGCAAATCGCATGCCCAAGGACAGAGGGGAAAGGGAAGGGAAGGACTACGAGGGCACAAACTCCAAGCTCAAGGGGATTTTTTTAAAAGAGCAACCGAAAAAAAATGTTTGGGTACTTTGGTGGTAATAAAAGTTACTCACAAAGTAACACAGAGCAAATGCTGCTTTGAAGGAAAGAGAAGTCTGTTAAACAAAGAACTTTATGGAAAGAATTCCTTTTTAACACTAATATTAACACTTCATTTTTTCTAAGAAATCCCAGTGAATCTTCCCTTAGGACTCTTCACTCCAGACAGAAGACTTCTCTTTTTTTTCTCCTCTTTGCCTGCTGATGTACTCTCCTTTCCAGGAAAGAAACCAATTTTTATTCACACTTTCTGTTTTTCTTCATTAGGCTGTTTCTCACATTGTTACACAGATCATTCTCAGAGCTATTACAGCCTAGGGACAAACATCTAGATTTTACTATGTTACAGCAGGAGTCCAACAGCTCCAGGAGACCGAAGAACCCAAGAGCAAACCACCCATGACAGCATTCACAACCTTGTGTTTGTTTGTTTTTTGGTTTTTTTTTTAAATAACAAGAAAACAATCCAGAAGCCACTGTTAAGGGAGAAAAAGGAATGTATTTAATGCAGTGAAAGGCAACCTGGCATTCTGATACATTTTTGGTTTTCTGGAAGACAAGTTAACAGTCATATTTGGCAAGGGAGATGTGATGGCATAAGGCACTTGGTTTGTGGAAGGACATCAGAGGTAGCTATTTCAATTAGAAATGCAATGATAAACCTGGACAGCACCCTGCAAAGAAACTGTGATAGCCAAGAGTAATCCAGGATGTAAGAAGTCTGGGAACATGAACTAGGGACAGGATTGTAGAAAAGTAAATGATACTGGAATAATGCTAGTCAAACCAAAAAGATTCTTCAAGCAGTTAAACATGGGCTTAGGTATTGGAAATATTTCATTGAAGGTAATAGGCATGAACACAGTCCTTTAACACTTCGGAATCATGGGTGTCTGTTTTCCCAAGTTTCTGGACACATACCATCACTAGTATTTCTGCTTTAAAAAGCAGCAAACACACAGGGATGTCAAGGAACACACAGCAGAGTAGTTGGGGCAGTTTATGGAGCAAACACGCCACGTCCTTTGGAACCCAGGTGGGAACAGAGCTCTCCTGACCCCTGAGCTGAGGGGCTGAGCAGCATCTCTGCATTGCATCATCTCCTAATCCTTGCTGGGAATCCAGTGCACTCAGAGACAGGTTGGAGTCACTGTGCCAGCCAGTCACAAAAGCAGTGAAAGGGAACAGGAAAGCAGGAGTGTGCCTCACCCATACAAAAGTAAGTTGTTCCCCTTTGTTATTTTCCCTTTGAATAAATGGTAGCTGAGAGAAATTTCCTTCTTGGGATTGTTCCTGGACTAGCAAATGCAAAGCCACTTGCTGCAGAGGGTATCTGAGCCTTAATAAAGAGCTGTAATGAAATTCAGGCCCAGGTGCTGAATGATATGCCCACTATGCAGAACATATTTTTCCTATTTATTTTCTTGCTCAGATTTCACCTGTAAAACAGGAACACTAAGGCAGCTCCTCAATCTCAGCCTGTTAAATCCTCAATTCAGCTGGCATACCCACAAAGAAGGTTTTCCAACAAAGGAATCGACAGCTTTCCATTGCAGTTGCAACACCAGAGCATCCTGAAATGCATTTTCCTGTGACACTGTGCTCAACTGTTCCAGGTACACTAATGAAATCAGGTCTGTGACACATCACAACCCCAAAAGCTTCCCACCTCAGCCTAGGAATGGAATAAGCAATCCATCATACAGTGTGACACGTTCCCCAAAACACACACACACTCAAAACCTGAAAGTGGTGTCAGAATGTTTATTGAAGAGGGCAATCTGACTGGCTGAACCGACCTGGGGAGCCGGTAACTTTTAACATAAGCAAACAGAGATACTGTAAACCTGCTGTGCATGGAAACTGTGTTTATACTTAAATTGGACTTGGAAGACTGAAATAACTTACTAGAAAAATATAGCTTAAGTTCCCAGGAGCTCTGAATGACCTTGGGATCATTCTGAAAAAAACAGAAATATGTAGACATATACAGTGATGCAAACAGAGTTACACAAATATTTTCGAAGTCAGCTAATAAAATATATTTCCTTGCCTATTTTTTATGATAGCTTTGCAAACATACTTTTAAAACCACACTTTTCAGCCCCACCAAGCATTTTTTTTTGCCACTTACGTTATCAGAACTGATGGTAAGCATTCTGCAATGTAAGTGCTGCCTCATTTACTTCTTAGTGAGTTTTGTAATTGCTGGACTTGCTCCTTTTAGATAGACTGCTGAAATTTTTACTTCCACATGACAATAAACTTTCTTAGTGACGGAGTGGAAGAACAGAGAAAGACAAAAAAAGAAAAATGTACAAGAAACTTCAAGTTTTTCTCAGTGCGGCCAATACATTAACAAAATATTTTGATTTATGTGGAACCTAAATTGCTGTACATAGGCACATCTGCATGGAAAGTGATCACAAATCAGAGAGATAACAACACCACAAATTGTGAGCTGTTGCTTATGAAGCTAGAAAATAATTATTAGGAGTATTAAAGTACTCAGAGTAATGTAACCTAATGTTGCATAACTGTGACCAAACTTCTACAAAACCCAGGAAATTGCTAAATATAATAGTGTTTTGCTTAAAAAATAATGACATAAAAGGAGAGGGGATAACTATTTTATAACTTGAAAGCAGTCAGGGGAGCCTAACTGAGCTGCGTTTATTCTTCTGCCACGGGCTGGGTGCATGGCCAATACTGGAAGCTGACCCTGAAAAGGAAATCTGGAGATGCATCGAGTGATGGATTGCAAGTCATCCACGAATCTGTACTTGCACCTGCATTTTCCACAGCACTCACACGATCTCCATTTAGCCTGAAAGCACCACGCCTGCAGGCAGGCAGGAGGGACTGTGCTTTTCACAGCGAGGTGCTCATCCTGCAAAGCCTGATGGTGCCCAGGAATGGGATAACCTGGGAGAATGTAAATCAAGACTTTGGAGGAGGGGGAGCAGGTTTCAGTTCAGTGCCGGCATAGCCCATAAATTTTGGTGTAAAGTGTGGGAATAACTGATCCTCTGAGAACATCCGCCAAGCTCCCGAGAAAACAGGATCGCAAATAGATGTTTCTGGAGAATAATTCTACTCCATGACCGGAGGTTGTAGTGAGGCGGGTGAGGGCCGGTCTCTTCTTCCGTGCAGTGAGAGGAAAAGAATAAATGGCCTAAAGCTAAGAGAGGGGAGATTCAGAATAGATAGTAGAAACATTTTTCCACTGTTATAATGGTCAGACATTGCAACAGGCTGCCCAGGGAGATGGTGGAGTCACCAGTTCCAGAGGTGCCTGGATCTGGCACTGGGCGATGTGAGTTAGTGGTTTAAGGGTTACAGGGAATAGGCGGACGCTTCCACCGGATAATTTTAAAGGTCTCCTCCAACCTTGGTGATTCTGTGAATAAAGGCGGCGAGGCTCCTGCGTCCCGGTTTCGGGGCTGAAAGGCAGCATTCCGCGATTCCGGCTCCCTCTGAGGGCAGAGGCCGGAGAGCGCCGCGGCCGCGTCCCCTCAGCTCCGCTGCCGCTCCCGGCCCGTCCGCCGGCGGCTGCGCGCTCCTGTCCCTTCCTCCTCCTCCTTCTCCTCCTCCTCCTGCCGCGGCCGCTGCCCCCCCCGGCCGGGATGGAGGCCATCGAGGAGCTGGCGGTGCAGCCCTGCACCTCCTCCCTCTACCTGCGGCCTTTCCGCCTCTCTTACCGGCAGGTGAGTGGCGCGGCCGGCCCGTCCCTGCGGGGCCCCTCAGCCCCGCCTGCGCCATTTTGCAGCAGCGCCGGTGCCGCCTCATGGCGCCGCCCGCCCGCAGCACCCCCGGGGCGGCCGCGCTGCCCCCGGCGCCCCCTGGGCCCGCCCTGAGGTGGGGCTCGGGGAGGGCAGCGCAGGTGGCCCGGCGAACCGTGAGGTCTCTGCCTTGGGGTGCCGCCGGTTCCTCATGGGTGTCCCCCGTGCCTGCCGCCCACGCGGGGCTGGGGCGGTCACTTTCACCCCGCACTGGTGT
>VZTB01000334.1:0-71442 GCA_013397245.1 Thryothorus ludovicianus | reverse complement strand
TGCTGTGGATTGTTCACATCTCGAGCCCTTTGCCAGGCCTCAGCGGACTTCAGTCCACGAATGTTTGGGGGTCTGGGGATCTCTGTTATGAGGACAGACTATGGGAGCTGGCCTGTTCAGTGTAGGGAAGAGAAGACATTAATGCCTGTAAATATCTCAAAGGTGGGTGCCGAGAGGATGGTGCCAGACTCTCTTCAGTGATGCCCAGTGACAGGATGAGGAGCAGTGGCCACAAACAAAACCACAAGTTTCACTTCAACATAAGGAAGAGCTTTACGTTGAGGAGCAGGCTGCCGAGGCAGGCCATGGAGTCTCCCTCTCTGGCGACATTCCAAACCCACCTGGATTAATTCCCGTGTCACCTGCTCCAGGTGACCCTGCCGTGACAGGGGGTTTGGACTGGGTGATCTCCAGAGGTCCCTTCCCACCCTGACTGTTCTGTGATTCCATGGATAGCCTCAATGCCTGCAGGTGGGAAGTGGGGAAGGAGATCCTGTCCCTTATCATGTTTCTATCGACATGAGTCATCTTTCACAGGATCACTGAGAAGTGGTACCCCCAGCAGTGGCAGGAATGCGAGCCTGGAAAGGAAAATCACTTCTTCTCACAGTGCAAAGCGTTGCATGTTCCTTTGATACTTCCCTTGGGCTTGGTTCTTGGCTGCTCCAGGATGAGCTTTTGCCCAGTCAGAGTTGTGGAAGGGGAAATGAAGGAGAATTTGGACAGCCCTAGAAATGGATGGTGGAAAACACATCTCTCATTCCTTTGCTTTGCTCCTAAACACATCAGTTGGAAAGGCAGAAGAGGATGGTATTGAGTCCAACAGTGAGATAGAGAAGATGGAAAGCAAGGGTTCAAATAGGTTTCATCAATGCAGATTAGCTGATTTTTAACATTTTTAAAAATACATTTTGTACATGATTTTACTGAAGAAAGCTCTCTTCTTTTTGGTTGGGATAAATAAACCATTTTGATTCATGTACAGCTGAGAGCTTTACACTGAATTATGTCTTTTTAGGTATCAGAAGTAAACCTGAAAAACATTCTTTCATGTTCTGAGTTTTTGCTGGCTTAGCTTACAAGTCTTACTACTTAAATCTGGATCTTACTACTTAAATTTCATTTTCATTCCTGAGTCATGCTCTATTTACATGAAAAACGGGATTTAATTAAAATGTTCGAAACAGTATTGCAAAATTACATTTAATTGAAGAGATGTACCTTAGATGTGATGAGTGTTGTAAAGAAGAAATAAGGATATGTTTGGTCATGTGCTGTGAATTGACAGAGACCAGCACTGCCACTAAATGAAGTAGACTTTGCCCTTCTTGCTACTTCCTCTCCTTCACAAGTGTCTGTGCAGCAACTGAGTGAGCTGGACCAGGGTCAAACCTAATCTAGCCAAAAAAAAGAAGTCAATTTTAAGCTAAACAAGATCAGTGGTTCAGTTCATAATGCTGGCAGAGGAGAGGTGGTAATGTGGTAGTTAGGGATGAGTGTTTGGGGCCTGGTGAGGGCAGAGATTGTTTCTCTTGGCTGCAGCACTGTCTTAAAATGAACTTAAAATGTAGTTTCTTATGGCATCTGTGCAGAGGCTGGCTTGGGTCCAGCCTCCTGAGAGCATGAGCTCAATGTGAGCACAACTGTCTGTACCTGACCTGAGAAACAGACCCTACGTTTATTGAAACACATTTTGCATTTAAAAACTGACTTTCTAACCAGAGGAAATATTAAATATTTTCTCTCATTTGACTAATTGTTTCAAAAGCATTTAGGTCTGCTGAAAACCCCATTAAACAGTTAAGTGTCTAAAATCCAAGAGAATTAGATGCCTATTCTGATTAAGAATTTTTGAAAATTCTACCACTCCTCTAAAACTGACAATTGTTTCCAAAATCTAGCCCTTGATCTCTATGCTTTTATGCTGAGTAGGTCTTCCCTTGCCCAACTATTTTAATTCACTAGCTGGAAAAAGAAAAGAAACTTTTCTTCTTCCCAGTTCCTAATCATTGTATCATACAGTAACATTCATTTTGCCCTTCCATGAATTCCCTGCACTTGCTTGCTGAACTTGACCCAAATCTAATAAAAAAGTCTTTTTGGATAATAGAGTAATCTAATGGGGAAAACTTGAATAATGGCATTTGTTGCACACTGAAAACTGAAACTAGTTTGGATACTTAAATTATGCAATATAATGTGGCATTATGCAATGTGTGCATTATGGAAGGCTTGGGGTGCTCTTATAGGTACATTTTGTGAAGCTGTGTCACACCCCCTATAATTCATTATAGAAGAAGATTTATTGATGCATTTTTTGTTGTTTATATAATATTAATGGATGATAATTGGGACCTTGAAGACTGAGCATTTGAAATCTATTTTCAAAGAGGTATATTCCTAAAATAGGCATTGATGTTTAACATATATTTTCTGTCCAAGGACTTATAGAGTCAGAAGCTTTTTCTATTCACTTGTTTTCTTTCACAACTACTGCTTTTCTGTACAAGTAGAAAATTGAAAAAATTTTTACATACAATGTAGGATCTTGAGATTATTTCTAAGCATTCATGAATGCTTAGGTAACAGCACTGATTTCTAGAAATTTCGTATCAAAATTATGCTGCTTGTGTGGAGATAATTTGAATCCTACTACTGTATCTTACACAGCAAGGTCTTTAACATAAACATAAATTTTATTATTTTAAAGATAAATTTAGATAGGTGATTTGCATTTCAGTCTACCCTGCTTATCTGATTTTATCCATTCAGCCATCACCCCACTGAGCTGTAAACCACTATTGTTCTAGCAGCTTTACAGACCACTCAAAATCTGTAAGAGATCAGAAGAGGATCCATTTGGGGGCTGAAATCTAAAGAAAATGATGAGTAAATTAGCTCAGTTGGTCAGAGCATGGTGCTAATAACAAGGTCACAGGCTCAGTTCCTGTATGGGCTGTTCACTCAAGAGTTGGATCAATGATCCTCATGGGTCCCTTCCAGCTCAGAGTATTCTGTGATTCTGGAAATGCTTCTGCAAACCCACACAGGTTACACATCTGAAGGAGGCTGTGGTCACACCTGATGAAGAGTGGAGCCACAGCCTCAGATCATTGTCTGCCTGCTCTCAGAGGCATTTTACACATTTACAGTTGAAGGCCCAAGGATTCCATTCATGTTTTGGCCAGCTGATTATTTTCCTTGGACATACAGATGCTCAGACTGGGAGCTGTGGACAAACACAAGAACAGAGTTGTGTGTGTAGAATCCAGTCAGGCAATTACTGTCATGTTAGAGGGAACCACAGCAGTGTCCCTGTAAGTTTGTGCTTGAGTCCCAAGTTCCCCTGTGTTATAAGAACTTGAGTCATCCTTTAGGCTGTATTTGCTTCCATATAGAAATACTTTTCCAAAAGACTGTGAGAAAAATGTCAATTTCTGACTCTTTCACTGAAGTGAGGATTGTAAGAAATCATGGCAGTTCCTGAAATTTCAGCAATTAATGCCCATGGTGGATTCTGTTCTTCCCATAGAGGGTCATAAGAGATTTTCATATGAAATGTTTCATCATCCTCTCCTTGTGCCCATCTGTATTTTAAATGAAATCAATGAGCTCTGAATCAATGAGCATAAAAGTAGGTGTATGTCACACCATTCTGAAAGACTTCCAGGTTTCAAACCTTGCAGATTGAGGGACCCTGGAGCTTTGTGTTGGGCATCCAAGCTATGGGGAATGGCCTGGCTTGCTGGACAGATCTCTGTGCCAGTCACTCATTTAAATGATCAGTTCAGTCTTTGTGTACTATAAAGGGAGAAATGGAAGTGCAGCCAAGGAGTTGTGGAATTTAGCAAGCTCCAATCAGATTTTGGTGAGGGCCAATATGGAGGGGTGAAGTACAGATTAAGATTATATTCTTCAAAATAGGTGTCTGGCAGAACTTCAAAAGGGACCTCAGCTTCTATTTGGGATTTTCAGCTGTCAGCCCTGCTCGGGGTTGGGCCCTTAGTCAAGTCTACCATGTTTGAAATGAGGTAGCCTGGACTTGAGAGATGGACAAGGTACCTCACTTAGCCTGAGGAATATTCTCTTCATTTTGTCACTAGGAATCCTGTGTTCCTATATATTTTGGTTCTGATTGGTATGGAGAGAAGAAAATTCATTTTTCTTACATAGAGTATAGCATCTGTCTAGCTTTAATGTGTCCTTGCCCCCAAAGTGCAAATTGATTTGTTATCTAAATTGGCTTTTTTTTAAACATGCATCACCTCCTGAAGAATTGGCTTCTTTACCGGGAACTCCATGGTAAATCTCTTTTCACTTTTTCCTATTGAAGTTTTTCTGCTTTTCATAAATAATTTATTCAAGAGACCAGAGGGATGGCTAATGAGAGATTAACTCAATGCCCAAGGGCTAGGGCATTTCCCTGGGATGTGGTAGAGTTCAGGCTGCAAGATCTCACTTCAATTAATATTGCTTCCCACATCACAGGAGAGTGTGCTCACTGCTGGGAAACACATTTGTGTGTAAATCTTCAGCTCTCTTTTGTGTATGCTAGCCAGGCAGCAGCCTATATATTAGACACAAAAAAAAAATAAATTTAAGAATTCTGCTGAGACTCCAAGTGGTGAAGTCCACTTTGAGTAGCAACAGTTAAGAATTCTCTTAGGATTCTGAGCAGCATTAGGTGTCCAAATGGAATTTGGATACAATGAAGTCTTCCTAATCAGCACCTGAGCAGGGAGGGTTTTCAGTGGCTCTGCATGTTGGATTTGGACCCTTACACAGAGTTTTGACAGAGCTGTGGTGGATCTCACTGTAGCAATTTAAGAAGTTACTGCCTGCAAGTTTTTCCCTGTGCTAGTGGTTCTTATCCCCTGGGAATCAGCAGAAGGTGGCTTTGCTCCAGCTATTCCTCTGTTGTTCCAATTCAAACCCGCTGCCATCGGCCCTTTAAGCCAGATCACTGAGCTTCACACAGAACTAAGTGAATTGTCTTTGCATATTCTTTTTGGTGACCTCTGTGCTAGGGACAGCCCCCTTCAAAGGGCAGGCAGAGCATCCATCAGCTGGGGAGAAGAAGCATCTAACTGGGGGAATAATACCTTGAGCTCTTATAGAAACTTTTGTCCAGAGCTCACATATCAAAGCCTTTGTGGATCTCGTCCAGACTCCTATACCTTTGTTTTTGAAAGTTGTTCTGGCAGGGGAGCTCTTGCCACTGTTTCCTTGCATTGTATAAACATGTACGTGCATTCTGCCCAGGAACTTTTCGAAGTTTGCCACCAGACTAGAACCAACTGTCAGCAATTTTCCCAGTGAGTTTGTATGTGAGTGAGTTTGTGTTTTGAATCTGTGGAATGGTGAATGGGCATCTGTTTCAATGATGCACGGGGCGGGGGGACAAACCTCAAAAACTCCACACATATTGACTGGACCAGGCAGTCAGTAGTGGTAAATTGGAACTATTTGCTCTTTTCTGAGCTTCACATTCCTTCCACACTTCAGAGCAGGTCAATGCCTTAGCATCACATTTCCTCTATTGATTTAATACTTGGAAGAACTTATTTTAAAGTTAAAGCATGAAAAATGCTCCCTTCAAGTTCATTTTAGTGCATGATGTTTTTTATTCACTGTTAAGGGAATTAAATTATTATATCTTTGAGTTTTGTAGTTGTTCTAAACCGATTTTCAAGGCAGAAATTTTAACACCTCATGAACTTTGTAATGGGTAGAAAATGTGCTTCATGAGCAGGGTGCAGTTCATCAGTGAAGAAAGAATTTCTTCTGATCTGAGTTTGCTACTGCTTTCTTTTGTGACCATCAGCAGCCACTATGTCTTACAATTTTAACTGTCTTGGAGATGTCATCAAGATTTAAATATGTGTATATACATGGAGAAAGAAGTGAGGTCTGTATCATTAATGCCATGAAAACTTTGAAGATGAAAAAGCAAAGCAGGGCAGTGTAGCAATAATATTAACAATCTTATTTTGCATTTAGGAATTTTTGTATATGGTAATAGCAACATGAATGTGCCCAGCTGCCTGAAATATTCTCTGGAACTTCCGTCTGCTTTTTTATAAACATAAAACATTCTTTTCTGTTTTGACAGTTAAAAATTATGCTGTTGAGGTAGTAAACAGATTTTTAAGTTACCTGTTCAAACAAGTAGGTCTTCAGTTGAATCTTCAAAAGGTTCCAGTAGTAGGAAATATGTTCCCAAGTAACACATTTATTTGCAGTTCATTTTTTTAAAGCAGTAGTGCCATGAAAGGAGATGCCATTTTTTTCCCTGTGAAGTTTGTCTCATTTTTTTCAGCTTGTCAAGTCTGTTATGTCAGTGTTGAGTATTAATCTTAAATGGAAACATACTTGCTTCCAGCTCAGGGAGTCCCTGAGCTGCAAATTGCAGGAGTCTGAGAGTGTTTTAACAATGTGTTCTTCCTTGGGCATCTTGACTTCTGTCAGAGGTAGATTCTGG
Organism: Thryothorus ludovicianus; assembly: GCA_013397245.1. Classification (NCBI taxonomy): domain Eukaryota; kingdom Metazoa; phylum Chordata; class Aves; order Passeriformes; family Certhiidae; genus Thryothorus; species Thryothorus ludovicianus. Next base: position 64,961 of record VZTB01000334.1, on the reverse strand, counting down.
ATGAGACTGATTTTTGATCTGACTGCTGCTGTGTTAACAGTGAATCTGGGTGAGGTGCAGTATTATTCTTTCATATGGGTGAAAGAAAAGAGAAGTTTTTGCAAAGACAGCATTAGGGAGTTAAGTACTGTGGGAACATAATTTCCTTTGAGAGAGATGGTATTCTCTGCAATTAGAACAGAGATTTAAGAAAAGGAACTAAGGAATCTAGGCATGTCTGCTTCTGGCTCTGCCATATGCTTTGAATTCAACTCTGAAAATTTGTACAAGTTATTTTTGTATAAGACATTTATGAATTACTGAAGGGGAAAATGAGAAGCATTAGTTGATAAGAGCAGTAGTTGAAAACACTGGTACTTGTTTTTATTTCAGTGAAATTCTGTCGTGTTAGTCTTAATTTCTTTATCCAGCATGCTTTGACAAGTGAATGTAAGCTTTGAAGTAAATGCATGAGAAGTAGTTGACAGTGACAAAACTTCGTATTTTTAGGTCAGTCATACTACGATTTAGCACACTTGTGACAGCAGATGTCACATAATGGAAAGAATAAGGCCTTGTTGAGCACCTTTTGTAGCTGAAATGTGTCTGCACTTACATAAACGATCAGTAAAATCTCATTTAATGCCATCAGACTACTTGGGTTACTGCACAGTAACTGTGAAGTTAAGACTGAGTGTAGGAGGAGGTATGTGAGTTGTAGTGAGCTTACACCGTGCTTCTCAAGTTCTGATACGCAGCTCACTGGGTGCCACTGGAATACTTGCAGGTCATCCATCTGAGGCAGCTGAGAGGAGCAGATCAATTATCAGCAGGCTTAATGGGCTACCAAGGCCTGCAGCTTCCCTGGAAGGTGTTTCCAGGTCTGCAGATGAAGCAGTTGAAAACCATCAGCTCTGGCAATACCACTCCAGTAGCCTCATCTGCAAGGACTTGTCTGCACAGGACTTTCCTGATTAACTCCATGTCTCATTCTACAACAAAGAGTCTGGTTCTGTTTATGTTAAACCATTTTCAAAGTACGACTGCACTTTGAATTCATACCCTACCTTAATCCATGTTAACTTTCCATGCGTGCCCTAAGGGAGCAGTAAACTAAACTGGATGACTGTGTCCACACAGGGGTTTAATGGAGTTTAAGTAACAAAATTCAAGTTCATAAAGGTACTTAGTTGAGATTCATTTTCTTGTCCTGGTATAGACAAGCCCTAAGAATAAAAGTGGTTTAGTTCTAAGTGAATGAACAATGTTATAAAATTCATCACCGAAGTTTTATTATACTTTTGTGTGTGAAATACAACTACTGTAGGGTATAAAGTAAGCTTCTTTGTTTTGTTTGGTACCATCTCTTTTGTAGTAACTGCAGTTAGATCTGAGAAATAAAATAGTGCTCGTGTTCTTCCAACAACTAAATGCTATATTTGTTTTTCAGTTTTGATCAAAATTCACGTCTTTGCTTAAAAAGCAGAAACTTTTCCTCGTACAAAAAATCTGTCATCTGAATCACGATCTCAGCTATGACATTATGTGTATTTGATATGTTTTACAGCAGATGAACTCTGTAAAATTTTAAGTGTTTATAGCAAATCTGAATATTGTGGAAATTAGACTTTTTCTGTAAATGGCAATATTCTTTAAAATACCATGGTTTGAGGTTCTGTAGGAGATGAAACTATCCTACTCTATTCCTGAAAATAAGTGTATTTTAAATAATTTTATCTCAACTGCTGCCATATTTAAAATGCATTTGTATTTTCAGCTGTAACTCATAAAAGGTCAGCTCCCATGCTTTGAAAACTCTCTACGAGTTGATACTGCATAAATGAGCATGTTTTACACAGCAGGCATATAATGTTATCTGCCCCTCTGACTTGCACTCAGATTAATTACTCTTCATAATTTTTAACTAAAGTTAAAGAACTTAGCTTTTTGGTACTGTCCTTCAGACATTGATTAAAATCTTGTTAATACAGTAACACTAAAGTTTACCGAAGTTTAAACAAAGTAAAACTCAGTTTTTCTTAGTGGTCAGCTCATGTCACACTAAAGCCCTGATCACTGATCAAAACAGCATTAATTATTTGTTTCACGTTGAGGTTGCTGTGTCAAAATCCTTTAAATACCTCTTGGAGCAGAGAGGGAATCTTACTGCCTGTGACAGAGCAGCTGGTGTGGACATGGGCTGATGCCCCAGTTGACAGGTTGTTGGATTAGAAAGAATATCAAAGGCAGTGAGTAAGATTAGGGATAAGTGAACATCTGACAGCAGTTTGCAGCGGGGGAGAACAGATGATAAACAATGGGAGCGGGGTGCGTGGGGGGGAGAGGTGAGAAGGCCATGGGAAAAGTGTGGCGGCAATCACTAAAGCTCCAGGTTGCTGAGCCTCATGAATAGAACAGGAAATGGGATTTGCTGGGACAGATGTGCTGAGTGGTGATGAATACATTATAGGGAAATGAGGCTCAACTCCTGAAGGTGAGAGATGTTCTTTCTCTGAAAATAAAAATATGGGAAAAGAAAAGGTCACCCCTCTGGAGAAGTAAACATTCTTGAAAATTAATATAGAAAGGAGTAATGCTAATGCTAATTTTATTTAAATTATTATTCTGCAGGAGCCTTCATGATAAACTCTAGGCCGTGTACTTCCAGCATAACAATCTTACAGTGCTATTGCATATATAGGATTGAAAGTGTTTATTTTAGTCATAAGACTGCACAAATGGTGGAGTAGTTTGAATGATGGAACAGCCTGGAATGGAGGCTCTGACTGGATAATGCTTAGAAGCATATTCTGTATCTGGCATGTATTACATAGCACTCACATAACATATGTTTGATCCTGCCACTGTTAAGAGACTTGTACTGAGTGATCTTGTGAGGTCCTTCCAGCCTTAACATTTTTTCAATTCTGTAAAGTGATTGAATGCTTGTAGAAAATCATACATAACTCTTCCTGTTCCTTAGAGTACTGTTTCTTTACTTCTTGGACTTCCTTAGTTTATATTCTTGATGGATCCTTTTCCAATATTTATAATATAGTTATGTCAGAAAGCCAACAGAAACTTTTTGCATGTTTGCTTATAGGGCTGTCAGTCAGTTTTCTGACTTAGAATTTCTTATGAGATTTTTTTTTTTCAAATTTCTTTAAGGAAAAACTCATTAAAAAACATCTCACACTAACATTTTAATAATGTATTACTTTAGCTTAAGGGAGGACAAGCAGAAAGTATAATTGTTAATGTTCTGAGAAAGTACCAATAAAATTTCTTCACGAGGCATCTAGAAATGTATTCCCCAATGCATTCTCACAGTTTGAGTTACAAATACAAGCTTGGTAAAATAACGTAGAAACGCAAACTGTGAGAGTCACCAACTGGAAAACAGAAAGCACAATGTTGTAAGGACAAGAGGTGAGTTAGCTGCAGTGGGAATGCCCACCATCTGTCCTTCCTGACCCCAAATCCCTCATATTGCTGCCCCTGTCCTCAAGCTGAGGAGACGTGAGGCTGGCCTCCTTTAGTCCCTGCTTGCTCCTAGCCATGTGTACAGTACCTGGAGCTCTGCTTTGTAAAAGAACCAGGGATTGTCAACAGAATCTGGGATTCATGTGTCCTATAGCTCTGCTTCATGGAATTAGCTGTTCATGTTTGAGGAATTCCCTGTTTGATATCTTGGCTGCAGTGACATCACTTGAACACAGCAGCTGAAGAGTCGGTAGAGCTTTGGAGTTACAGATGTTCCACAAAATTAGCGATCAATGAAATTTGTCCTTCAGTCAGCCATAATCAAAGAAATAAAATTATGGTGAGTACAGCAAAACAGAGACAAAAAAAAATCCGCTCTACTGATTCTAATCAGCATAAGTACTGTCCTAATCAGTGTGTTTTCCATAAAACTATGATTCTTGCATTTGCATAAAACTGTAACCAAAGAATTTACCAAAGAATGGGAATTGTTGTAGGCAATTCCCATTTTAAGTTGGCTTGCATAGTTCTTTACTTTATATCCCAGTATTGAAACTGTTACAGGGTCACTGTCATGCAAGTTTCAGAAATACTGCAGTAACACATTGAACTGTATATAAATCACTAATCAATTAATCATCAATTCATTCAATTTATGGAATGCCAATAGTATATGGTATTTAAGTAACAGGTACATTTCTCACTAGGAGTGCTCTCTATTAGAATGAATGACAGATTAGAAGGTGTTCACAAGTTACTTGAATCTTTCTGTGTATTATTTTTTCCCAATGGGAAGATGAGAAGAGGACTGCCTCTGTGGGAATCAGATTTCAGTTGAGTCAATCAAAATTGAGAGGTAAAAGTGAAATTAAGAAAAGAGCAGAATCTGGAGCTAGTTGCATCTGTCACTTTGAACTGATTTTTGGGAGGGGGTGGGGAGAAAGGAGAGGATGAAAAGCCCTGAGGATCTTTGTGAGGAGGGTCTGTGAGAAAGTCTTAGGAGAAAAATCTAAAGATTGTTCCTAAGCCTTGGCTTCTGTTAGCCCCCTGCTGCTGTTCTTCATCAAGTTGTTTTAATGGCTTTCAAAGCAAGTGAGTGGAAAATGGTTTCTCTGGAACTTTAAGGAGCCTGAACTGAAAACTGTCATTGCTTTATAAGTAAAACACATCAAAGATTGATGGAAGAATTGCTTGTTAAACACATTGTAGATTTAATTAAAAAAAATGGCTGATATCATAAAAGAGACATCAGATCATCATAACTACCTAAAGGTGAAAGTTTAATGGCTTATCATCTGCTCAGGAACCTGTGTTAAGTATCTCTTTCATAGCTTTTGTGACCCTCTGTATGTCTGCAAAATGTTTTTTTTTCCATGACTGTTGCGGTTTTTTTCATAATGTATAGATGGAAAAGTACCAAAGCATAAAAATATGTAGGTGGTCGCTACTGTGCTTTTTAATTTTCTGTCTGTCTTTAGGGATGCCTTTTTCTGGTATTTTTAATTAACTAGTGCTTCAAATTCTTATCTATTTCTGAAATAGCTGTTTTTCTTTGTGTTGCAGTGCATAATATTTGTTCTGTGTGTTCAGTGTGTGCAGAGTGCATTTGTGTATCATCTGGTAATTGCATGTTTCTTCTGGAACCTGCCCTCTTGTTTTCCTCTCCTCTCTTCACTGTCAATTCCCTCCATAGTCCTCTCAGTCAGTAAATAGTGTGGCTTTTACTGTTGTGTTGTAGATCTCATGCAAAAAAGTGAAGGAAAAAAGTGTGCTTTGAAAACCAGCATTTCCACTGAAACTGTGAGCCTCAATTTTTAAACCAAATGCTTTTTCTGATCTCATGCTGTATATGATCAAGGTGTACATTTAGTAAGCAAATACAAACAATTCTTTTTAAAGACTAGAAGAATTCCTCAGCAAGCTGATAAAGTACAATATCCATCTTCAGATTTCAAAAATATTCGGTGTTGTAATTCCAGTTTTAATTCAAAATTTCCTTCTGGAGTAAAACAGCTACATCTATGCATGATTCTGACTCCAGATCTGATTCTATGAAATGCAGAAAATTGTTTTTCCCAAGAGCCTAATATGTGATAACTGCAATTAATGGATTTTCTGCAAATGATAAGGCTTAGAAATGGTATGTTTCATCAAAAAGCATGACATTATGAGTGAAATCTCTAAGATTTTCATGATGTATGAGAATTTAAATAGGAAGTAAGAATATTGACTCTCCAATCAACTACATAGAATTTGGTCACTTGATGCTATTGTTTTAAGGATTGTTTTCAATTACTTTTGTAATTTTGGATTGTTTTAATTAGCTGTAATAGTTATTTGTGAGCTTAGAATGGATATAGCAGTTTGGTTTGCTGCATAAAAAGATTCTAAACAATAAATGTGTCTGGCTAGATATTAAGATCCTTGGCATCAATTTTCATAACTCTGTGAAATTCCAGCCTTGCTGAATAAAATGAAATTTTAGCTGCTCTCGTTGATGAGGCCAGGTTGTCCCTTACATTGTTTCTATTCAGTCCTAGTTTAATCAAATTCAAAAGCAATTTGAGTAACTTTTTTTTTTTTTTTACTAAATAAGTACAGCTGATTGGAGTAGTAGCAGTTCAGTGCTTCTAAACCAGGAATTATATATTCTGACAAACTGACCTGAAAGTCAAGATGGGGAAAAAATAGGGGCAAACAGTAAATTTGTATATTGACAATAACATTATAAATAATTTTTAAAAATATTGAGGCTATGACGCTATATAGCTGTTTTATATTCTTGCTTATTCTTGTCCAGAACTGCTGAAATAAACTATCACTGTTGACTTCATTTAGTTTCATTTTGGCTTCAAGACCTACCTTTGTTATCATTATGCCACTTAAACTTGTTGAGCTTTTGAAGCAGCAGGATTAGAAGAAAAACTGGCTTTCAAAAATCAAATCTTTTGGCAAATCTGCCTTAGGATTTCATATGTGTGTCTGCACTTAGCACTCTGCTTTCAACATTGTAACATTTTTGACACTTGAAAATATTGGACACAGGCAATTTCTGGCTTACTTTGCAAAGCTGAATTGCTCTTCAGAGTGACATTTCCACAGCACTGCAGTTTGTATATCTTAAAATTTTATCTCTAACTCATCTGATTTGTACTGTTCAGATAAATTAAAAACCAATATGAGATTATTTCATGTAGTGATAGGACAAGGAAGAACTGCCTTAAACTGAAAGGAGATAGATTTAGATTAGCTATTAGGAGGAAATTCTTGGCTCTGAGAGTGGTGAGGCCCTGGCACAGTTTGCCAGGAAAGTTGTGGATGGCTGCCCCATCCCTGGAAATGTTCAAGGCTGGGTTGGATGCAGCTTTGAGCAACCTCGTCTGGTGGAAGGTGTCCTGGCCCATGGCAGAGGGTCTGGAAATTGATGATCTTGAAGGTCTCTTCCAGCCCAAATCATTCTGTGATTATTGGCCTCCCTATTCAGTGAAACCAATCACTAATCATTAGTGCAGAAATTACTGCTATAGTATTTTACAGGATAGTTCCACCAAATCTGAAACACTAATGTCTCCCTGATTGTTTCTGTAAACCACCCTTATTTCTTGTCAAGGAGAGATGGCTGACCTGTCATTCTGGAGAACACTTTTTATTTCATTACTTTCTCTTTGATCTGTCTAGGAGTTCAAATCTCTTGGCAGGAATCTGACAGGACTCACAGGAACATATGAGCCTCCCTAGAGCATTATGGGACACTCAGTAGAGAAAGATTAATTTGTTAAAGTAATAATATAAATGACAAGATTTAAGTGTAAGAATTACATTGAGGGGTGGGAGAGCAGCAATTTAATCACACCCAGGGGCTGAAAAAAGTCAGGGAAACTATTTCACTAAACAGAAAAATTGTCAGGATATTTGCTTTTGAAGTATTTCTGAAAAAGAAGAGATGAATGCAAGTTGGCATTGTGTTTTCCTTCCCCCCTGTCTGTACACTTTTATGCAGCCCGTAGGATAGGGCAGTGTCAGGCCTTCCAGTCCTGCCCAAGTGGGATGATAAACCACACCCAACAGTTGTGCCTTGGGGAGAGGATGAAAGGGAGAAGAAACAACTTTCTGCAGTGCAATGTTATGTATATGTTTTAGTGAGAAAAGTGTGTCTTGCTCTTGCAAAGGAAGGTGAGTAATTGCCTGTAGTAGTTGTGAATGTTAAATCTTCATTCTCAGACAAGCCCTGCTGACCCTGTGGGGTGAACTTGTGACCTTTGTTCTTTGTCTAAGATTTAGGCTCTTCAGTATATGCTGGGTTCGTGCTGTTGCATGACCAGAATGCAGTCTTAGAGCTTTAAGTGTCTTGGTGTTCTACTGAAGGAGCCAGAAGTGGCCCATAAATAGTTTTAACACTCTCTCACAGTATGCAGTACTGCTGAGCAGAAATGCTCAAAATCCTGGGACCCTGTCTATGAACATAGTTGGAGGAAGTGGTAGCCTTGTGTTCCTGTGAGATTTGGTGTATGGGATGTGTCCTCCCCTGCTCTTGCATCACCACGGAGACACAGCAGTGCCACCCCTGGCTTTGTTCCCAACTTTATTGAGACTCAGGATGTCCCAGGTGCTGCCTTCTAACCTTGGTCAAGCTTGATAATGCTGGATCTTTGTTGGCAGGTACCTGGTGTGTGAGGCAAGGTGTACAGTTCAATGAGCTGTGTTTTCTGCATTGATTTGAATGCTGCATCAGAAGTATTTTGTCCATTGTAAGTTATATATAAAAATGAATGGATTTGTTAACTGTTTTAAAATCATACTCGTGATCCATGATATTGCTTATCAAGTGCATTAGGAAAACCAAGGGACTTGGCAGTTATGCATGATGGATTGTTTTCTGTGTTGTTTGGGGTTTTTTTTTAATCCAATTTTAATGATACAGCAGTCTATGGACAGAGTTTTTCTTACCAACATTCTGCTTCAGGTGACACAGTCAGTAGTTGGGCTTTTTTTAAAATAGAGCAGTGTTCATCGAGTGCATAGTTTCTGAATGCCGACTTATTTTCTGTTTAAATGTAGAGTGGCCCAGTATTGTGGTAGAAGAGGGATAGTTTTATTTTCCTGCTGGCTCTTTGTCAGCCAGAAAAGATCCTAATCAGATGCTATGTAAGTTGCCGTGGATTATTAGAATGACTAAAGAGGTAATGAGAAATATCAGACAATTGATGGTGGTGATTAGCTTTTGGCTGAACTGCCAGTGGCAACTTAAACTGTGGTTTTATGGTGTTGTCAGTGTTATTTACCCGAATGACATAGCAAAATTAATGATGAAAGGACAGTTTCTTTCCTTCCTCTCTTGGATGAGGGTCATGACCTAGGGTAGCAAAGAAGAAATTATGTTTGTAGGCGTAGCGGTTGCCTTGAGACTGATGATTTTAGGATTCATTTACTCCTTCTACCTACTATGCTTGTGTTTGCTTCTCTCCCTGCTGTGCCTGCAGAAATGAGGTGAAAGCCCTAAATCCCAGGAAGTTGGGGGTGAATCTCTCTGGGAGTCAGACATCCTACTGATCTGTAGGGTCTGTGCTGATCTCTGGCTGCGCTGTACCAGTAACTGGCCAGGGAATCACGAGCTGTGGGAATGTGATGTGTACCAAAGCAGTGTTTGTCCTGTGCTTAGCATTTGGAGAATCCTCTTCCTAAGGGGTTGAAAGGTTATTTTGACTAATGAGTGCACAGGATGAGTACAGGAAGGAGCTCAAGGATATTCAGTGAGAATTCTCATCAAATGTGGGGTCTCGAACTTGCAATGGGTACTTTATATTGAATTTCACTCTGTCTTGAAACAGCTACTACAGACAGACATGATTTATCTAAGTATGTTATGATGAGTGCAGAATTATTGCCCCTGCCTGTCATTAAATATCACTAGTCTAAAATTTCAGTCAGGCCCTTTATCTTGGGAACTCGTCAAAAGAAGCAGCTGCCAGTGGACAAGAAAAGATGAACATAGGTTTCCTGGAGATGTTTTTAATTCTTTTGATCTCTCTAAAAAACAAACAAACAAAAAACTAACAAAATTAATTTTTCTTCTACTTATATGTTTCTTGGTAAAATTTAGAAATTTGGAAAATGTTGTCTTTAGTAACTTAGGAGTTTAGGTACCATTTTCCAGAGGAATTTTCAGGAATTGATCTCAATTTCACTAAGGCTCCATCAGGCAGTAGAGCAAAAATGATTCTGTAATCCTAGACAAATATTGCAGTTCAAGTCTCACCACAAAAATTACATTATTCAATAAAGATGTTTAGGGGCAGCTGGGTTTTCTGGTGTTTGGCTGAAATTGCAGTGATCCGGTGTAAAGTCTAAATTCAATTCTTCCATCTTTCTAGTGGGAGTCTTAAAGGTGAAGGTTGTTGAATGCTAAAAAGTGCTTTTGTAAATCTCTCCTTTTGGAGTTATTAATGAATTATCATAAATTGGGAGTAGGGCTGTGAACCCATGTCTGTGTTCCCCTGATTAATTCATTACTGAACTACAAAGGCCATGCTTGTTTGTTTGTTTCCAACTACAACAATATTCAACAATTTATACAAATAAGGAAAACTCCAGAAAAAGCACTGAAGCACAGAACACCCAGGAGTTCTCAGCAGCCTTTGGGTTGAGGTATTTCCCAGGTTTTTATTCTCTGAGCTGGAGCCAGCAGATCTGCCTCCTGGACCTATGGTTCTCAGCCTCCTATTATAGTTACTGGAAATTGCATGAGATTCTTTTTTAAACAATAACAGAAAAATATTGGTAAAAGATTAGAGAAAAGGCCTTTGCTGAGGAGGTTTTCAGCCAGTATGGGTACAAGTGTGAGATGTGCAATACATCTGTTTGAAAGTGCAGCTCTTATTTACAGTAAAGTATTTTGCTGTCACATCAGCTGAAGGCAGTTTCCAAATTATATTATCTCTGTTAAAACTTCTTTTGTTATTAGGAATATTTTTCTTACCCATGTCCAGTCAAAGTTTCATGTTTTCCTACAGTGTGCAGGAAAAAAATAGTGTAAGCAATTTTGTAAATATGGAAGGTGTATGTTCCTTTTATCCCTGCAAAATAAGAAAGTGTATTACAAACTTCAAAGGGAAAACATAGTTTAGTGAAAATGGCAAAATGCTTGCAGCAAAATTCAAAAAGATAACAGGAATTTATGTAAACGAGCAGTTGAATATTTACTTTAAATTTTATCATTTGTATACAATGATAGAGGAGTCTGAAGACTCTACCTGTTAGCAATTGGTTCCTTTGTACAGAATTTGATTTAAGTTAATACTAGGAAATCCCCATCTGTATCTCAACTTATAACCTTAAATTATACGCTGACTTGGCAGTAAAATGATGTGAGAAAAGTCATAAATTTGATCTTTGTGCATATTGTGTTTCTTAAGGACCTTATTCTTTGTAGTACAGATTTCAGTGCACTGCTGTGGATTTGCCTTGGAATAAAGTGTGTTTGATCTGCACATGCAATTGTTCCCGATAATTATGTATATTAAAAACAGAAAAATGAGGTGAGAAAGGAGATTTGATTTAATTTAATGTACTTATATATGCTTAATTCTCGTGTTTTATAAATTTCATTCAAAGGTAAACGATCTCAATGATAGCTGAATGCCAAGGTAAACTGCAACAACTCCATTGTTGAAAAGTACACACAAAAAAACAAACTGTGACCTGAAAAGTAAACTTCCAGAGGATTATAGGAGAAAGTTTACTTACACATCAGGTATCTTAGTTGTAATTGTTCTGGCAGTTGATGTACATAAAATGAACAAAGTGGCTTGGCCCAGTATTGCATTAACAGTTGAATAAATTAATGCATTCTCCATTGTTTACTTTACCTCCCAAAGTGTGAAAAAATTGCACCTTTGAACAGTAAACTCTATTGCTATAACCATCTGTTTGCAGTTTCATTACACACTCCTACCAGAATAACCTTCTCTTTGAAGAGAAAATTGATATGGGTTGTAAAAATTACGGTCTCTGACCTTGGGTTTTATGTCCCTTGAGGTATCCCTGGTGTGGTCTCCACTGGTAGATGTTAAGGTTTCCTCAAGAAGTACCTTTATGTCTTCCAGCTAATTTCTGATAAGAAACCCATGCATCAAAGAGTTGGCTGTCACACAGAGCTGGGCACTCCAGTCTCTTGTTCAAGCCTTGAAATGAGCTGAGTGAGACCCCAGCAACTCTGTCCTGCCCTGCCAGAGCTGCTGTGTCCTTTAGTGTAAAGGATGTTTTGTCTCCATGGACTTCACTAGCTCAGTCTTACTTCTGAAACTGTTAATATTGGCAATTAAAATCAATTAGCAGCACTAGTTTTTTGCATCAGGTAGAATGTTCACATTTAATTCTCTTAAATTGTCATCTGTTAGTGTATTTTTGGATGCATACGCCGCAAAGGCACTAAACTCAGTCATTTCCAACTGAAATACTTGAATAGGGAAGTTAAAAAATGAAAAATGCCATTATTTGTAATCATGATGCTTTTAAAATAAACACTCTGGATAGTTTAGTAATGAAATATTACAAGGTTTGTTTAAAAAGCAAACACTCCCCCCCCTTCCTCTTGAGCTTAAACAGTGGCTTGTTTAAAAAACCCAGTAAAATTCCATAACACTTAAACTCTTTTGAAGTAGTTTTTCAACATCAGCAAGTAATTCTGCAAATTGCTTTTGAAGATGAGGCTTCATTTACTCCAGCGTGTGCAGTCTGATGGAGTGGATTAGTGGGTGTGGACTGAAATGGTAATTTAGGTTTTTTTGTGTGCATATGTCTCTGTGTGGAACACTCCATATCAGACACATCTCTGTCCTCCTGGAGCACTTGTGAGTGGACCAAGGCTCTTCTGTTTAACAGTCACTGCTGAAGACTTACAATCTGTATGATGGCATTGCATTCATGTTGACTAATAATTTTTCATTATTAATTTTTCACTTTTCATTATACTAAATAATTTTTTCATCATGTTTTTTTTTTCTAGAGCAAAAGAAATTTTTTTTAAAATTAGGTGAGTTCCCTGAACAAGCCCACACAAAAAGGGTAGAGCAAAGATGTGCAGGTGGAGTAGGAAAAGGGGCAGCCTGGTTTTTGTTTGATTTACACTGTTTTGGGACTGCACTCCAGGACAGAGTGACTTCAACTTTGCATTTGAATTAGTAATTATGTAATAAGATAGCCCAGCATAAGACAGTTCCCTAATACTGATGTGTACATTCAAAAGGGAAAAAAGAGGTCACTCAACTAATGCAAATTGAAATAATTTTATTGATTTTAATATTTTTTTAACTGAGTTGCATGGCTTTCTGCTATCTGAAAGTGCTTCTTTTCATTTTGAAAGATGATGCAGAACTTTCTATGAAGTCTGTAATTATATAAAAAGAAGGCAGCATTCTTCCTGCTTGCTACAAATCAAACCTTTCAAGTAGACAAAAAAATTATGATAAGTCATTATTTCAAACAGATTTCAGATGCAAAGTAGTCTATTCAAGACAGAGTTTTTCTTTTAGATGAAAAAGTTGAATATTAAATGTCCTTGAATTTTTGACTGTTCATTTCCACTGAGGTTTTTTTTTGTCAATGAAGATTTTTAGATACAGCATGGCAGTTCTTAAGCTTCTGTAAACATAAATCCACCCCACTGACTCCTTAATCCAATAAAAATATTCAACAGGAAGCAATAAAGCTTTTGAAGTGTATTGAATATGTATTGAATAGGTATTTTATTGTCATTTGTAAAACTTCAGGAGTCCAAACTTGCTTTAGCTGTCTATCTCAGTTTGATTTCTGTTCTTCAGACAGGTTTCACAGCATTGTGATGACTACCAGTGCTTTATTTCTTTAGAAAAATTCTAAACTTTGTATTTTGAGGCTAATTGTTTTTTTTTACTCACATAATTTCTGTATGTGGCATATGCTGAAAATACTATGAAAAATGTTCAGACAGTGCAAGGCAATTTGGTGACTAATTGTCTCTGATAGCAAAGTGAAAAGAATAAAGTCCTGAGTTGGTCCTGGAAGTGCAGTTTCTGCAGGCACATCATTGTGGGCACTGAAAACATTTTATATTGATTCTATAGAACAGAGAGTTCCAGCATTAATAATTTAGCTGACAAGAAATGGTTTACATTGAGTTATCAATGCTCATATGTTGCCACTGAAAAGCACTACAGATTGGACATCAGGTTCCATTAGGCTGAGAAAAGGAATGTAACAGGGAATCCTCAACTGATGGCAGCACTTCTGCAGTAGTGAGTGGAGAAAGGAAGGGAAAGGTTCATTTACAGAGGGATGAGGACATCACCTTTATGGCTTCACTGTAGGGAAGTCCACTGTGTTTAACCCAGGATCTGGGGCTCGAGAAGTAGCAGCTAACACACATCTTTCCTGTTGTAGATCCATATATTTTATAATTTTATATATTTTATAAAACGAAAAGTTCTGAATTACTGAGTTGCTTTTATTGCAAATCTATCTCTTGGCAACTTTTACTGGTCATAAAAAGGTGAGTATGGCTGAAAAGCATTAAGCTGAGACCATTTAGGGCAATAAAGGTGGCAGGAGGCAGCAGGAGCTGACTGTGTTGGTGCAGATTTTTGTCTTCATGGGTCAGGAACTTGACTCCCCAGGCACACTGCTCATATGGATTAACCTGGCAAAAACCCATCTAATAAAAGGACAGGTTCAGTGTTCTCTCACTGTGAAGGTCTGGGCAACAATTAGACACCTCCACAGGAGAATGCACAGTGAATTTCCAGACAGGGGCATTGCTTTGCACATATACTGCAATATATTGCAAATATGTTTGTAGAAGATTGGTTGAATGTGAAAATAAGTGCAATAGAAAAAACCAAGTTTTACACTATTTGAAATAAAAGCATAACCCTCAAACTTTAAAAAAATTTTTTTGATAGCAGAAAAAAAGTAAATGATTGATTATTCCTCTTGGGAATTTTACTGCTTTGGTCCATGTAAATCATTAAACAGGGAGCTCACTCTTGCTTGTCTTTGCTGACTCTGGTTTAAGACCGTTAGATGGCATTTAATTCTCTTACCTTTCTCTTACCTGTTTTTCTGTACGTATAGTGTAATTATTTTATTACATAAAGAATGCTCATTAGCCCTTTGCATTAACTGCTTTTGTGTCTTAGGAGTGTGGAAACAGAGTAAATTAAGCAATGAGGACAGAGTTATTTTTATATTATAATTGCTTCAACTTCTCCAGTTGGATTTTTTCACTAATATGGAACATTTACTTTTGGGTGGCTGCTTTAAGCCCAGTCCAAATGCTAGACACTGGGGCATCATGACTGTTGTTTGTCATTTCCACCCTCATAAGTAGTGCATGTAGCTTATCTAAATCATAATGTATTTGTCATTTTTCTTAACTGCCTCTGTTTGTTTACATCAACTTTTGTCTGGACTCTAACTGAATTGTAAGATCATTGAACAGGAACTGTTCCCACTGTATGTGTTTAGTGCCTTTCACAATGGGTTGCCAAACCTCACGTTGTCTCTCCTGTAATGTAAACAGAAAGAAGTTAATCATTGTCATGGACACATTTCTTTTCTTTCTCTTTTTAGTGGTATATGTGATGTTAATTTGCTTATTTTGGGCATATTTTGGACATATGTCTCCTGCATGATAAGTGATCTGCCTCCATGGCCTGTTGCTTTTCTCTTTAAAAATATGCAATACTATTTGGTCATTTTTTAAATTATTAAATACTTGTATAAGGCAAATAATATAAGAGAAGCTTTTAGTAGATTTTGGGTAAAGAGCATTTCTCGCTCACTTGTGTGTTGTCTGTCCTGAGTTCATTTCAAGGAGTCATTAAATAAGTGATGATCCACTGTAAATTTTGTTTTCTTGAATAAAACTCCCAACAGAGTAACTACAGGAAACCTGTTACTGTGAACCTGTGTGTGGAGGATTTATTTTATACACCCTTGTGTGATGTTGTGAAAAAATTATTACACAAAGTTAAAGGAAGCATTTAGAGCAGTTTTGTGAGTGTTCCTTCACTTGTTACACCAAGATGTTTTCAGTTTAGTCTTCAGAATAAAACTTTTAATAAAATCTAAGAATAAGCCTTTAATTGCACGTGTTTAAAACATACATGTAATGTAGTTTGTGTGTAGCTGTTTCAGAAGCTGTCAGTTAATTATTTTATACATAAGCAAGGCAAACCTCTCTGTGCAGCTGCAGGACTTGGGCACTGCTTCACTGAGATGTGATCAGTGCCCAGAGAAACCTCAGCCTTTTGCCCAGGTAGCCAGCTATGACATGGTGCTTCTGTATTATGAGAAATAGTGAATATGTGTTTCACATTCTCCATCTCTGTGTGATTCATGGTTTTACAGACCTCTGCTGTATCAGCCCTTAGTGTGGGTGGCACTGTACCAAGGTTAGCATAAGCTGTGTGGCATGGGCAACAGCATCCCTGTCCTTTCTCTTCCTCACCTTGAAACTCAGTAGCATCTTACAAATTGAGTACCACAGTTCTAATTCAGTTAAATTATTTATGAAGAGGGTCTCATTCTTTGGGAAGATTCTTGGAGTGATCCTTGAGGAAAGACCTACACCTCTCTCTCTAAAATTGTGTTTTAGTACTTATTCCTTCCATTTGAAAAAGCTGCATCTGCAGAGAAATTGTGAGTGAGTCCAGGAGGGCTGTACACCACAGCCAGACTGAGGTGGTCAGTTTTTTGGGTTTAGGGGATTTTCTGAAAGCCCAGGATGGTATCAGTCCAACAGTGATGAGTATTGGTACCTGTGCAGACACATTGCCTCGTGTGAGAGCTGGGATCAAGAGCTTCTCAGGTGGCAGACTGTGCATGGGCACTGCCCTCAGGGAAAAGGAGGAGGAAGGCATTGAGGCTGCCCCAGGTGAAGAGGTGACACTCCCAGTGCCTTGTGTCAGAGCATGTCCAGGGTCTGTCACATGTGGAGCATACCCAGTATCACCCTACAGTCAGTGCCAGGGAATGTTTCTTTCTACATCATTAACACAGCAAGTCCTTTTGCTCTTCTCCATTGGCCTGCCTGGACCAAGTCTTAGGTGAGTTCTTCTAGCAAGCAGGAGTTATCCTTTAGGCATTCTGGCAGTGATTTGACCTTGTTCAGATGTTTTATTGCCTCAAGTGGTGGAGGAAAGCAAAGGACAGCTATATCCCTGACACAATGATCTGAAAGCATTTTAGCCAGAGGGCACATGGCAAAAAGAATGGTATTTTGATATACAGACAAGTCCAACTTATCCATTACAGACAGTGTGAAGAGACTCATGCCTGTAATTATGGCACTGAGCTGGGGCAGGAAGAGCCTTAGGAAAATTATTTCAAGGATGGTAGCAGGACAGAGAATGTGAACATGAAGTGTGGGTGATATAAACAGCTCTGTGCAGGTAGGAGTCACATCTGCTGAACTTGCAGCCACTGTCAACACTTGTCTAGCAGAGAGCACTTGGCAGTGCCTGGTTGTCCTGGAATCCCTCAAACCAAAAGGCGTTGAGTCTCTCTGTGCACCCTGTCAAGCTGGCAGCGAGCTGCTGTTAATTCTGATTAAATTACCAATGCCATTACCGGGTCAGTCTTACAGACAGATTGGTCTTGTGACACACTTTGTACATTCAGGTAGTACAGAAATGGCTATTTGTGCTTGCATTTGCAAATTGAGGGAGGACTGTGTTTAATTTGGGTGCCGTTTTGAGGCACTGTGTTTTGCCACCCTTCAGTGTCTTTTGCCAGGCTTGGAAGAGTGTTCTGGAGAAGCATTGCTGTGCTTTCTCTGTTCTTAAATTTTAGAGACAGGTTGCCTGGCAAGAGGGACATCTCGTCTGACCTGGTATGGCTTTCTCATGCAATTAGTACTTATGTAAGTGATCTGTCTTCTGTGTAACGTGAAACGAAGTTGTCTCACATGCTGCCTCTCCTGGAATACAGCTTTATTAATTTACACATACTATATGCACTAGTTGAGTGTTGCAACATCACAGAACCTGATCACTGAGCACAGAACTAGAGTGTGATTACTTTGTGATTAAAGATTTACCAAATCGATTATGTGTTACACAAGGTTGTTGCAGCATCAGAACTTCTATTCTGAACAGATTAAAACTAGTGTAAAATACTTCTGACATACTTATAAACATCACAGGACACATTTCTTGCTTGAAGAATAATTCTTTTAGTCTTTCTCAAATATCATAAAATAATCCTTTCTCCTTCCTGTCACCAATGTTTAGATGTTTCAGCAATCAGTTATACTCAGTTCTCACTGCATTGAGAGATACAGTGATTGTTCCTTATTAGACATTAGAGAATGGACTGCTTGTAATAATGCAATTACATATATTTATTAAAGTAAAAAATGTTAAGGGCTTGAGAGAGCCTTTGTGTTTCACAAAGATACTTCTCTCTTTCAGGAATGATGTTGGCCACTGATACCTTTAATATTGCAGCTGTCTGTAACTGTGGTGATAGCAGAGCTTTGTCAAAGACCAGGATATATAGAGTGGAACAGTTTAACAAGTAATCAAAGCCTCTTTGCTTTTAAAAGCATGAATCTTGATCAGTTCAGCAAGTAATACTTTTGTCTCAAAGATAAAAGAGAGATACTACATGCAGCTTGATATAGTTGGTTAGAAGCTGGCTGGAATTAATGTTCTGTAAAGTATGTAAAGCAGCATAAGAACCATTGGTAACTGTTTACATGCTATTAATAATTAGCAACCTTCCTACCAGTCTGTTAGGAAAGAACCATGCATTGGGCACAATAGAAACTCAACTCCATTCGGTTGGGTTCAAATTACATTTGACTTCGACAATCGGGCATGAATGGGACTCATTTGAGTTTCTGCCACTGTAAACAAAGAGATGTTGGAATGTTTCATTTGTTTATTGATTTATTTATTTGGACAGGTGCAACTTGATCATATGAAAAAAAAAATTAATTCAAATATAGGCAAAAAATATCTTAGTAAGCATTTTCTAGTCAGAGTATATGATACTAACCAATGTCTTGACTCAAATTAATTTAGTTTAGCCTGTGGCTGGTTTTGAATTTGGGTCTTAGACTAATCAAATCATGTTCTAGAGAAAGTGCTTTACCTGGGCTTAGAGAACAGAAAAAACAGATTTTGTTTTCTGATTAATTTCTTTTTAGATACTAAAAAGATCCTTCTTTTACTTTCTGCTGAAAATTATGTGCACGTCTGTGAGGTAGGTTCTGTTAATGGTAATAGAGCTCATCCTTGGGAAGAGGTCATTCAGTTCTGATGGATCCCATCTGTATGAGCATAATTCTCTAGGGTGTAATTTTCCTAAGCTATTTGAAACCCTCTCATAAGTGCTCCAAAGCAATCAGGTTCTATAATTTGCAAAATGATGGCAAGAGGAAAGAGCCAGGAAGATTATTGGTGGGATTGTATGGTAGAATGCAGTATCACAGGACTAACAGCCTAAATTAATGCAAGGAGAGACTCAATTCAGGCTTTTTTTGGCATCTCCAGCAGCTGGACCCCCTCAGTTCTCCAAAGTGAACACTACAAAGGGAGAATGGATGATGGTAGCAGGAACTTATGATTTGGGGTAGGAGAAGGTTGAGACTAGGGAGACAATACGAAGTTACATGCAGAAGACATTACTCTTGGTACAAAGTTTTCAAATTCTTTCATGTTAAATGGAAAGCTGCTTAGCATCTGCTAACAAATCCCATAAATACCTTGCTTACAGGTAGAAATAAACCTACAGAAAGATTGAGCTGACCTTGCACATTTAATACCTTAAATTATCTTACCATTCAACACAGCCCATTTTGCAGCTGTGTGTTGTATCGTAGTCCTATCAAAGTTGTTCCTCTGTCTCTCACCAGATGGAATGAATTGGATATACACTCAGATTTGGAAGAAATGGCTTTAATATTTCAGTTCACACTGAGAATTTGCTGTCTTTATTTCCCTTTCCACATTATATTGCATTTAAACAATGACAGGGCTTCTCCTGTAGTGCACACGTTCGATTCCTGTCAGTGCTAACAGAAGGTATGTGCAGACACCAGCGCAAGCACGGATTCGAGTTTCTCCTGAGGTGAACAACTGTTTATAATTAGAGTTGTGGGAATGATGAAAAACCCAGCTAGCAAGCAAACAGTCCTTCTTCCAAAAAGCTTGGTAAACTCATAAAGCTCAGGAGCTTAATCTCTGAACCAGAGTGCTTGTTATCTAATCCCCACCAGCTGTTGTGTACTTGGTAGCCATGACATCTGTAATAGAGCTGAAGGGCCTGTCTATATTGGTTGGCACCTTTACCCACCAACTGAACTTGATTCTTCTCTCATTGCTCACATTTACCTGCTTTAAATCATTAACCAGTTGCTCAGGGTTTGATCATCCATTTAACCATACTTTATAATAGAAGTCAAGTGCTGCTTTTCACATTTAAGTATATTTTAGGTATGTAGGTCTTCAGCAGGTCTTGTTTTTCTGTTGCTAGTAAGAAAAAGATATCAACCACAAGAATTTCCTCTGGTTTCATATTGATTCCTAGACTTAAAACTGACCTGGGAGTGAAATCTCTTGAGTTGTATTTGAGCTGAAAAACACCATCACACTTCCAGTAAACAGAGTAAAGAATTATATGGATCTCCATTAACTGAGGTGTATGAATTGCTGTGGGTAACTAGAGAAGATATAATATAAATGTAAGTGAGGTATATGTGCTCATTATAACTGTGAAAGAACACTTGTTTTCATAGAACACTGTCAGCTGTGCTGCAGCAGATATTGTTCTTTTTAAGCTGGCAGAGGACAGGAATTGGCCCATCTTGAGAAAATCAGCCATTTCATGTCTCCCAGTTCTGTGATTCCAAGCCTGCTGCGAGCCAGTGCCCTCAGCACCCCCAGCAGTGCAGAGGAGCAGCTGCTGTGCAGAGTGGAGTGGGACCCCTTCACTTTAGGTGTGGATAAAACTCCTATTTTGGTCCTTGGAAGGGCTTAGAGGGCAGGTGTCTTGTTCCTGGATCCCATGTGGGTTTAGTTAGGAGGTAAGTGCTGAGCTGTTCTCAAGGTAAGAGCATTTCTGGACATGGAAGATCATACCTGTGGGTTATTTTTCTGGTTAAAACATGGCTGTTTATGGCTTCCTGGCACTGTGAATGGTTAGGTTGGACAGCTGAAGTTGATGCTGTGGCCAAAACTGGGCCTGAAGGCTGCAATAAGCATATGCTAGCTGTCATCATAATATCATGGGTCTAAGATTTTGAATTTTCCTAAGAGAGTTCTCTGTGTCTGTAATACTGACAGTCAAAATCCAGAATACTGGCCTCATAAATAAATCCAGCTATACTAAGTTTTCAAAGAATGCCTCAAGTTTTGTTAAATTTCATTATAGTAATTTTTCAGCTAGAGTTAATTTGACGGATTTTTAATTTTTTTCTCCCCAGAATGGCACTAAGAAGTTCTGGGATTTTATGAGGACACATGACAGGTAATGATGGCATCACATTATTTCCCATTGTCTTCATGTTGTATTTCATTCTGTATTCTCTTTCACTGGTCAAGTGTTGTTGATGTTCTCTTTCCTCCAATTGTCTCTTCAATTCTCACTTTTTGTGTAATACTTGCAGGTGGTTCTCTACTGTTTAAGATAGAATTAGCAGAAATTAAAAAAATCTCCTTGTGGTTTATTATGTAAGTTTTGTCTGTGCTTGACTATTCCAATATTAGTGTTTCAACACATAATTTATTGTACATTTTAATGATTACATAGAAGATGGAACTGAAAGTTTGGATTTGTATTAAATCCTCTTTTTAAAGTGGGAATTTATTACCTGAAGGAAGGCTTTTCTTCTGTCTTTCTAAATGTATTTCTCTGATCAGGGAAGAAAAGCAATTAACTCCTGACTTCAAAGATCACTTCATACAAGATTATAACAAATAAGGTGTATATAAAACAGACCAAGTCTGAGTGTTATTCAAAACTAAAATATTTACATGTCTTTCAAAAAGTATTAATATTTAATCTGCTTACTGAAAATTCAGGTACTAGAAGATACAAATAAAAAGCAAGGGTAACAACTTTTTCCAAGAAAAAGCTTTTCTAAATCTATTAAATGTAAAAAAGGCAGCAAGACACTAAAATAAGTTGTGACATAACCAGAACCACATCAAGAGATGTGTTTTTTGTGTGTATTAAATAACTAAAATCAGTTGCATTTTGGGAAATTCTTCTCTGTTGGAACCCTCTAAGTCCTTACATGAGTCTTTTTGTGACATGATTACGTGCATGTGGGTGCCTGGGAAAGATATAAAATTCTAGCAACACTTTTTATCTATATGAAGATTATAAAGGTAAAATTTTCAGGAAGACTGGGAAAGTATTAGCTAGATGAAAAATGCCTGTACTGCTTGAGAATGAGGACAGAAAAGGGAGTGATATTTCAATACTGAACTTCACACTTGCTTTTGGAATTTGCCTGGAAGACAGTTCTGTCTTTGCACTTTGTCTGTCCATATGGGCATGTGCCTGAATTTATGATGGCAGATACAAAGGCTGAAATGATAATTGATTGCTGGAAATTTAATATATGCCCATTCAAGCAAGTGAATCCAGCCTCAAGTCACAGTGCTGAGAACATGACTTCCAGATGAATTTGTATGACTATTTTTGTTTTAACTTTAGTTTATCACTGTGTGATAATGTGTGAATATATGCAACTAACTGAGTGGGGTAAGTATTAAAGGATCAGTTTTCCATGAACTTCTTGGGAACAGTATTTCTGAAGGGCTTTTGTGGACATTTTTAAAATAGTTGAGAACATAACTTTATAAAAAGGCTGCAGCCACATGTCATGCCAGTCATCTCTGGTCACATAACATTTGTTAGCTTCAGATGTACAACAGCTGCCACCCGAACTTATTAGTGACTACTCTTGAAATGCAGAATGTCTAACACTCTTTCACAAGGAAATTCATTGCAGCTTCTGACACCAAAGGCAATAATGTGAACTTTCTGCATAGGAAATCCATGGGTTTACATAATTATTTTTTTTTGTGGATAGGAAGGCAATTATTATCCAATACATTAGTCAGATTCAAAATCCCTTATAATACATTAAAGCCCTACAATTGGATGTATTTTAATAGCTGTGATGCTTGTGATATGGAAAAGTCATGTTAACTAGTTCCTGAAGATTATAGAGAACTTCACACTGAGAGAGCTCTTACAGGTTCATTACTGTTCATGAAGGATAAATGTTGAAGAAGAGGAGTGGTTTCTGGGACACATATTCTGTTGGTCAGAATTTCTCTGTGTGTGTGTGTGTGTGTGTGTGTGTGTGTGTGTGTGCGTGTGTGTGTGCTTGAAGAAGATTGTAGATGTTTTCCAGAATTAAGATCCCTTTCCCATTAAATACTTTTTCATAAGTATTTATAGCTTACTACTTACAGAAGTGCTGTAAGACTTTTAAATGCTCCAAGTGTCTGTAATAGGGCTGTTTACCTGAACTGAGCATGCTGGAATGCCAGATCTGTAAAGAACACATGTATATATTCTTTATTTACATAGAATTGATACTATGAATTTAATGATGATGAACTAAAAAACTACTGTGTAATCATATGAAACCAGACATTGTGCCTAAACCCATGCCTTTATTTGTCATCCTCTTTCAGCAGCACAAGTAAACATGCTAAAGACTGACTTCCTTGCTGAATGCTGGTGAACTGAGAGCTTGTGTGCTGGGTTCCTTTGGGACCCCAGTGTTCTGTCTCATTTTAAATTAGGTCAATATAAGCCAATATTTAATAGATTTGTATCAGAAGATACAGGAAAATATTTACAAGAGAGAAGTTATTGTTGTATAAATGTATCCTTTCCAACTGTTCAGATGAACAGCTGATTAAATTATACAGAGACAACAACATGAGGACTTCAGTCACTTCATGTGCCTTAGATGTGACTCATCTTTTAAAATCTCACTATATGTTGCAGTAGGGCAAGTTCATTTAACCATATGCAGTCTGGCACAAGGTAAAATAGCAGGACTGGTATTACTTTTCCTTTTTTTCCTTTTATTTCTTTTCTTTCTTTTAGTTATTCTAGATCCAGGCATGACTCCACAGTATGTGGTTCATGAGCTTTCTTAAGATCAAGATCATTCAGACCTAGGCATCAGTCCTGAAATCACTGCTGTAATTTGTATTGAACAAATAATTGCTTATTCCCAATCCCTCCCTGTCACTTAAAGACAAAATTAGTTATGTGCAATTTATTACTGGTCACACAATAAACTGTGTTAAGGCAAACCTTCAGAACCTCTGCTGTCAAAAATCACCTGCAGCATAGACAAAAGCATTTCTTATCACATTTAGGTTTAAGTTCTAACAGTAGGAAGATTCATGACACAAGGGCATATCCATGGACAGTAATTTGGTTCTGGAATGTTTTTCCCAGAGAGACTGAGGAATCTCCATCCTTAGAGAAATCCACACCTTGACTGGACAAGGCTCTGAGAAATCAGGCCTAACTTTTAACAGGAGATTGGATCAGATGATTTCCAAAAGCCACTTACATCCGGAAAGTTTCTATGATTTTTACAAGCATGTTAAATGCTCTTAATGAGTGTTACAGTTCCCATCTGAAAACTGTCAAAAATTTGCAAACTTCTCAAGCAATCTGTCAATTTCTAAGCCATTTTTCTATTGGAAAACAATGAGCTTACAATTGTTCTTGTCCTTTCTTTGAAACATGCAGATGAATATTATCAGAGCTCATTTGAACGTTTTATTATGTCTTTAGAAACAGCAGTGAAGTTTACTAAAAATGAATGAAGTAAAAATCCTTGATTACCTCTTGTCTACTGTAATTATTGAACAAGTTTATTGAGGTGTTGCTCCTAAGAGTAGCATATTTTTGGCCTGTTGTGTTAGGCACACAGCAAAAGATGCTTTCTGCAGTTAATGCACTGCTTACTTTTCTCATTGAGTGTAATTTTCCCTTTAATACTCAACATGATGTGTTTGGTCATTATTAAACATATCCTGATGAAAACTGAGCAGAGTGCAAGCAATGAAAATTTAGATGCAAGGTGTATTTTAAGATTCTTTTTAGACTTGTGTCTGTCAGAACTGGTTAGCAATTTGTGAGGGTGTGATTTGTGGGCTGAAGAGCTGTTAATTTTTTTTAAGGACTCAGCTTTTAAAAATAAAAGTATTTAGCAGGAGAACATTTCCTTCTGTAAATTTGTGGTAATTTTCTTTTAGAAATAAAAACATACTAAATTTTACAGGGTAACCATCAATACTTGTAACAAAAAATTATTCTCTAAAACCAGACTCAGGTTACATTTATATTCTCCCTCATCCGAATTTTGCTATATTTAGTACAGTAAGAGCCTGAAATGTAATACTTAAGTTCTACATTCATCTACTTTATAAAGCAATAGACCACGTTCGTTTCAGGTTTCAGCAGCTCCTCTTAAACAGATTCAAGGCTTTTAAAAGGCATAATTTGGGAACAGATGAAGGTCAGTGTACAGTCATGTGCTGCCTTCTGTGCTTTGAGTAATAACGCTTGAGAACAGGGACACAACTGTACCTTTTCCTAGTTGACAAAACAAAATTATGTCTACCTCTCTATTTGAAAGCATGAAAAATTCACTGTAAAGTTCTCTGCATTTGAAAGAGAACAAATCTGAGGAGACTGAATTGTGTGAAAGATAGTTATATTGAGTTCCTCTCAACTCTGAAAGTATCATGTTGTGAATAAAAAGCATTTATTTGGACTAAAAAACTTACAACTCTACATGTGCATTGTACCCCATTCGTGCTGCATTTTTACCTTCAAAAACATGTCACAGTGACTCAGCAGTGGTTCCCGACTTAAAAAATTCTTAGTGAAAAAAACTGAAAGTTTATTCTCACATTACTGCTTTATAAGATTTGACTTTTTTTTTTAAAGTAAAGAGATTAATTTGTTTCACATTTAAAACAAATGACTCCCTGCCCTAATTCGCTTCCTCGGAAGAAACAACTTTACACTTTATCTATTACAAAGACAACTGACAAGTGTAGTTTGCCATCAGGAGTTTACAGGGTGAAGGAAACCAAAGCAATCTCCCCCTGGGCTGTTCTGTCCCGCAGGTCCTGCTGCTGGGGGGGAACAGCAGGAGGTTCTGGAGGTGGTGGAAGATGAGCACAGCTCAGAAGGAGGAGGGGAGGAAGATGTGCAGGCTGTGTGCTGTGTGCTGTGTGCTCTGCAGGCTGTGGGCTGTGTGCTGTACAGGCTGTGTGCTNAGGCTCTGTGCTGTGCAGGCTGTGTGCTGTGTTCTCTGCAGGCTCTGTGCTGTACATACAGGCTGTGTGCTCTGCAGGCTCTGTGCTGTGCAGGCTGTTGCTGTACAGGCTCTGTGCTGTGCAGGCTCTGTGCTGTGCAGGCTGTGTGCTGTGTTCTCTGCAGGCTCTGTGCTGTACATACAGGCTGTGTGCTCTGCAGGCTCTGTGCTGTGCAGGCTGTTGCTGTACAGGCTCTGTGCTGTGCAGGCTCTGTGCTGTGCAGGCTGTGTGCTGTGTTCTCTGCAGGCTCTGTGCTGTACATACAGGCTGTGTGCTCTGCAGGCTCTGTGCTGTGCAGGCTGTTGCTGTACAGGCTCTGTGCTGTGCAGGCTCTGTGCTGTGCAGGCTGTGTGCTGTGTTCTCTGCAGGCTCTGTGCTGTACATACAGGCTGTGTGCTCTGCAGGCTCTGTGCTGTGCAGGCTGTTGCTGTACAGGCTCTGTGCTGTGCAGGCTCTGTGCTGTGCAGGCTGTGTGCTGTGTTCTCTGCAGGCTCTGTGCTGTACATACAGGCTGTGTGCTCTGCAGGCTCTGTGCTGTGCAGGCTGTTGCTGTACAGGCTCTGTGCTGTGCAGGCTCTGTGCTGTGCAGGCTGTGTGCTGTGCAGGCTCTGTGCTGTACATACAGGCTGTGTGCTCTGCAGGCTCTGTGCTCTGCAGGCTCTATGCTGTACAGGCTGTTGCTGTACAGGCTGTGTGCTGTACAGGCTGTTGCTGTACAGGCTGTGTGCTGTGCAGGCTCTGTGCTGTACATACAGGCTGTGTGCTCTGCAGGCTCTGTGCTGTGCAGGTAGCTGGCCCAGGGCAGTGCAGGGAGCCGTGGCACCCAGCCAGGGATGGGGATGGGTCGCCCAGCCAGGCCAGTGGCCTGCAGGAGCCACCGGTGCTATTCTGGCTCCCTGGCTGTAGCAGGCAGCTATGGAGACAGGGTGGAAGTCATGTGCCCTGACCACATTATAGGAGTGGATTAAATTCCTTCTCCTGTTTCATATGCCAGATCGTTTGGGCTTTATGGAAACTTAATCCTGTATGTATTTTTCTGTTTTATGTCCTAGTGTATTATAAGACACCATGAAATTTAACTCAGATGCTTCCTTTGTGCAAGAATTATCACAGTAGCTTTAAAATACAACTTTTTAACATCCTTACAGGTAACGAAAAAAGTTTTTCTTGGGTGGCATATACCTTTTACTTTCAATGATGTTTTTCTGTAAACCTTGTTTGTCTTTGTAATGTCTCCTCCAGGGTGTCAATAATGTGGAATTTTCTTGATTATCTTCAAAGATAGTGTGGAAGATAATGCACTGTTTAAAATCAACTGAAGGTAGTTCAACAAATGAAAATGATGAAAAGTTTAGGGAAATAATAGCTGAGAGAAGGGAATGAGGGCTGGGCATGTTCATGCAAAGGATAGCACAACTGAGAGGAGAAATTACCACTTATCACAAAATGTAAAGGAACATTACAGAGCAGGCCAGAATTGTTTAATTTCTTCAGTAATCAATGACAGAATGAGAAATGGATGTGTGGCGAGGAAAGTATGTTTAAAATTAAACACCAAGAGACTTTTTTTACCAATAAGCAATAAGATAATCCAGGAAGGCATGTTTTATAATCACTGTCATTGAAAATGCTCAGGTCTAGGCTTGATAGCTGTCTACCAAGGATGTTCTCAGGATAATGATAATTTTCCTGGTATTAGAAGGAAAAAATGTAGTAGCCTATTAGTTTCCTTCAACCCAAGTAATTACACGATTTGTTTGCATACAGTATTTGCAAATAAAATGCACTTAATGCTGTGTTTTTTGTTGTTCATTTTTGGGGTTTTCTACAGTGAAGACTTGACAGATCCTCTGCTTTTGTGCCAGGAATTCTGCAGGCGTATTTACTGTCTTTTAAAATGAGTTACTATGTTGTTACCTTAGGATCCAATCTAAGTAAAAACACAGAAATGAGAGAAACATGAGATGAGGTGCTGTAAAGTTATCAGAGAGAAACATGAAATGGTAATTTTTCAGATTCTCATTTCATTTTTTTAAGCATGTGATCTGAAAGCACCCTATAGCATATAACCTCTTCTCTGCTGTATCACTGAAACAGGGTAAAATGGCAAAAAAATCTTTATTGAGGGCGCTGCTCCATTGAGAAGTTAAATATTTGTCTAATTTTAAGAATAGAATCCATGAAAATTCTTATAATTAAACAGGTACACAAGAATTTTATTTAGTTACTCATAAATTTCTGAATATAGGTTTCTGGTATCCAGATTAGAAGCCTCTTGGATTTTTTACAAGTTTAGAGATTTAATTT
The DNA here is from genome assembly GCA_013397245.1 of Thryothorus ludovicianus. NCBI lineage: Eukaryota > Metazoa > Chordata > Aves > Passeriformes > Certhiidae > Thryothorus > Thryothorus ludovicianus. The sequence goes on along the minus strand of VZTB01000334.1, from coordinate 36,837 downwards.
TCTAATGTTTCCAATAATATGCAAAATAAATGAATGTGTTTATTCTCTTACAATCACTGAAATGAGAAAGAGTCTTCCCTCTGCTTTCAGGTGATTTTGAAATAAATCTGTTCTGTGTGAAGGGTGCCAAGAGTTTGTACATGGCCTAGAGACAGTAGCATGGTCATGGATTTGGGATTGGTAAAAATAATCTTAGGAAAGCTAGGAAATTTTCTGTAATTAGAGTGCCTGTATTTTAGAATTTTAGCTGAAAATAACTCTTGGAAAAGAGGAAATTATTTAAACCTTATTGTAGAAATGGGAAAATTGAAGAAAATGTGAACAAGTAGTTTCTCACTGGTGGTGCTGAGACTGTGCAGTTGTACCTGGCAAAAGGATGTGTTATGCACTTCATACTTGGATTTTAGGTAATAAACAAAGTTGCTGTTTCCCTTACCTTAGTGCAGAACACTTGAACTTTTTTGTTTTGCGAGCTGTCCTTGAAACCTCATGGTGTTTTAAATCTTTGACTTTTGCCATTTCAGAATGGAATAGAGCCATACTTTTAGGTGGATTATTTATTGGTCTTACTCTGTGATAGCATTTCTAAATGGCAGTTTCACAAATAATTAGGAACTGGAACAAAAGCCCGTCAGGCTCTGACATCTGTTGCACATAATTTCCATAAAGCTGTATTTAATCAAATAAGTTAGCATAAAACCTGAATTTATTTATTAAAATATTTTGTTGAAAGAATCCCATTGAGATGCAATGTGTCATTTCTAAGGGTATCCTGGGATACTGGCCAAGATATGACACTTAAGGAATGTTATTGAGAGCAGTGTGCTTTGATGTCTCATTTATTTGCAGTTGAATTTTTTTCTTTGTTGTATGAAAATAAGTTGCTGAGAGAATTGCTTATTCCAAAGAAGTTGTCCTGATCATATTCTCTGGTTGGCAATGCAAATTGCTACCTTACAAAAATAATATAAATTGTGTTTTAAAAGTGCATCTATATGGGTTTGTTACCACGTTTTAGTTCATTTTTACGCTGGTCTGATGATTAATCAGACATGTGCTTCCTGCTTTATGGTGTCATGAACAACTTCCTGCTGCAGTTCAGTTTACTGAAACCAATCTTCCTTTTGATTTTTTCCAAAGTAATGTTTATTTTCTTAAGCATACGTGGCTCACCACTTTATTCTGGGTTTATTTAGTATTAAATATTTACACTGTGTTGGAGAAAGCATTCAAATTTCGTCAGAATGCAGAAGTCTTTTAGACGTCTCTAATTATCTATTGCCAAATCCACTTTATCTGTGATTAGTATGAAAGGGTGAGTGTTTTTGTCAGGAGCTTATAGCTTTGCTTTTGTAATAGGCTGCATTTTAAGCAGCCATTTGGATTGGTGTTGGCCTTTGAAAGATGCAAAATGCTTTGAAGGAAGACTTAAATGAACCAGTAAAGACTGTGCAAGCACACACATTTAATCTCAGGACTATCTGCATTATAGTTAAAGCTCTGGGAAACGAAAGGAATTGCACTGGAGAATAATCAAAGGGTACAGCTTTATTACATTTCTGTTCTGAAAACGAAGGGGCTGTTTTCTCTGGCTTAAGGTACTGGGGGCTGTGCTGATAAAAGGAAGAAGACAGCACTTCAGACACAACATTAGAAGTTTCCAGGACACGTCCAGCTGTGAAATGGATGGTTGATTTGAATATAGAAGTGGTACAGGGGCTACATACAATTCTTCCTTACAGACATCAAAATAATTTTAAAATAAGATGGACTAGGTCCTCCTGAAGGTTGACTCCTCCCAAAGAATTGCTTTTGAGTGCTGGCTCTCAAACAAGTCTGGGTGGTTTTTGATTATCACTTTCAAATTGAAAACACAGGCATTTTAGACTGGAACAAGGAGAGGACACTTTCACAAATGTGAATGTGGATGTGTGGAGACCTCCCAGCACCCTGCAGGATCTGCAGGGACCCACAGAGAAACAGAGGGAGACTCTCAGGAACTGTAGTGGCAGGACAAGGAGCAATAGGTACAGATTCAAAGAGGGAGAATTTAGGTTAGATATTAGGAAGAAATTTTTTATTGTGAGGGTGGTGAGGCACTGGAGCAGGTTGCCCAGGGAGGTTGTGGATGCCCCAACCATGGAAATGTTTAAAGCCAGGTTGGATAACACCTTGAAAAATCTGGTCTGGTGAGAGGTGTCCCTGCCCATGGCAGAGGGAGTTGGGAGCAGAGGATCCTTGAGGTCCATTCCAACCCCTCAGCATTTTAGGAACATACTTCATTTGTGATCTGGGGTGTTTCTCAAGCACAGTATTTTAAAAAGACTTGATAGAATTATAGGCTTGACATGGAAAACTATGAATAATCAATTTGTCATCCCTCTATAAACAAAGAAAGCCAAATTCATATGAGTTCAAGAAGAAACACAAATTTATACTTTAAAGCTAAAACAATTATGGGACTTCTAAAATATTTATTTATTTCTTACTAACTTTTCATCTAGTATGATTTTTAAATCTTGACATTGTCTCCTTTATGAGCTATGTGGGCAAAAATATGAAATGTATGTTTTATATTCACATGCTCTCCAGCAGAGATGAATGCATCTCTAAATACTTCTGTGGTTGCACTCTACATTTGATTATTTTCTTCTGATTGTATCAAAGGGATTTTTAAAACCAAATATCTGTTGAGAGTCAAGGGAGCTGATTAAATCACTTACTTGCTTTTATTCCTGCATGCTGTTTTTGTGTCTCCTTTTGGAATCTGCCATTCCTTTTTCTTTGTCTTCTTTGAGAATGGTAACTGAAATACTGCAGGCGCTGTATTAGTAGTATTGGAGGGGTTTTGGTAGTTTGGTTTGGTTGGTTTGTTGTGGTTTTTTAGAAATCATACATCATTAGTTCCTAAAGTCTCCCCCATGGAGCTGAGATTATTGTTTGTAGGCAGCACTTACCAGTATTACAGGCTTTAAACTAATTTTGAGATACTTTTTAAGCTCTAAAAGTAGGTGAAAGTGGCTGAGGTTAATAGCTGAGAAGTCCTGGCTTTCAATATTAATGTCAGTCTTTTTAGGTGCTTTATCTTTCACTATTCACAATTTGTGTGTCACACAAATATCCATACTTGACATAAAGCAGCTCCTGACTTACTCTTAAAAGAAACAAAAAAATTCTTTGCTTGTGTTACCTCATCATTTACCTAATGTATTAGTATTTTAGTTATTAGTACAGAATTGTCATTCAAAGTCCTCATCTCCAGCCTTGAGAGTCTTCATTCACTGACAGAAATACAGGAGTCTTGTCCTTGTCTTTGCTATTGCTGTACTGTGGGGATTTTCTAAAATTATTTTTTAGTTTACAAATTTACAAATTTACTTTATAAAGTCAGCATTAAGGCCACATCTAAGAATAAAGGAAGACTGAATCAATCTTTAATTATTAAAGGATTTTGTCTCATGAAAAGCAATTAGTAAGTGTCAGCAGTTGTATATGGAGTAACTGTAGTGCTAGAAGTACATCTTTAAGAAGCTGTAGTAAAGTTCATTTGCTAATCTCAACTGCTGGGGTGTATTTCAAAAGGATTAACTTTGCCTGGTCCATATGTGTGTGTGCACATTTTAGCAGGATGTCAGTTTTCATCTGTCCCCTACCTCGGAGCTGCTGTGGTCAAATGCTGCGTGTCTTGTGTTGCTCCATGGAACACCACCTTCCTTTCTCAGGTTTGGGAGTGTGAAGTTGTAGTGTTTCTTGGTAAATGTCTGCTGAGCTGGAATATCCCAAAGCATCAGTTACTGTGATTTCAATAAATACAGACCTGTACTTTGCTGGGGGAAGGAAAAATGTGGAAGTAGTTTTCTGTGGCACACAATGGAGTAATTTCCTAAACTATTCTCAGAGGTGTTTTCAGCTGTAAATGTTGTATTCAGGTGGATATTTTCTCTTTTCATAAGAGTCTTAAAGGTGGAGGAGGAATTAAGGTTCTGCACTCTTATGTTGCAGTGTCCTTGGGTCAGCAGTCTGATTTCTGCACATTGGCTTAGTTCAGGGAAGTCAAATATTCATCAGAGAATCCTAATACCTGTTTCACTCAGGGTTTTTTTGAAGTTTAAATGGTTAAACACTACATGAGAGCCTTGGCTGAATAGCTGGAATCCCTTTTAGAAAACATCATGTTAGGTGCCAAGACCAGAGACACTTCACCTGCAAACTTGAATACAGTAACAGCTCAAGTACAGGTTAAATGCTCTTTGTATGTGACATTTTAGGTACATATCTTTCTCAAAATATTTTAAAGCTACTCTAATTGTTCCCATATTTATAGAAAGAACAATATCCTACATCACTGCACAGTAAGCTGTTTAGATGCTGCTTTCTTTGGGGAAAACTACTGTAATTAGAGTAGTGATTTATTTTATGTATAAAGTGAATGGGAGCTACTGCAGTGGGAAGTTGAGGACGAGGTTGGGTTGAAGGCTGAGTAGGTCTGTGGTCTTCACCAGCCCTGGAAGACACTGTACACACCCTGTCATCCCTTAGTAAGTTCTTTTTCTGTTTGGTTGCAGTCCCTAGTGCAGCCACTGACAGATGTGGTGTGGGGGAGCCAAGTCTCCTTCACTGGTCAGTGATATTTGCATTTCTGACCTCTCCTCTAACACCTCTGATTTCCCTCAGAGTCAGCTGGAGGAGCAGCCAGCAAAGATCCTCACCTCTGCAATGTGGTAGAAGTAATCTGCCACACAAAGTGTAAAGATTAGCAGGTCTAAGCTGAGACTGTGTTTCTTTAGTGCAGAGGTGTTCAGCTTGTTTTAAAGCATGGATGGAAGCTTGGGATTTATCATGATCCTTTTGTATCTAGGTATTGTTTTCCTTTATAAAATATAACAAAGAAGTGATCTTGTGCTCCTGTTTGAGACATGAAGCCCGTTGCTACATTAGGACATTGATATCCATTTTAGATTAATTTTTTTTATAGTACTACTGCTTTTTATAGGGAATATGGCTGGGCTTTTTTTTTTTTTCTTTCTTGTGGTTCTGTGTGTTTTTCCCAAATGTACGATTTTGGCTTCATTTCTTTTCTATATCTTTTAGTTGTGGAGATGCTCACAAAAGTCCTTGTGGATGTTTTACTTTTTTATATGTTTACTCCTCACTTAAAAACTGTGTATATAATACCCTAAAGTATGTCTGGTTGCAATATTTTGAGGGGAATTGCCTTGAAACATCAAATACCTCTGTAATAGCCCATGGTATTGCACAAAGATGTATTTGCACCTACTAATGGATTTGCAGTAGTTCTTTTTGGTAGCCTGTGTCATCTATAAAAATAGCAATCTCAAACTAATTTTGTAGTGAATTCTTTGTATGATGGTTTAAAACTCGAGAAGATAAATATTTTCCTTATAGGCCAGACCAATCATCTGAGCCCACATTTTGGGTCATTACAAGGAAACCCATTGAAAATGGGAGTGAGGCTCATTTGAACAGTCTTGCTCTAACTTTGTGTAAAACTCAAATAACTGTCCTGAATGCAGCCTTCAGTGGTTTTTCAGAAGTTACAGACCTGGTGACCTGTGGAAATATTTCACATGATGTTGTTTCTTGTGAACAAAGAAACAGCAAATGGTGTTCCCAATGTTACTCCCCTCCTAAGGAGGTAAAATTCTGAACTTTCTCTTCCATGACTCTCCAACTCTGACAGGAAATATTAGAGCTTGTGTGTTGTGGTCTGTTAAAAAATGTAAATCTCTGTTCAAAATTGTTTGTCAGTCTCTCAGAAAATTACAAGTAATTAAATAGAAAGTTCTACAGATTTGTGCCATTTCTGTACCCTCTCATCTCAAGATGGTGTGAGAAGCAGACAATTGTAATAACTTGCTGCTACTCCTTTCCAGCTAATTTGATCTTGTTCCTTAATTCTGACAGATTGTTTTTAATTTTCCCATCTGTTCCATAAAAATCTCAAGTGATTGACTTGTAGGAAAAAATAATGTCTAATAGCTGAGCCATTTTTAATGAGTTGGTATGAGTTATTTAATGAGACGTGCTGAAGAAGGCAAGCCAAAGGAAAGATTGGGCCTGGGGTGGTGGATGTAAAGAAAGGTAAAGGGCAACCATCTGCTTCAGGAAGCTTCCACTCCTCATCAGCAGCTTTGGGCTGCTGCTCTCTCCAGTTTCAGGCAGTGCCCGTGGACAAAACAACAAAGGTTCAGTAGCAGTAATTCCTTTTCCCTTTTTATTTAGAGCAGTGTCTGGCCTCAGACTGAACTGCTCTGGGGAGAGAAACAGTCATGAAAAGGAAAAAAAAAAAATCAAAGAATAAAAGAATAATATTTAAGTAACCTTAAAAATATTATGGTCTGTGGGTTAACTTCATTTCTTCCAGTGACCTACACAAACTCCCAGATATTCCAGAAAGAACCCTAGTGCCAGTAAACAGAGTGAATGTTCTCCTCCAGCCTCTCTGAAGGCTTTCTTTAAAATTGCCTGCAAATGGCATCTCCCAGGGCAGGAAGCCATCAATATGCAGTACAGGTCTTTGAGAATAGCAAGTATGAATATAAATACTAACATCTGGACTTCTCCCTTCTGTTTTGGTTTTAATATATTATTATAATAAACATTAACATTATTTTTAATAATCATCAGATAGCATTTTCTTTGGCAGCTTGAGACTTCATTATTAAATCAAATAGTGAAAATAAATATACAGCTCTTTCACAAGGAAAGTTGAAAGTTTGACTCAACCCTGCAAATATGCCATTGTGAGTCCAATCTATTGTAGAATTCATAGAATAATGAATTAACGTCTCGATTGCATACAGTGAGGCAGAACAAATGAGAGAATGCTGCCATGGTAATGAGCAAAATATACACTGGTTTTTTCAGGTGGCAGTGGGCTACACACTAAGGAGAAAAACTTGTGTCTGCATTTTCTTAAAACTAGTAAAACCTGAGAGTGTTAGAGGACATCAGTACTCTACACATCCAGAGCATGTCCAAATACTCAGCCTGTCAGGTGTCCCTGTGACACAGATTGCAGGCAACCAAAGAACCACTGAATGTAGCAGTTGAAGGCACTGGTTTAAATTTGGACAAGATTTGACTTGTGTGGTGTCTGTTGGTCTGTTTTGAAACCTGAGCTCAGCAAGTAGCTACAGATGGGAGATGCTGTGTGTTCATACTGAAGTCACTGGCTCTGAATGAGACTAGATTGTGCCTGAGGTTTTGGCTATCCTAATTTGAGACTGATAAAAGGGGAAAAAATGTTTTTATTTGTAAGGATTTTTTGCTATCTAGTACCAGTGTTCTTAGACTGGAAGAGGGGGTGGTGGTGGTGTTCCTGTTGGGAAGAAGGAATTGACTGGTTCTTATTTTGCATGCCAGGAGACAGAAGAAACAATTTTGAGCAAAATTGTCATGGGCTTTGGGAACATGACCCATTATCTATCCCTCTAGATGGATTTTGGACAAGGACCTTGTTGTGTTGCAACTTTAATAATAAATCTTACGTGTATTTTTATAGCTAAAATTAAATTCACAAGATGTAAGTTTAATAGTTCTGCATTAATCCTTCATAAAGCATTGATCTTTTGCGTTTTTTATCTTCCTCCTCAGTGTGTCAATCCTGATCTTCAATACTTCTCGGCAGTGCTTTGTTGTGGTGAAGCAGTTCCGCCCAGGTAATCCTCTTTTTTAGCTTTACTTTTGCTCTCTAGTGAAGCAAGCTTTTAAGGGTTTAGCAGTTAAAAGTTGGTGCATCTGTGGTGATAAAATCTTTGTTCTATATTCTGTTTCTATGCATGATAGCCCATCCTTTTCAGTCAGTCAGAATTTCTAACCAGGGAAATTTCCATTACAGATGAAATGAATGATTAGGGGAGTCTTACATTCTGCTTTTGGGCTGTTTATTGTCCTCTTTTGGGTGAAATTGCAAACAGCTCTACAATGATCGTGCAAGAAATTGCTATAATTTGACCTACTTTTACATAAGCACAGTATTTTCCTTTTTGTTTTGTTTTGACATAAATATTCCTTTTTTTTTTTTTTGTACTGTCTTACTGTGCATTGAATGTTTGGAAATTTAAAATGAGGGAGATTCAGGATGCTTTTTCATCAGTATGTGGATAGCTTCATTTTACTAGTTGTTATGAATTTGGGTTAATATACATTTTTTTCTGAGTTTTTGTATCAGTTCTTTTAACTCAAAGCAATATTACTTTCTGGAAGTTAAAAACAAAATGCATATTCGCTGCATGTTAATTAAAAGAAATGACAAGGTATTTCACTGACTGTTGCTAAGAGACCATTTCAAGACTGCTGATGGTAGACTTTATAGAAAACTTTGTAGGGTAGTGTGACACTGCCCTTTCTTGCTGACAGTGATTAGAGCCTCTCCAGTGCTGTGCAGCAGTGTTACACTGACAGTGCATCCTTCTCATCAAGTGCTAATTGACTTGTACGAAGTGTTTGGCTGTTTGTTCATCACTGATCCACTGTCTTTTATTTGCCAGTGAGTAAATGGCTCACATAGCTCTTGCTTTGAGGCAATCTTGGGGAGAAGCCTTCATATGTGTGTATGTATATATGTATACATATGTATATGTACTGAGCAGCAACACATTCATTGCATTATCTCTCTGACAGTGTCAAATCAGCCTCAAAGGACTGGAGTTAAACCATTCCAGAGGCTGGGACTGCTCAGACATCTGGCCTTAGGCACAGTGGTCAGTCAGACACCCCACAGCAGTTCAGTGCTCACAACCATTCCCTGCCGTTGCTCAGGTCCCTATATTTATAATTATATCTCCATTCCATGGTTATTGTCTGCCCTGGTGCCTGTTTCTCAAAGCAAAGACAAAGGCTGGGGCTTTTCTCATTGCCAGATCCCACCAGGAAGGATCACTGCTTGCTGAGCCTCTCTCTCCAGGCACGGCCCCTGCACGTGTGCTGGTGCCATGTGTGCTGCCTGCCCTCGCCTGTGCTGGCAGGAGCAGCTTTCCCACTGATGCCTGTGCTGCTGGTGGAGGCACTCATCCTTCCCTGCCTGTACATTCCCACCCCATTCCCTTTGGCAGCAGCAGCCCTTATGCAGCCACAGCAGAATGGACAGACAGGAGGTTTTGAGGATCAGGGAGCTGAAGGAGTTTGTGCTGACTTGAGGGTGGCAGAAGTACTCAACCAGTGAGACAAACAGTGTGTGCTCTGGGCTTAGATCATCTTGAATGGTCATGAAATCACACATTTGGGAGGAGCAGAGAGAAGAAAGATAAACATGCATCTCTGTATATGTTCCTCACCCATGACTAATTTGCAAAGGTATCGGTCAGTGCTTATTTTGGTAGGTAATTGACCACACATTTTCAAATATTATAAAATTATATGTTGCTAAGGTTGGGACCTATGAACACGTACTGTGGTTTATTCACTGTTGGTATAATGACCTTTCACAATGGATCGTGATGTTTGTTTTTCCAATGACTTAAACAGTATCAAAGATTTGAATCATAAGCCATGTTCCCTTTCAGGAGCTACAAAACACCAGTGCAGTCAGAAGTTTAGAGAGGAGCCAGCACCTTCCAGACAGCCAAACCCCCCTGGGTCCTTAGTCCCTACTGTTGTTTTCTTCTGTTTGGGGATAGCAAACGAGTCCCTGTATGTGCCATCTACGATGGCTGCTTTTAATAACAGCAGTGATCTTATTTGCTCCCTTTGGTTGAACCATCTATCCTTTGTCCCATGGTACAGAAAAGAAGGTGAGAAAATCAATTCTACTGGAGTTTCCACTCTGAGTGGGAGCTTACAGCTGAGTGGTTCCAGGGTAATTAGTCCAGATGTGGATTCCACCACTTCCTTGGGAAGCCTTTTCCAAAGCTGACAAGCCTTTCTGTGGTCATTCTTCCTGATGTGCAGCCAGAAGCTCCCCTGGCACAGGTTGATTCCTCCCCATGCTGCTCCTGGCTGTGTCCATCTGGTGTTGGAGGAGGACACTGCCCAGCAGTGATGCAGTGGCAGTTCCTGGCCAAGGAAACATCAGAAGAGAAGGGAACAAAGGACATGGGACACATGGGTGGGTGACTGTGCTGAGGCTTCTGGATTCTGCTGGCCAAACTCTGTGTGGATTTGCAATAAGCTGACAACCTGTGGTGAGGAAGAGGAGGTCACAGGTTTCCCTCTGAAGAGTGTGCCTTAGCCAGTAGGTCACACACTGCTTTTCCATCCAGTTCTTTAGCACCCAGTGCATCACTTGTGCAGTCACTTGTACCTTCAAGAGAGTTATGGGAGATTTTCTGTTCCCTGATATTAGCAGGCAGCTTGGCTTTGCTTCTCTGTGAGAAATAAATTGAGTTTGAGCCTTTGCAAGCCAGGTGATATTAAATTCATTATCAGACTCCTTGGTGAATGCTCAAATATTTGGGCTCTTAAAGAACTGGCTGGTGCTGCTTCTTTTCTTCCTTATCTACAGAGAAAAACTGTTCCTGGGCTTGAAGTGTGGGCATATCACAGGACTTTGCTCTGAAGAGGACTGCTGGATTAGGTCCTTCTGGGAATGTAGGTTTTGATCTACGTGGAGCCCAGTTGTGCTGAGGGAGAAGGAGAATGGCAGGTGCCTGGTGGAATGACAGGATGGGTTTCAGGGATACAGAACACTTTCAACACTCTTAAGTCACAGTTTGATATTTCTGTACCCCACACTCTTACCTGTATCCTGTTTTAGTGCCCAAAGCCTTCAATGGGATGCATGTGTAGTTCCTTTTTTAATTATCTGATATGGGCATGTCAGTACTAAAAAAGAAATAAAGCTTTCAGAGGATTTGGCTTGTCTCAGAGAAATCTTGGATGTGGTTGTCATTTATGATAATTTTCCTAGCTTTTAGAAGTTTTTGGAATAATGACAATAGACACCCTTCAAGGAGCTGTCCCTTAGAGCTGGCAGGGAATATATATTTTTTTTCTGGCTTCATGCTGTGCTTTAAAAAGAAGACTGAGCTCTAAGTCATGTCTCTCAAATAAGAAATGGAAACTCCAATCTGTACCTGTTTAAATCTCAAAGACCTGGGTATACCTAAGACTAGCAGCTTTGAAAGTTTTAACTTCTGGAGAAAGATTAGATTTTGGATATTGGACTGATCTGGACATTGCCCTTTCAAGTGCAGATCTTGCCATTCTACATTTCTAAGGTGCCAAAACGAGCACTGCAGAAAGAGCCCAGGCACAAATTTCTGTGGTGTAGACTCTGCCTTAGAGACCAAGTGCTTAAGAAGTCTCAGTGGTACTTCACTGTTATGCAACAACATTTTCTAGACGTATTTTTTAAGAAATACCAAGCTACAGTACCTGCAAGGACAAAAATTTGCCTATTAAACCTGAGTTCTTACATATCAATTCTGCAAGATTTGAAATGGGAAATAAAAGAGAAACTAATTTGAAAACCATTCATGTGTATGTGAAATATGGATGTAAAATATTTTAATGGAATAAAAATAAGTTCAAAGTTTAAAATAGTTTTATTCAGGGTGGTTTATAACACTCTCTTGGAAACCTTTAATGAAAAGCAAGGGTATAGACATAAGGAACTTTCAAGAAAAAGAAAGTGGAATTATGCCTGTATATTGATGTTAAAATGATCTGGAGTTGTCTGTCAGTAAAGATTCTTTGTGTGTTGACATCCAGTTCTCACTCAGGCAGAATTTCTGTGGACATCAGTGAGAGGTTTTGCTTAAATAAGGACTAAATTCTGACATTTGCACTTTCTTTAGGAGTGCAGTACAGTGGCAGCTGTTTGTTGATTAGTTCAAGAAGTCTTTTTCAGGCTCCACACAGGAATCTGTGCAAGGAACTGTGTGTTCAAAAGAGGATTTTTTTTTTTTTCAAACAAACATACATGCTTTTCATACCCTTTCTAAATAACAGCTGAGTTGACAGGCTGAAAGACTCATCATTGTGCACATGGTACTTTATGTGCAACCCAACTTCCCTGCAAGATAACTGCATAGTTTAAAATAAATCCCAATATCCGCATTGCCCAACAAATGGAAGCTGTATGGTTCTTCTGGCATTTAGATTCCTTGGATGAACTAGCTTATTTTTTCAATTTTTTTTTATTTTAAGGTGTGCATGAATTCATTTCAGATGATGTAAGTACAAGTGAGTTTAAAGAATAATTTTACGTACATGGCAAGAGAACCTTTGTTCTTTAAAATTCCAGTTTTGTGTGTCATTATTTTAACAGATAACACAGCTGAATTCCTTGTTACTCTCAAGTACTCTCATGGTTGTTAATTTACAAGCAAAATTTGTGTACCACCCTTTTTTAATATTTAATATGAAGAGACTAACATACTGCCCCTTGTTTCTTTTTCTTTTCTCTTGGGTTTTTTTTAAGCTGTTTACATGTGTGAGGTAGAAAGGCATCATCCTCAAGTCTTTCAGAACCAGGACAAGGAGAGCTCTGCTTCCCTGGAGAATCCCTTACCTGCTGTGGTTGGAGTGACCTATGAACTCTGTGCTGGCATTGTGGACAAGCCAGGCCTTTCTTTGGAAGAAATTGCTTGTGAGGAAGTCTTGGAAGAGTGTGGCTATCGTGTTCCCACTGCAGAGCTCAGGAGGATCACTTCTTACAGGTAAATAGCAGCAGTTACAGCACTTTGCATTTCCTCATTTCCCAGAATGTTCCCTCTTGCCTTGTTTAAACAGTGTGTTGCTGAAAGGAGGAACATGGACATCTGAAGGTACAAAAATCTTTAGCAAGTGAGAGGAGTATTTACAGAAATGTAAGGAATTAGAAACGTATAATCAATACTATAATTATGGGATTGAATTCCCAGGAAGAATCATACTGTTGTGATTTATTCCAGACTGTTAGAACAGGGAAAAGGTGCATTGGGCTCTTCAGAGCAGTTTGTTACAGCAGTAGAAAACAGCCCATCTTTACTATACTGGGTGTTTTCCATCTCTGATTCTTATTATATTATTATTATTTATTCTTATTATAATTTTCTATTAACAGTAGAAACTGCCCAAGATGCTCTCTGATTATCCTTTAATATGGTTTTGCAGAAGCATGAGAACCTGTGGCGTTAGATCTCTTCATAATATTTGGTCTGTAATTAAAGCTTCTTTGAATTGGATCGTAATTATTGTTATATACGAAGATTTCAATGATTTGACTGTGAAAATTATTACATTGTATTTTTGCAGGGTTTCAGATAGCTATAGAAATAGTTTTTAACATGTTTTAAAACGTTTCTTAGGAGTAAAGGGAAAAATTAATATGTAAGTAGAAAAATACAAAATGTGAGTTGTTGGTGAAAAAAAACCCTGAAGAGAAACTTTGCACACAGCTTTAATCCTATTATATCTCATTCCTAGCTTTTAGTATTGTTGCCCAAAATGTATGTATGTTTGTATTTTACAGAGAAAGCAGCAGGTTTTTTACTTTCTTTATTTTACTTGACATCTCCATTGAACTAGGCACTGTCATTGGTTTTTAATTTGGGAATTGAATACAAATCCACAGCTGTCAATCCTGGCAAATGTTATTTCCTGCTGGATTAACAAGCAGTGCTTCTGTTGAGGGGAGGGGGTGAATCACAGGAGCTGTCTTTTACAACTCATTGAAACCAGATTAAGGGTTTGTTCTGCTGAAAGAAAAAGTGTCTTCCAGATTTATGAGCAAAAGCTGTCTATAGAATTTCATAGGTTGTGTGACACTGACAGGCTGCTGCATGCAGATGTATACATATGTATATGTTCGTATGCATACAAATGCAAAAGAGGAAAAGTAGAATACAAATCCTTGAGAAGGTTGTAGATTTAGTGTAGAAGTTTAACTCTATATTAATGATTTATATTTGCCTAAAACTCTCTGTGTTTTGGTGTTGATAAATATCTTTGTATGTTACAGGTGGTTGTTCCATTGCTTTTTTTTTTTGTTTAATTGCACTGATTTGTGAAGAGTGTATACAATTGGGGTTTTCTTTGTTGACACCCTTGCAAAGATCTCATAATCCTCCATTGTCCATGTGGACACAGCTTTCTGTCCATGGAGATCCTTGCTGAAATCAGAAGGGCCGGTGTGATTTTTACATTTTTAAATTAATATGAAAGGTTGAAGCCTCAAAAAGGATATTTCACAGTTTTTTTGTTTGATTTCCACTCTCAATTATTAGGATTTTATTCTAAATGTTTTGGTATTCCTATCAGGAGTGTTCTGTTTTCCTCCATATCTTTCTGATCCTTGAGGACTTGATGCAAAGACAGGAAGTAACCAGTTCATTTATGGTCTCCTAATGACATTTTGTCTGTAATGGCTAGACTACATATAAGAATTCCTGGTCTTTTTCCAGCAGGTTTTTCCAAGTGGTTTGTGCTGCTGTTTCATGCTGTGACTGTCAATACAAAGCACAGGCATAAAGCATTGCATTAATGCATATCCATGCCATTACAATTGCATCCTGCACTTCTACTCTTACCTCCCATCCCAGCAATCTGTGTAATAGTTTCTCTGCATTATTTCTTGATTCAGTCCCTCAAGTCAGTGTTGGGGGCTCTCTCTGGGTGGTTCCTCTTCCAAAGATCAGCCTCAGCTGCAACTGGCACCAGTTGTGACAAAAGTGCATCTGTGCTTTCTCTCAAATCTGATCATTCTGTGGCTTCTCTTGGAGGGTTTGGGCATTCTGTCTGAAGTGTCTTATCTGTCTTTTTCCTCCTGTTTTGCCTAACTTTCCCTTTCTTTATGTCAAGACTGACACTTACTACTCTGTCCTCAGTGGACATGAAGGAATTCTGCACCCTCCACCTATTTGTTAAAATATGTTTCCTTTATTTTATTTTTGCCTGTGCAAAACTATTTTAGTTGATTTAGTCTTTCTCTTCAGATCATGTTTTCTAGATATCATTCCTTCTGCTGTCCCCTGCCTTCTCTCCATCTGGTCTGCATATTTCTTAAAAATTTAGTGCCCAAAGTGAAGCACAGCACTTTAGTGGGGGCTTTCCAGGATAGAGTGGAAGCATTATCTCCCCATGTCTCACAGATCATTCTTTATACACTGGAGTTTGTTGTTTGCCTTTTTGGCAGAGGCATTACATTATTGATATAGTTTATCTTCCACAATGCCTCCCTTATCTCAAAACTAGGAGTTAAACCTGATGATCTTTGTGCGTCCCAACTCAAGAATATTCTATGATTCTGCATTGTCATTCATTGTCTGTGTTCTTTGTCATTACAGCTTTTGATCTGAAAGCAGGGAGTTGTATTCCTGATGACAGCCCTTTCTGGAATCATGGTCAGGAGAAGGAAATTGCCTGCCTGAGATAAAAAAAGGAGTTGAGCTAGACCCGACAGAAGGGCATGAATAGCCAAAGACATATCAAATGTAAAGGCAGAAATGGTTTTGGCTAGGGAGGTTGACACAGTTCTGTGCCTAATGGATTAAGAAAGATGGAGCATGGACAATCCATAGAGAGAACTTAGACTGTGGGGAAAAAATTGAATGTGAAATCCTTAAGTGGAAGAGGAAGAAGAAATGAAGGAACAATGCAGAGAAAAAATCATAGGCTGAGAACTAAGTGGACATGGAGAAAGTACATTCATCATGTTGGAGAAGAATTTTCTATAAGGAAATGAGGAAAATACTTAGACTATATTCAACTTTGCTCTGTTCTCAAGCAGTGAGAACTGTATAAGTCAGAGGTAATCTGAAGATAGCAGGGATTTTCCTAATTTATTATCAGGGTGGAAAGCGTGACCTCAGTTCTGCCACAGGTAATTCATACACATGCAGGTAACCCTCTGGACCCCCTTATTAAGATCTATCAAAGCTCCAGTGACTTAATACTCATCACATAGAAGTCAGACACTGAATTAAGCAGATCTCAGACTTAATTACCTTGAATGATCCACAGAGGAGCTGTGGAGTCAATGAGAAATCAGGAAGGAAGCCTGGAGTTGGGGAATTTACACCACTTGAGTAAGAGTCTTTGGAACAAATTGTTCCAGCAGCAGGCAGGCAGTATGGTGTGGGTGAGTGAAGGAGGCTGGCTTGGGGGCAGATAACAAGAAACACAAACATATTTAGAGGAACTTGACTGGAGGAGGACAGAGGAATCACACTTCAAAAATCAGAAATATCTGTTCCTATTATAGAAAAATGCCAGACAGGAGGTGAATTGAAATGCAGATGGTTCATGTTGCTGTGTAGACAGAGGAGGGGTCATTCTGAAAAGAATCTGTATTGTTTGCAGCCTGTGTGGGGAGTTTAGTCTCATCGCTGCACAAATTTCTATTTTTGTGCTTGGCATTCAATAAGTTCATTTTGGTATTGCAGAAAGGTTGGTTTGAATTATGGCAGCAGCTAACACACTTTTGGAGGCTTCCAGGAAGTTTTGGTGGCTGCTGGTGTCTTGAGTTCTTGTCAGTTGTATGTATGGCATCAGTCAAAAATAGCTTAGGCGGTTGATGTGAGGGGTGTAAAGGAATTCCCTGGTTCATTAATAAAATAACAGAATGAAGCTAATCCTATATAGTATAATTATAAACTGAGGGCTCATGAAGGTTGAAGGTTGCAGTTAAATTCAACATTTTTAAAAGCTCTAAAAGGAATTCCCTTAGTGTTTGGGGTTTTGTTTTTTTTTTTTTTTTCACAAATGCAAAATATTTTAAGTAAACATCTTACCTTGGACTTACTCATGTACCAGATATAACAATTTTTCTATCTGTCATGGTATCTCAGCAGTTTTCTGATTTAATCCCATGTGCTGAAATTCAGCTGTGAGTTAGTTTCTTAGGTTGAAGTACTTCCAGCTATCTGCCTTGAGACTTGTTTCCTTACAGAACAGGGGCAGGGGAATAAGTTGTCGTTGTTGTAATTGATTGTTGCTATTTCAAAGTATTTTCTTTTAGCTCTTGAAAATGTTGTCTTGAAGAATATTTATAAAATTAATTGGACTTCAATAGTACCTCAGAACATCAGGGGAGAGTTGAAGCGGGGCTTCTGGTTCAACTTCCTTTTCCCTTCTTTACATCTTTATTTTCCCCCAGAGGCTGTCAAAAACTCTTGGCTCTGACCTGGACACAATAGGAGCTGTAGGTTCTCAGCCCCACTGCAAAGAAATCAGATGGATTAGATTAAAGAACTCACTATATTAAAATAGGTACTTACTTTAATCTTACTGCATTTGATTTTTTTTTCCCAAAGTGTACAAGAAGAGCATTCAGAGAATTAATATTGGATGTTCCAATTACTGTGCCATGGCTTTTAGCCTCTGTGCAATGAGGTAAAAATGGTTTGTATTCACAGGTTTTTATGTAGAAGGAATAATAGCCCTGAAAATGTTGGAGTGCATTGTAATTAGAAAGATCACCTGCTAGTACACCTGTTGGGTGATGGCCTGATGTAATATAATTTTATGTTAATTACTTCTGTGCTTTTTTCCCTGCACCTGCCACTTATAATGTCAGAACTGTACAAAGGTCCTAAGAAGTGACAATAGGAGCTGCATGTCACTGATCATCAGTTTACATGTTGCATGCCTAACTGGATCTTGATTTGAGCATAAATAACAGAGATTTGTGTCACATTTATTTGTAAACATGAATTATGTATTCACTCTGTATACAAATTCTGCATCCAGATGGCTTGTGTCTTATAAAAGGATATGTTGCTTTTTGGAATTTGCACGTTAACTATGTAAGATTAAAACAAAAAAAAAGAGATATATTTCTGTGTTGATAAGAATGTTGATTGTTTATAGATTTTGTATCTTTCTAATATTAACACATTATGAGAAATTTAGCTTTTAATTGCTGTCTGTCAGGAATCCGAACTAAAGTAATAAGTCTTCACAAGGCTAATTCAATTTATATGTTCCCCATGTTGCAGCAGAGGAGTAGAGTATAAAATACTGTTTATATTCTCATACGTGCTTGTTTCTTCAAATTAAAAATATAATATTTACAAACATGATACTTATGAATGAAGTAATTGGTTGACATAGGAGAGCACCCAGACATGAGAAAAAGGCAAAGCTAATCTGAAACAGAAGCTTTGAATTTTGGCCCTGATTACCAGTGTTTGTGTGTGGAAATGCACACGTGCGTGCACACTCATTGTGAAGAAAAAACTCACTGACTGTTGGCAAACTCAATCCCACTTGAGGCTTCAGACACTGATAAACCTTTTTGTTAAGCCATAAGATACTGTTTCCCACTTCTGATAAAAAATGTATGTGCTGTATCTTTATGCTCATGAGTTTAGGACAAGTGAAATGTCCCATTTTGTGAGCTCCATTTCATGGGATGCATTTGATGAAAGGGAAGTTAAACAAAGGCTTTAACAAAGAGTTAAACAAAGCTGCTATTGCCATGTTTCAAAAACTGATTGGAGGGACAATCTGCCTCCTGTGTTTCCCCTGGCCTGAGGAGGAAGTAGATGGAAATATTGTAATCACAGCCTGTGCTGCCTGCCAGTCCCTGGGCAGAAGGTGAGAAGTGTTTCAGTCATTCTGCACAAGCTCCTTCTCTGCTGTGGCGTTGCCTTAAAGTGTGTTGCCCAGGGCTTTAAAAGCCATAGCATGATTTAATCTCACTGTTTGAGTGTTTTATTCCAAATGAAATATGGGAAGGCAGCATACAATCTTGTTTTGATGTGTTAAACTTATATATAAGTTACTATTGTGATGAAAACCATATGACTTCGGTATCCTTACTCTGACATGCTTACATTCCTGGACTTGCTATTGTCAAAGGTAATGGAGGTTTCTAACTGTCTGAAGCAATGCAGAAAGTTTAGTGCTCATGGAGTTTTGTGGTTTAAAATCTCTGTTGAAATTACAGGGCCTGTGAGCTTAAGCCCTAATGACTTGACAAGGAGTGTTTGTCAGCCCTGTAGCTGTTAATTGGAGCGACCATGAACTCCTCGGAGGAACCCGATCCCCGCGATAAAGAGGCGAGAAAAGCCGAGCTGTGCTTTGTGTAGATCATTTGCCTTTGTCCCGCAGTGGCAAATAAGCCGAGCCCCGTGCAGACACATCAGAATACAGCTGGAGCAGTCAGCTGAGGTCAAGCCAGGCTTAGTAGGTCTGGGTCAGCGTGAGCCGGGTTTGGGCAGCGCGCTGCTGAGCCCTGCGCTGCCACCAGAGCCTGGATGGAGTCTGGCCACGGCTGGTGCCGAGTCCAGCCCTGCTCGCCCTCCCCCAGCCAAGCCTCCCTTGTCCAGGGAAGGCACTTTCAGCAGCAAAGTGGCTTTCCCAGGCTGAAACTCATCACTTGCAGTTCGGGTGTGCTGACCCCTGTGATTTCCACAGATGCAAAGCTAATGAATAGAGCTGTAATCTGTTAATAGGTGACTCATTTCAGACCATGGCAAAAGTGGTTTATTTGTAGTGGGAAATACTGGGGTGAGGAAAAGCACGTGTCAGATGTGGGATAGAAGAAGAAGGTAGCAGAAAAAAGAGTATAAATAAGATTAAAAGCACATCAAAATTCCATAAACAGCATACTCAGAAAGTGCAGGTAATTGTGCAAAAGCAGAGGAATTTCCTAGTGACAGATAAAACCTGAAAGCACACTGCAAACATAGTATTTCCTGTAGTCTATTCACCAGTCAGACCCACCTTCTCCCTCTCTGCTCTCCTCCTCCTCTGCTCCAGTGCCCAAAATCACTGAAATGTACAATGTTTTGCAAGGTTATATGGAAAAACACTTCATTACTTCAACCAGAAAAGCTCCAAAGCAACAAACCTAACTTCTGATTTGTATAAAAGCCAAAAGACAGCCAAAATGTGAATAGCATTGATTTTTGTGCAATTTTCTAAGGACAAGTAGGATACATTAGCAGTCTGGAAATGTTGTGAAAGACAGCAGTGAGCAATACTGGAGAATATTTAATTTAGTAAAGGGCAGTCCATGTGGATCTATGCAAAAATGATCAACTGGCAGTGTAAGCCACAGCATTTAAAGAGAGAAATATCAATTTAAAAAAAGGTAAGATATTTGCCTCTTTTAAGAATTAAAATATATTTCTATATCTTTCAACTTCTTTCTGAAACCATTGAAATGGTCTTTTAGAATCAGAGACTAATGGAATATACTGAGTTGGAAGGGACCCACAAGGATCATCAATTACAGCTCCTGAGCCTGGACAGGACACCCCAAGGGTCCCACCCTGTGCCTGTGAGCATTGTCCAAACTTGAGCTCTGTCAGGCTTGTGCCTGTGACCACTGCCCTGGGAGCTGTTCCAGTGCCCACACACCCTCTGGGTGAAGAACATTTTTCTAACATCCATCCTAAACCTCTCCTGACTCAGCTTCGTGCTGTTTCCTCGGGTCCTGTCACTGGCCCCAGGAGTGAAGAGATGGCTCTGTCCTCTGCTGCACCTCGTGAGGATGTGGAAGACAGAATCCAGCACTTGCCCTTAAACTTCATATGGTTGGTGATTGCCCATCCCTTAATTCATTGACGTCTCTCTGCCCTGGAGGGAGTCGACAGCTCCTCCCAGTTTAGTATCCTCAAATCGGGAGGAGCTGTCGGCTGCCTCGTGGGAGATTAGACAACAAATGAAAGCAGGGAACATGTTTATAAATAACATCCTGCAACAGTCTGCAAAGTCACCATCCAAATAGTGAAGGGATTCTAGGTCTGCTTAGAAATGTTAGATTTGCTGGTTTGGGGAGGAAAGAGTAGAATGGAATGTAATAAGTATCACTCATTAATACCAGCATTCTTTAATTTTATTTATATCTCATTTGGAAGTTTTTATTACTTTGTAACTAATATCTGGCAAAGTTGCACCAGAGTAAAGTTAGGTAATCAAGTAAGAGAAAATGATCATGTGGGTATGTCCTCCTTTGAACATGTGTTGTTACAAATTTTTGTTATTCTCTGTGGTTAATTATATGCCAATAGATGTGAAGAAATAGCAAAACTTTGGGCATCATAACAAAGGAAAGACCTTGATGTCCAGGACTTTCATCTTTTCAGGTATATTAAGTGTAGTAGCTACTCTTGATATATTTAGTTCATAACAAGACATTGTCATAGGAATAAGTACAAATAAATTACACCATATGGAAATCAATCACCCCCTGCTATTTGAGCTGTGGTGGAAAGAACCTGAATCTTACAGTGTAGCACCTTGGAAATTTGTTTTCCTTTACTTTCTCTAAAGTAAGGTCTGTGGAAAGTGAATTGATTTCCACAGCTGTAGCTATTTCATAAGGAAATGGTCACAGGTGCTATAGAATGAGATTATGTTGTAAATAATCAAGCCAGAATGTTCTTATAGAAGTATTTATATAAATTTGCTGATTTTGTATATAACCTTTATATAATATCAAGTGGACATGGAAATACTCAGGTTAGGATCATTTTCATTCTCCAGGTGTGGCACCCCAGAGGAAGGTGTCAGACTTGACACTCATCATAAATAACAGGACATTAAATATATTATACACAGACCTGTGTTTTTCATGGCAAC
The DNA here is from genome assembly GCA_013397245.1 of Thryothorus ludovicianus. Lineage (NCBI taxonomy): Eukaryota > Metazoa > Chordata > Aves > Passeriformes > Certhiidae > Thryothorus > Thryothorus ludovicianus. The sequence continues at coordinate 15,360 of VZTB01000334.1, read as the reverse complement.
CAGCAAATTGCATTCTTTGTCTTGCAAATTTTACATGGATCAAAAATCCCACTCCTAACACTGAAATAAAGTGATGAGCACAGAACAAAAGAGGTCCAATATCAACTTTCAGAGTTCCTGAAAATGCCAAAGATGGTTAAGTTTCTTTTCATACATGGACAGGAATGATCCTGGAGGGGTGACACATCCTGTCCAAAGTTACAGAATGCATCAGAAGTAATTTTAGGAAAAGAATTCACTGGTTCACTCCCTATTCAGTATTTGTAAAAAGTGTATATTGATGTAAGAAACCAATTTCAATAGTCAATATTAGAAACCAACTTCAATAGTCACTATTAATTCCCCAAACAGAATAATTGCCAGTGTTCTAAGAAAACTGAGAGACAAATGATTAATTCCTGCTATGGGGTGTGATGTGTGCTGGATTAACAGAAAGATTTGGTTGGGTAAATCTGGATATACACTCTTAAGATCATAACACTGCTACAAATCTGAGAATCCTCTGTATATGTAATCATATTGAAGCTAATTTTTCATCTTGCCCTAATGCCTCATTCATAGTTTCAGTGAACTTTGGATCCAGATTTAATGTGAAAAGTCGCTTGTAATCATGTGAAATGAAGAAATTGCGATTACAATGTGAATATTTTCTTGGAAGGACTAAATGAGTGGATTATGTACTTATCCCTTATTTAATAATACCTAAATTAAATAGTCCTAAGGAAATAGAGGATTAACAAATAAGAACTATAATACACAGCAAGCAGTCTAGCTGAAGAAAGACTACATAATCTAAAATATCCTCAACTAAATCCACTGAAGCAAATTTAGCAGGGAGACTGAATTACTTTGGACATGTGCGTGCTTACTGTGGCCCATTTGGGTCAAGGCTAAAGTTCAGGGAGGATAGAGAGTGAGTCTCAGACTGCCTTTCCCTTCTTTACCTATCCAGTCCATGAGTGGAGGACTCCATCTGTGAATGGACATAATCCTCTTAAGAGTAAAAAGTCTAAATATTTGTGTAAAAACAAGCAAGCAAATGTAGCACGACAGCACACAGATACACTGGGGAGCTTCTTGCTGTTGTTTGTGCATCTCTGTGAGTCATCCTGCAGTTCTGCTCTCCCTGAGGCCAGCTGAAAGAACTTCTGGCAACTTCAGTGTGTGTAAAACAACGGTTCACCAATACTAAAATATTTTCTCTTTTTTTATTTTCTCCCAAATTCACGTATTTCCAAAGAATACATTTGAAGATGGATCTATTTTATAGGGAACTGTATTCAAAAGTGTTGGTATTTCTGCATGAAAGTTGCAATCAATTTCTATCTCAATAATTCTGTCTCAATCAATTTCTGTCTCACAGATTAAGGACCCAAGTTTCCATTCCTGGCTCCTTGCTGCCTTCTTTCTATCTAAACCAGTTTCCTCTCTGCTTTTTTCCAGGTCTGGAGTTGGTCTGACAGGTTCTAGGCAGACATTGTTTTATGCAGAAGTAAACGACCAGATGAGAGCCAGTGGAGGAGGTGGGCAGCCTGAAGAAGGAGAGCTGATTGAAGTTGTGGAAATCCCTTTAGGAGAATCCATGAAGTTTGCTTATGATGAGACTTTCCCGAAGACAATGGGTGTCATCTTCAGCTTCATGTGGTTCCACAACAACATAGCACCTAAACTACCCAAAAAGTAGAGCACCATGATTTTAAGGAAAGCTTTTCTGCTGGTGCTGTGCATGCAGAAAGCTGCAAATTTGCCTGCCTCAATCAACTCAACTACTCACAAGACAAATCATTCTTTAAATAAATTTGGAACTAAAATCTGAATTGAAATCTTCACACAATTTCCATTATTAACAAAACACACTTACTGGCATCGCTGGGGCCAGGATTTGACCTGGAGAGGCAAATGTTGAATTTTGTGCAAAGGTTAAGTGAATGTGTCCTGTTCTCCTTTTTCACAGCACTGGTTTGAAGAGCTGCCCAAGCTCTCAGCAGAGCTGCCTCAGGAACCACCCACCCTGTCTGTGTGTACTGGCAGCTGTGTATTCATTGTCAGTTTTGATATTTTTTTGGAAGAAAACAGCAAATCTTAAGTCACAGATACCTTAACAGTGTTCCTGAGTTCAGCACGGCTTTCAGGGAGCAGCTTTCTCTGTGGTGTGTGGCTCCTGTGCAGAGGAGGAACGGGCAGATCTTTATTCCGTAAGCAAACAGGTCTGTAAATCCTTCTGCTAACGTGTCACTTGGACAATGGAGCAGCTGTAAGATTATGTGCTCCTGTTTGTTCCCATCACAATGCTGGGCAGCAGAGATGGTGATGGAGGGGTGAAGGATGGGGGCTTCTGCTGGAACACATGCTTCTTTGTTTGCTTTATGGGCAATGCTTGATAAATTGGATCAAACTTTGTCCTCTAGAGCAGGACCAGAGAGGCCGAATTCTTTTAATTTGACTATTAGGTGACTAACACAAGTGATTTCTCTAAGGTTTTCTGTGGTCTCAATTTCCTTATCACCCAGATGGGAGGAATGGGACTTACCTCTCAGATAACACTTCTTGGAATCTAATGATTGGAAGTGCTTTATTGTGATTTTATCATTATTTGTGCAGTTTATGTGGAAGCCTGTGCAACCTGCACAGATGTACTGAGGAACAAAATTAGATTTAACAAAGTGGTCTAATTAGAACGTATAGTACTTGTTCTGTCAGTGTAGTTTGGATGTGGACTGTCATGTGAAACTGTTAAGAGCATGAATGAAAGAGAATCAAGTCTGGCAATTTAATTATGCACTGGGTTATGTTATTCACTGACTTAATCAACATGCCCACATTATATGTGCCTCCAGGAGTACTGAGGTGCTAGGGTGTTTAGAAGAGGACTGGAAATATGCAAACTTGAACTTAACAGTTGAAATAAATGCAGCAGAGGTGTCTGATTGTGTCCAGTGGCTGATTTTAAATCACCACATATCTCAATAGGTGTATAAATAAAAAATTTTTAAAAAAAAAAAGCTTTTAGAATTGCTGCTTGCTGGTTCTTCCCCTGATAGGAAGGAAAGGTCCTTGGAAAGCCACTGAAGAAGGAGCAGCCTCTCTCTGTGGAGTCAGACTTTTTGTGAAAGTTCAGACACAGCTGTGTTTAGCTGGGCCTGGTCCATGGTGAGTCAAGGGCTGAGTTATTGTGAGAAGCAAATAAATTCTGTCTGTCTGATGTATTTACATTGGAAGGTGTTTCAAGGTGGGGTCTCCACTGCTCTGTCTAGTACAGTGTGTCCTGGTTGCTGCTGAGGTCTTTATGAACTACCACAGTCCATTGAATAAATAATGCCTTTTATTCCAGCCTGTAGTTACCAAAGTTTCTATTTGATTCCATCAAAATTACTGATCACACAGTTATCTGCTTAGTGTCTACATGTGTGTGCATAAATGTCAAAAGCCTTTTTTCTGTATAATGCAGAAATGGGGAAAATAAAATATTTTCCCTGCTCCAAGGCACTGTGACTGTACCTTTTAAGGTACCAAAGCTCCCCAGGGGCCGTGCCAGGCTTGCCAAAATCTGGCCCCAGCTCCTGCTGCTCAGTAGGAGGCTGTTCCATCACTCACCAGCCTGGGGGCTTGCAGGAGGTGTGAGCTGGGGCCATGCAGGAGCCGTGGCCACCAGAGCAGCAGCAGAGGCTGCCCAGGGCTGGGCTGGGAGCTGGAGCTCAGCCCGGGGAGAGGGGAGGGGGAGTGGGGAGGGAAGCCCCAGGGGTGGCAGGGTGGCATCAGTGCTCTGCTTGCTGCGAGGTGACCTCACCAACACAACCTGCCGGCTCCAGAGTGTTTCAGGCAGCTGATTGATACTCGTGGGTAATGCCAATGGGGGTGTGAGCTGGGCATTCCCTCAGCACTCCTCCGTGATGTAGGCAGCCAGACAAGAAGCATTGTGCCCACCTCCCAGTCTGCTCCTCCCCAGCGCCTGCTGGGCACACACCCACAGAATTGGGGGGACTGCAGTGGCTCTGCAGCCTTTACACCCCAAGGGGTGCTGGACTCCATCCCTGTGCTCTACCTCACCATCCCTGCAATGTGCAATCCTCAAACACACAAAACAGTCACAGGATTACTTTAATTTTCTTCCACAATTTGGGAATTTTCCACAGAAACAGCAGTGCATAAAGCAATGGGGGATCTGGGGTTTGAATCTGTAATATGAAATATAAATGTGTCTTCACATTAATGTTTTGAAAATGTGGGTCAAAGGGCTTGACCTTGTTGGTTTTCTTTTTTTCAACACAGTAGATGATTCATATTTATAAAAATAAAACCAGAACAATTCAGATGTCACTTCACTCATCAGGGCTTATTTCAAAGATCCTAATTAGAGGAAATCCAATATACATTGGCCAAGTCAGACAGGGAAAAAGTTCTTCTAATGGAATTTTGCAATCGCATCTGCATTTTAGATGCATCCTTTGGACGTGCCACCACACATATATCCATGGAGGGTGGACAGTTAGCAAAAAGCAGGGTTCCCATTTTCTGCTAATGAAGACTGGCTCCAGCCTGCAGAACTCTGATCTGATCTCATCCCACCACCCCCATGAGATCAGCATCTTTTATTGAGTACAACTGAGCAGTCCACATTTATAACACAATCTTAGAATCTCTGCCGTCTTTACGATGTGACTTTGAGATGAAGAAATAATCTAATGAACCTGAAGTTATGACTCAGACTCCTGATGAAGCCTGGAATGATAAAATCTTCAATGCAGTGTCGCTGTCGGGCTCACTGTTGAGTGGCAGGAGAGAAGGCACCAGCACCGTGCTAGTCCAGGGACCTCGACTGTTTCTGCTCTTTGTGACCCTGCTTGTGAAGTGGCTGCGAGCCCTGAGCTGCTCCCAGCTCTCCCGAGCAGAGATATGATTACAGCGCCCGCTCTAAAAGGCTGTCACGGTAAATAAACGGGCTGAATTGCCCGTGGGGCTGGCGGGGTGCGGGATTCCCTGGGCGCGGGGATGCTCCGTGCCCTGGATGCGCTCCCCGGCGGGCTCCGCTCGCTCATCGCCTGCAGCCATCAAAGCGGCGCTCCCGGCTCCCCGCAGGGCCGGGGCCAGGCCAAGGGCAGCCGGGATAATTGCTCCTGAAATACACGTGCCGAGCGCGCAGGGGACCCGCTGGACAAATAGGATTTTTGCTAAATTAGGACAATTGCCGAGCGCGCTCCATCCCCTCGCCGGGGCTCTATAGATAGATGAAAGGCACACCCAGTTGTGCAATCTGCTGCAATGGCACACCTGGTGCTGTCTGCAAGTCTATTCACAACCGTCAGCAGGTGCGACGTGGCCTTTGTGGCCATAAAAGTGCCTGGGCCGCCCCTGCTGTGCTCCCAGGGAGCTGTCACAGATTAATGCGGGTGTTTGAAGCTGTTGGGAGCCCCCGCCTGAAGCCTGTAGAGCTCCAGGGGGATCAGAGCGAAGCCGGGGCACACAGGGTGGATTTGCAGCTTCTGTCTTGGTGGCTGTAACAGGCAGGGCAGTGCTGCTATCTGAGCAGCGACACGGGACAAGAGCAGCCTCGTCACACAAGAGGTGTCCCTGCCCATGGCAGGGGGGTTGGAGTGAGATGATCCTTAAGGTCTCTTCCAACACAGGGATTCTGTGATACAGCATGTTCCTGTTTCTGCAGCCCCAGGGATGCTGCCCAGTGGCTCTGGCACCAGGTACCAGTGATTTACAATTGAGCCCCTGTCTGGGCTCAGCCTCTCCAAAAAGGCTTTTGCTTGCTTTGCTTTGCTACATCTCACACAGCACAGCATTAAGGTGGAGCTCTGAGACCTCAGCCCCAATCCAGACTTGACTTCATTTAGGGAATGATACATGGACTCCTCATTCAAGGAGGGGTTCATGGACTCTGACGTAGGTTTTCAGCAGGAGTTTTCATTCCCACTGGATCATGCAGAATTTTGCATGATATGAACAAAAAAAAAGGGATGCTCAAATCCCATCCTGCTGCAAAAGGTACTTCTCAATTTGTCTAATCCTTCAGAGCCACTCTCACATTTTAATTGGCAATGCATTTTTACAAGGACTTAAATGCTCTTGAGATGACTCATGAGGAAAGAGAGGAAGAATTCATAGCAGCTAAATGGCCCAGATTTGTGGCTGTTGGAGCTCTCTGACCTGCCTCAGGACTGGCTTCAGTGCATTTCTCGTAATTGGAAATACAATCAGATACGTATTAAACCCTGCCAACCACGCGCTGTATTGCTCTGCTGCTGAAGTGCTCAATATCCTGTACTGGCTTCAGTCTCTAATAAAACATTCACAAGCAGTGAGGCTCAGTGAAACCCCCTTTGGACCCTTGGTTATGAGGAAAATGGGCTGGGAATGGGCAATGTGGGAATGTCTGTCAACCGTCATCATTAACAGTGGCCCTCGTGCTCCAGCCTCGTTAACAGCAAAATCCCTGGGCTCCTCCTGTTCTCACCTGTGTGTCAGTTCTCAGGGTATGTGTTGATGGATAGAGCATTGAACAGTAAGAAAAGGATGATTTCATCCTTTTATGACAGTAAAATGTTGCTGTGTGTCAGAAGCCCCTAGGGTTGAAGCCACGTGTGCGACACTGCCTCCTCCAAATGATGGCATCCCACTGCATGTCCATCACACTGGGAACACAGCCTGGGTTTAAACCTGTTCTCTGGGACCTGTGGGAAAAGAAAATTTAAAAATCCGTTTGTTAATTCCCTTACAAAAAGCCCAGAAGGACATCTCACCTGGCCCTAGGTGCCATGGAAACATGTCTGATGAGCCTCGCCCCAGTGCTTTGGGTGTCTGGCACAGCACTGGGCCCATCCCCAGCCCTTTCCAAAGTCAGCAGGTGATGGTGGGCACGGATGGGGCTGTGCTCTGTCTGTGGCACAGCCCAGCCACCTCCTCCAAAGCATCCCGGGGGCTGCGAGCAGGGCTGAGCTCCAGCCTCTTTCCAAAGTCCAGAGCTGCAGATGCTCCAGTTGCTCCTATGGGTCTGGGCATGGGGACAGGCTTTGGGAACAGGGTCTCTAATCGGGTTTCCAGCGTGCCTGGCCGGGGAGGTGGTCGGTGAATAAAAGGCGGCTCCATCTCCTGCCCAGCGTGCGGGTCCCTCCGGAGCCCTGCCCTGTTTTGTGGGGAGGGGGTGTTGGGGTAACCCTTGCAGCAATCGCTAAAGCAACTGTTCGAGGCACAATCACGCTCTTGAGAGTGCTAGAAACAATTTAAGAAATGTTCTCGGGACGAGCGGCGGGCGCTGTGCAAACAGCTCCGCGGGGTTTGTGCGAGGGGCCCGCCCGGCCCCGCAGGAATGCACTCGCACCGATAACCCACACGCTGCTTTTGTAACCTCCTGCCTTCGGTCCTTCAGCCTCCCCCCGCTCCCACCCTGCCGCTCGGAGGTCCTTCTTTTGCAGTAAAATCGGGAAAACAAAACCAGAGTTAGCGCAAGTCCATACCGCGCTTTGTCCAGCATCCCTTTTCTAGTCACTATGAAAGCCAGGGACTTTGGGAGGAATTCAGCTCTCCCCAAAGGTCTCCCCAGAGGCAGAATTTGGGTTTTGCTGCTCCACAGATTCCCGGTTTCAGCAGGCTCTCCGTGGGAGCTCGCTGGCCTGGCTGGGTTCGTGCTGCTGACCCCGGAGCTGGCGCTGCAGAAGGGATGCAAAGGCTTGAGTTTCAGCAATCCATCAGCTGCTCTTGCCAGCCCCACTGCTCTCCAGCTATCAATCATGTGGGAGCCCCAGCGCGGGTTTGCAGCCCAATTGCTCCTTTTGGGGCAGCTTAGCAGGGTGTCAGCAGCTCAGGGGAGCCCCAAACCTGCGGGGCCTGAATGCAGCCGCCAGGGCTGGAGCCTTCCACACCCACAACAAATCTCCTCTGTCTTTGGGACCAGGATCTGTCCCGTCTCTTCCTGTCGTGGTTGAGTTAGTTGGTGGGGCAGCATCAGGGGAAAGCAGCCAAGATCACATTCAAGGTTTGTGCTTAGTCATGCAAGTGCTTCAGAAAACCCCATTTGCTGGAGTGGGCAACCTTTTGTCTGATATTTATGCAGTATCTGTAAAGGGCAGGGAGAGGGGTTTGCAACATGCTGCCAGGGAAAAAAGGGAAGAGGGTTAGGCTGGTGCAGGGTGTGTATGAAAATTGCACAGCCTCAGGCTGGCCTCCAAAATAGCCACAACCCTTTACATCCCAGACCAGCTGATTTTGTAAGGGTGGAGACTGTCCCATCTGCAGCAGCAGCATCTTGCTAAACAGCTTTTGGGCTGCCCAGAGCTGGAGTAGGAAATGGCCAAGCCAGGGACCAGCTTTGTACCCAATGTTCTTGCCTGCTGCACCTTCCCAGTCATGCTGCCAGCTTCATTTTTCCAAATGGCTTTGTTTTACCTCTAAAGTCTCTGTTCAGGGTCATTTCCTTAGTACTATTTTTTCTTTTTTATATTGCTCTTCCACACAACCTGATCCCAGCCTCTCAGATGAGCACAGTCAAAATCACACCAATACATCACCATAATCAGATCTGATTGCAGGAGCTCTCTGGGAGCCAAGGCACTGAGCAAAGGCTAACAGGCTTATTGATCTCAGCAGAGCAACAGCTCTCTCTAGCACAGGGTTTTGCTCCTAGGTGCACTATAATATGTGCATTTGTTTTTTCTCTCTGACAAAAAGCAATGTGTAAATATTCTGCTGTTAATGATACAGGTCTGTTCCTAGTTAATAAATGGGGAAACAAAAAGATTGAAGTGAATGTTTTGCCTTCTAAAGCCTCATGACTGATCCTAATGCCCTGTCCTTTTTCTATCAATCAAGGCTGATTGGCAAAGCTTTTTAATTCAAGTCTCTAAGCAGGATGATCAGCATTTACTTAGCTACTGTTGATTTCCACTTGACCAGGCTGCTCTGGAGAAAGGTATCACCTCATAGTGCAAACCCTCTTACAAGGGATAAGGAAACTGAGCCCACCTCCATCCTCCTCATTAAGGATCCTCCCGAGCAGCTCTGGGCGTGGGTCAGGGAATGGGGTCCCACAGGAGCTGGGCAGGCAGCCAGTGGGGACTGTGGCTCCGAGGGCAGAGCACAGGGCACTCCTGTGGCCCCAGCCCAGCTGTGGTGCTGGCTCGGGGCAGCCCAGCCCCAGCCCTCCCTTCCCCAGCCCTGGTTCCAGGCACGGTGCGTGGCCTGGGACTGAGTCCCAGAGCTGCTGCAATATAAAACAAACCTGGCAGCGGGAGCCTGCAGCCCCTGGCACATCCCCCCTGGCTATTTTTAGCTGCTTTTCCAGAGAAACAAGGCTTATGCAACCTGCCTGCAAGTGCAGAGGGGCTCTGGCTACTGCTCACCATGGCACCTCCACCTCTGGGATGGGGTAGTGGCTCCAGGATGAGTTTAACAATGCCAGTGGAAAGGGCAAGCCCCTGGAGTTGCATCCACAGAGCTGGACCATGAGCTCTGCCACTCACAGGGTGATGAATTTCTCCCAGTGTTTCTTCTGTCACCTGTACCTGAGCACCCACCCTGGGCTGCTTGACAAGGAGAGAGGAGAGATAGAAATATGAAATGCAACTAGGCTAACATTTAACAAAATGACTCATTTTTGTGGAGTGAAGTTGTTTGCTCACAAGACGTGTTGTTTTGTAAGGTCCTGTTTCTGGACAAGATGGGAGAGGGTTGGAGCTGAGAGTGTTGGTTTGGCATTGCAGGGCTGGTGCTCCCAGGGCTGGTTTTGCTTCACTGGCTTCATAAGGCACACCTAGGACATGCAGAATTTACACAGAACATTTGCACTTGATACAAAGAAGAGGATTTTTTTTTTTTTCCCCTCAGGTACTATATTTAGATCTTTTATGGGGAATAAAAGTTTGGGCTGTTTCTTCAAGAAAAGTAGAGACTGCTGAGCCCCTGGGAGCAGGGGAGTCTGGAGCTAGGCAGGACCACTCTAAATGTTTCAGCCAAGATCTAAATCTCCAGCCACGATTTCCATGGCATGAGGAAGCCTTCAGTGCTTGGGAAAAGCCCACGAGGCTGTTTGGGCAGCAGTCTGATGACTTTTGACATGCCCTACTGCTACAGCCATGGTCCAGCTGCAAATATCCACCCTATTCATAGCTCAAAATAAAAGCAAAGCTCTTGTCTGCAGGACAGCAATCAAAGGCAGCTTGGGTCGTTTCAGTGCCCCTCTTGTTTCAGCAGCAAACAGTGCACACTGCCGTGGAACTCCAGACTGAGCCATAGGGGTGACACAGGGGAGTTAACAGGAGCCATCTGTGCAGGTTAGGAGCTGTTTCCTCCCCTTTAACCAATTGATGGCCAGCTGGGTCATTCTGAAGTACAAGGAAGAGTGCCTGACTCCTTGTGCCACCTGGAGATGTCAGATCCCATGCAGCAGCATCCAACACAGAGCAGCTCAAAAGCATTCCAGGTCATTGTGCAGTGCTCAGCCCTCCCAGCAGCCACCTGTGTGCAGATCAGTGCTCTAGATCAAATTAATCCTTCTAAAATTTCGGAAAAGTGAATGTCAATAAAAATATTAGACAATTGTTCTAAGCCTGTGTGTACACTGATATTCCTGATAGGATACAAAACACATTATTAAGCACAGAAAGAGTATTGCACTAATGCTATAAAAGCTATAAAACCAGCCTGAGTTTGAGTACTCAGAAAGCTGCTTATCTGCTCCTTTGGACTAAGAAGACTCAATGCCTTTCAGTTATTAAAGGGCTGAATTATGTCTCGGTCTAAACTTGGAAGTCAGAGAAGCCACAGACCTCTCCAAGACCTCTGAAGGAAGTAAAGCCCTTTAAACCCCAGCTCAGCTTTTCAGAAAAAGCATTTGACTCCAGGAGGGACCCCTTGTTTGTTTGTTTGCTTGTTTGTCTCCAGCCAAGCTTATTCCCAAGGGATTTGCACTGACACCTTTATGGGCTTGGGCTTTTCCAGAGCTTCAAGGAAGGTCTCATTCCAAGGGATTGTGCCATCCCAGCTGAGAACAGATGGATGTGCAGGGAGACACTCAGTACCAACCCCGTGCTTGCATCATTTTGACTCCCTCCCCTCATCATGACACCAAACAGCCTTTTAAAAAAGGACACACTTTTCACCAGAAAATTTGGAGACTGGGAGGTTCAATCTCCAACCTAATGACCAACCTAATGCAGCCCTGAAATCCTAGAGGTCCCTGCATCAAAGGCAATCCTTCCACTGGCAAGCTGGGAAGGCTTTGTAAATCAAGTGTGTGTTTGTGGAACACCAGCCTTGGGTAGCAGCCAAGGTCCTGAAGGTTAAGGGATGATATGGAAATACAGCAGCCCTCAAGGATACTGGATATATTTTCTATTTGCAGATTTATATGCCTGTCCTGGCATGTGTTTTTTGTCATACATACAGCATGAGCCCTGTATTTGACACTTTAAATCGAGGAACAAAGAACTGTAACTGTAGAGGGGGCTAAATTGAATTGAATTAATTTGTTTAGCCTGCAAATCAACATCTGCTCAGACCTATTTCTTTCAACTCTGAAGTTGTCATAACGGAATATTTTGCCTTCTGCTCAGTCTAATTATAGATGCATGAGCCAAAAGCTCTTAATTTTGCTCACAGCCATCAGTGGGAGCTTTTCTGCCATGCAGCTGAATGAAGGCTCTTTCTCAGGAAGGTGTTTTCCCCACTGAGTTGTGTGTTGGTACCCATCTAAGGGGATGGTTTTGCACCGAATTCATTGAAAAGCTTCTTTTTAGGACTGATAAAAACCATTACAGAGGAAGACTCAGGACCCCAAGGGGTCAGGTCTGCTCAAGTAGGGATGGGAGGAAAGTTCTCAGAGGCACAGAGCTCTGTCATTGTCACTCTGCAGTGCCCAGGAGGAGATGGATTTGTGCCACAGCACAGAGCACCCCTCACACCTGGAGGCTCCAGAAAGGATCAAAACTCCATCAGTATCCAGCACAAAATCCTTTTCTCCATCCTCATATTGTCACAGAAGTCTAGAATGGTTTGTGTTGGGAAGGACCTTCATGATCAACCAGTTCCAACCCCCCACCACAGACAGGAACTCCCTCTACTAGATCAGGTTGTTCCCAGCCCTGTCCACCATGGTCTTGAACACTTCCAGGGATGTGGCATCTACAGATTTCCTGGCAACCTGTGCCAATGCCTCACCACTCTCCCAGTGAAGAATATGCCAGGGTGGCTCCTGCAAGATGGAATGCCCAGGATGGGGCAATCATGGGGCTGGTGAATCCCCCCCAGCCCAGCACAGACATGGCCACAGGTTCAGTGGCATCAGCCTGAAGAGCCTGAGTCAGGTGCAGACTTGTCCCCACACCTTTGACTGCAGCAAGTGTGACCTTACCAACCACAGTCACATTTCAGATCACTTCAAACTATATATAACCTTTTTCTGCCACCTCCTAAAGAAGTCCAGGTGTCCCACGCTGTAATGATAGAGAGCTGTGGTTTAATCTTTCAGGTTTCATCAATTTTCTAAGAAATATGAGGCATCCCCACTTCAAAAGGTCTCTGAAAGCAGAGGGGAATTTTCAGCTGCTTGCTGATGGAAATTACATGGTTTTATTTGCCAAATCAGGGCCAAACCAGGCTGGATGCAAATAAATATAGCTCTGCTGTTTCCAGAGAAGGGTCTCTGTTGACACCCTACACAGAAAGATAGAATGACTTTTCTTTGCCTTGATTGTTTTGGCACAGCTCTGGGTACAACAGCTCTCTAAGAACTGTCAACACCAAAATCCAGATTGCCATTGAGTAAAATGAGCACTTGCTGCATTTCCACACCTTCTGACCATAGACCCTACCAGAAAAAGGACATAGGCATAGAAATGCGAAGAGAAACCACTCATCCCTCCCTCCAGAGCCATACTTGTCTCTGAGCTCCCTACAGGACTTTTTCCAGTCAGGGAAAGGTCTCAGCATCTGTCAGTGGCTGCTGCCAGTGCAGTCCTGCCCTGAGGCTCCCCAAGATGTTGTCTGCCTGCCTACTGTTGCTGCTGCTTATCAGCAGCCCTGGCTCGAGGCTACCCCAGCATTGCATGGCCTTTATTTCCTCTGTAGAGTTGCAGAGTTGGGTAAAGCAATAAGCTTTTTCTAGCATTTGATATTTGCAGCTGGGGATTGCCAAGTAATTAGCTCCCCTATCTATTCAGCACACCAACTGGGGCTTCTTTAAGTAAGGTTCATTTAAAAAGAGCATCATTGCCAGCACTGGGCCTCACACTGTTTAGTCTTTTTTAGATAAGTTAAGGAGGTGAAGAGTTTTTGCCCTTAAGTCACAGATTTGAGTGCTTTTCTCTCCTTTAGAAATATGGCCTGGAAAACACAGCTGCCCAAAGCAATCTCAGTGCAGGGTCTGCATTGGCTTACACAGAGCAGGGGTCAGGATTGATATTATTGATATTTAACTTCTCTCCATGTGCCTACAGCACCTTCCTCACCTGCTGCCTCTGGATCCTCTGTCAGAGTGGTTCCTCAGAGGTTTCATCCTTGGATATAGTACATTGGACCAGAGCTTACAGCAAAAATTTGATACTTCCATTTAAATATGAAGACAATATTAAAAAAAAAATCCCTTGAAAGCCAGCCCACCCATTCATACCAGTTAGCTCAATTGCAGGTTCATCCTCCAGAATCCTTGGAAAGGCACAAGACTCTGAATGAGAGCAAATGCAGGAGTGGTCCAGATCCTGTAAAATGTAAATGTGAAATGGATGAAGCAGCTGCAGGGCAGGTAGTGCTGTAGTTAACATACACAGCAGATTCTGCCTGGTAAATGGGCACAAGAGACCCAGGACAAAGGGACATGGCAAACCTCCCTGCTCCTCCAGACACTGGAAAGTGCATTTCTCTGACCAGTGCCTGGGTGGTCTAATTCAGTTGGATTTAAGTTCTAATGAACAAGGATAAAAGCTATGAAGTTGAGAGGAATGTGCCTGGTGAAACCCTGGCCAATTCCAGAAAATCCACAGGTTTTTGTAGGGCCAGGATTTGACACTCTGCCAGCTGGCCTGTGTCTGTACTCCTGTGTTAGGAGAGTGGCAGTGGCTGGGTGTGACTTCTGTGCCCCAAATATCTGCAGAACCTTCTCTGTAAGTGGCACAGGCTTTCTCCAGGATGAAAGGGGAAACAAAGGTAGCACTGAATCAATGTCCTCTCCCAGAGACTGAGCAGGAATTTGGAGCACTTGAATGGTCCATCCCCAAAGAATCTTTTCCAGGTCTGACTCTGATCCTGGTGCATGCTGAGACAAGACTGTGAATTTGTAATCAGTGCTGTAGACATGATTTAAGGCCCTGTAATATGTATCTCACTATCACATCACAATGCTTTGAATTGAGAAGCTCCAAGTATTGTGTTTTCATGCATATAGCCTGCATCCTAGATAACTCACACCACTGTGAAAGAACTGTGCTTTCAAACAAGTCTTTAGCTAATCTGCATCCTCAGGTAACCCGGGGGTCACCCCAGAGTGTCATTATGTGTGGGGAACCATGGGGAGAGGGTGACAAGTATCCAGTCCCCTCCTTCCTCAAAGCCTCTGCCATCCCTTCCTGCTCCCACCTCCTGCCCACAAAATGCCAAGTTTTCTGCAGTCCCCATCTCCCTTCCCGTGTGCAGCAGATGTGAGGTGGGACAGCAGAGCCAGCAGCATCTCAAGCTGCTCACAGCTACATTCTGGTCCAGTTTTGTTTCTGCATGTAACTGGTGCTGAGCATGGACCATTCCTGGGGCTCCAAGGGACGGGCAGTGTGGTGGCAGCCTGCCAGCAGCTCGTACAGGGAGGGTGGAAAGATGGGAAAAGTCATAAGCTGGGCTCTAAAACTGAAAAACAAAATAACTAATTCTTTCTCTATTGCTTACGTTGCCCTCTCAGAGGTAAGTCTATCCAGATGATCTTCCTGAGTATTTTTTCTGATTTCCATTCAGAGTGCAGACAGCAAAGCCTTCTTGATGCAAATTTCCACTCCAGCCTACAGAAGCTTGGCAGAGAAACTGAGCATTTACAGGGATGCTTGCTGCAGCCAGGAGCCTAAAATTAGACTTTTAATGCCACTGCCAGCACCTGAGAGGTGACCTGGTTTTCAGAAGTGGGGGGAAATGTCAAAGCCTGGTCCATGTATGGCTCAGTGCTCCACGACAGCAGCTGAGCCTGCAGCTGCTCCAGATCAGCTGCTCAAAGCCTGGTCTGTGGCAGGACAGGTCTGCAGCACAGAAAACCCAACTGCCCTCTCCTTAGGGGACTTGCCTGCAGAGCTGTGTCATCTGTGACAAATTTATTCACCCACCTTGCCTCCTCCAACCCCTTCTCACTCACATCATCCTTTTTAAGTTCTGCTGTTGAAAAATATGGCA